>CM023955.1:21681223-21693304 GCA_013407115.1 Glycine latifolia
GACAATAAATTAACTTCGAGAGTAACAGTTATTCTTCATCCTCATCATTCATTTTTTTGTAATCTAACAATAACCATTAGATTACAAGAAAATGAAGGATGAGAACAGAGTAATTGTTACTCTTAGAGTAAGTTGATTTATTCTATCTCTTTCTATATGTCATGTCAACAGTCTGTATAAGTGTCACATCAATATTAATATGTCACATCAAAGTTAACATTTGACTTTGAATGGTGTAACATCCCGTGTACACCCGGTGTATTAACATTATACAATATCAGAGTAACGCAACATGCATGGAAAATGAACAGCAAAGGAAGCATAAATCTAATATAATGTACATACTTTTACATATATGGTGAATTATATGTCATATACAAGGTCCATCTATCTCAAAACTATACAACTGATTCCTAGGTATCAAAATACAAACAAAATAAACAAAAGCCGAGCTGACAAGCTCAATCATATAAACCTAAGGTGTATTCTAACTATCCCGGTACAGGCCTCTTGCCTTGGAACTTCTCAGGAACTTCAGACTCTGCTCCTGTAACACAAGCCCCAAATAGGGGTGAGATAAACATCCCAGTAAACTCGGGGTTCTTAGAGGTTTCCTCCCCCTGGTTTACTTCCCAGCATATAACACAACTATAAAGGTATACATAAATAACATAGCATAACCAAATCATAATATACAAATCTCAACACAACATAAGAGAAAGGCATCCACAATGCTTAAGAGGGATCATCCATCTCTATGAGTACATTCTAATCAAAGCTCACCTTGTTTATGCCTGACTAGGATCATCCACCTACTCGTGGGTACATCTAATCAGGACTTGCCGCCCAATACCTGAATAGGCTCATCCACCTACTCGTGGGTACATCTAATCAGGATTTACATGGACGCCTATGGATTGCCCTAAGGGAGATCATCCACCTACTCGTGGGTACGTTCCCAAAGGGGTCCATAGTTCCTCAGTCTACTGGCCAGCAGATTACAAGCAATTAAATCAAATCATATCATGATCAAGCATTACGTCATCAACATCATAATCAATTGATATCTAATATCTCAGGGCAGAACTAGCACATGATTGCTAGCACATTTAACTATTACATCAATATTTCATACATAATAGTATCATCAAAATTATAAAGCATCTGGCCTACCATTCAGTGCTAATTCATCATAAGGCACAAACATACGAGATATCTCAATCAAACACCCAAAGTGGGTGAAGCAAACACCAGCAGGAGAATAATCTCCAAGAACACCGAGCTTACCTGGTCGTAGCTCAGAAACAGCCCCCCTAGTGTCTGGGTGATCTCTGCCAGCAGTCTGCACTTCACGCCCTACAATAGGCATGAATCAAATCATCAGGAACGGCATTCGACCGTTTATATGGAAGGAAGCACCCTTCCACATATAATCAATTCAAAGTCATCTAACTTAAGGTTTATCTTAGTCCGACTTTTACTAAGCCATGCATTGACCATCAATAATCTGCCTCAGCCTCACCAAGTCCCCAGAGTTCCTTATAATTCTGTACAGCTTAATTCAAAACTGTCCAAGAGTTAAGAACTCACATTGGCTCAACTCAGCCAAAACACATAAATAATCACGTTTTCACCGATTATTTAACCTTATAAATAACTTTTGTAAAGGTACTTTAGGTATTTCAGGCCATAACACCTCCTATCTACACCAGCTCTCATTTCACAGGGCCAAATTCAAACTTCATCAAAATTTCAATTTCAATATGCCATGTAGCTCAGAATAACCTCCTGATTACATCTCTCTCAAGAACCTAATCCTAATTCCAGCCCTATCGATATTTGGTTACTATTCATCCAATCTCCCAGTTCATAATTAAACGGTTAAAACATGAGTTTCTTACCTCAGATCAATAAAGGAAAGCTAGAGAAGTCTTTCTCCTCGCTCTGGTATCCTGGAACCAGCTTCTTTTCCTTCCAAAACTTACTCTCTGAGGAAACTCAAGAAAATGGAGGTTTTCTCACAATTTTCACACCTAAGGCTGGATTTTGGCTTCTATGTGATTCAAATCAAGTTTAGAAGTGATTAGGAGGTGTTTTATGGCTTTAGGATGAAGATATGAAGCTTCTAAGGTGCTCTAATGGCTGTCTGGGGTCAAGGAGGAAGAGGAACAGTGGTTTCTCCAGAAAATTCGCGATTTGGCCTTTTATAGGTGGCCCAACCGACATGTCGCGCCCTTGGCGCCACTTTGGCGCTCTTGGCGCCAGTTTCCAGTGCATCTGGCGCCCTTGGCGCCACTCTGGCGCTCCTGGCGCCAGTTTCCAGCATCTGTGGCGCTCCTGGCGCCATTCTGGCGCTAACGACGCCAGAAAATCCGTCGCAAAATCCGTCGCTAATTTCGTCGCTAATTCCGTCGCAAAATCCATCGCTAACACTTTTTCTGACGGAATATAGCAAATTTTAAACTTTCTTTCTTTTTCTTTTATTTATTAAACCTTGGTTATTATAAATGGTCAATTAATGATTAATTGATTGAATTACCAAATTTTTTTACTCTGAAAAATAGGAAAACTAAATGTCTTGATTTAGAAATAAGGGGACCAAAATTACAATTTAGCCTAGATTTAAAAAAAATGAATAACAAGAAAATCTTCTTTTAAAGTTATTCTTAGTATAACACACACACACACACACACACACACACATGACAATGGATCAATTTATTTCAGGAGTTACTTCTCATTCTCAGCTTTCATTTTCTTATAATCGAACGGTTCAACCGTTAAATTACAAGAAAATGAAGGGTAAGAATCCAGAGTAATTGTTACTCATGAAAGTAAGTTGATATCTCCTCTCTATATATAATGTGTTGAATTATGGTATAAGACCAAGTAATGGAGATTTCTACTTTCAGATTTTTAAGAGGATCTCTAAATTTAAAGATATTATTTAAACTTGAAAATGTTGTTTAGATTTAAGATATTAAGTTTATTTATTTTAGGAGTTTCTTTCATTTTTTAAAATTAAGATACAATGTGTGATGAATTCTACCACATGAAAATGAAATATTTTTCGCATGGTACACAAGTAAATTGTGTCTGTCAAATTTACTTTATCAAAGATCTATGGTTGTTAATTTTCTGCTTCTATTTTTTTCTTTTACCTTTTTTGCAATTATATCCTTTAACCTTATCTGTTAAATATAGGGGGAGCTTGAAGAGATTCAAAATGCTGAAGATCTGAGTCTTGGATAAGTTTTAACTTTTACATGTCATTCAATTGAAGGCATATGTAATTCTTAGATGGATAAGAGTTTCATCCTATGATTCTTTGCATTGCATAAACATCATTCATTGGGTTGCATTCATGGTTTTACAAAAGGTATATATTTTGTGAAAAAGATTTTAAAGTATTCATGATTGCATTGAAAAAGCCAAAGTGTTCAAAGCTTGTTTTGCAAAAATAATTTCGTACTGCTTTAATCGATTACCAGCTAATGGTAATGTATTACATAAGCTTTGAAGAACACTTGAATCGATTACAATAGAATCGTAATCGATTACACTTCACTAAGTCACATAAATGTCTTCTTGTGATAATCAATTACAGATTTATGGTAATCGATTACTTGGCGCGTTTTGGATAACAAGACTTTCTGTGTTAATCGATTACAAATCAATTATTTTGCTCATATATCTTTTCCAGAAAGCTCAAGAACATTATAATCTATTGAATTTGTTTTTAATCGATTACATTAGTGGTTTTAATATATTACATTAGCGATTTAATCGATTACATTCAGCTACAACAGTTTATTATAAATAGTTGTTAGATCTTTTGAAAAGAACAACACACTAGTCTATGAAATTGTCATTGTTTTCAAAAGCCTTCTGAAAGTGAGAAAGGATATTCTGAGTTCTTAAATTATTGTCCTACAAATTCTAAATCTTCGTGTTGCATTGAAAGATTTCTTCTTAGGCAAGATATCAAAGAAGTATTTGGAGAAGAAGCTCTACAACTTATTTTCATTTTCAAACCTGTTTGGTAAAACATATTCATTCATATTCATTGAATCATCAGGTTGTCTCTCTCCATAAACTTTACTTGTAAATTCGTTTTAGAATTTTTGATTGTTTGTAACTAGTACAAAAGTTTCTTAAAACTTTTCTAGAGTAGGGTTCTCTGGAGGGAAGAGAAGAGAAGGGTTTCTCTTTGTCTTAGTCACTTGGAGTCTAAAAGGATTTTAGATTTATGTTCTTAATCTAGGGTTGATTAAGGGTGATTGTTGTAAACTTGTAAGAACTGAATTTTGTAAATAGTGAAACTCTAATCAAGTTTTGATTAGAAGAAACTGGATGTGCTTATCTTGTTAAGAGGTGAACCAGTATAAGTTCTTGTGTTGATTACTTTCTTTAATCTTTTCTCATCATCTTAATCTGTGATTTATTTGATGAAATCTTTATTACTCAACAAGTGAAGGTTTTAGCAATTGTATACTTGAGCTGAGTAGTTTGATTGATTGAATCATTTTTGGTTTAATTGTGATAAAGATCCTATTACTCTGATTCTTTAAAGTTTTTTTTAAAAGATCAAGTTTAAACCAATTCACCCCACCTCTTGGTTATTATGTGTTCATATTGTTTTCGTTATCTTCCTTCTGGAAATGGATTCTCTGCAGTCACTGTTGTGACTTCATGAGATCTCAACCTTCCAAAATATGTTATATATTTTTAATAATTAACTCAAAAAAGTTTACACCCTTGGATGATGATTGTAGGGCCCAGCATTTGCTTTATAACTGTAGGGAATCAAGGTCCCTTCCTTCTTCTCTCACCTCGCTTATGCTCTGTCCCTTTTTTTATTGGAAATTGGCGGCATCGCCCCAACCTCTCCTCTCCGAGCGTCACCCCTCCTTTCCTCCAACCTCAAACCCAAACCTTCGAGGCACCACATTTGCAACATTGGTCTGCGGCCAAGCGCACTAGCGACTGCAACCCGCGCCTTCTGTTTGAGCTCACTCTTGGTGTGCCGTTGAAAGATGTCATTGTTTCATCTTAAGATCTGGTCACGGATGCATCATTTTGTGTTCCTTAGTTACTTTCAAACAAGGCGTCAGGATGAGATGAAGGGGGTGGCCGGTAGCAACGGCGCATGATGGTTTGCGTTCACATGCAAGGGAAGGTTTCGTAGTGGTTCGTTATTTTCCTTTGGGAATGGATTTCGCACTGCTCGCATTTGGCATTTGATTTAAAGAATTTGATTTAGATTTGTTTCTTGAGTCTAGTATTCTAAATTTCTACTATTGGCTTTTGTATCTATTTTTCATATCTGAAAAAAAATTGAATATTATAATTTGATCAATGTTAGAATTTTTGTTCTATGTTAGGTCCTTGTTATTTGTTATTTTGTTGAAAGTCATTGATGGTAATGGAGAAGCATGGTTATATTAGTGGCAAAGTGGCGTTTGTAATGGAGAAAAAGGTAATGGAGAGAGGGATGACGGAGGATAGGGAGATTAGGCGATCGAAGAAACGGAATAGTCAAGGACAAATTGGGAAAGAGAAACAAAAAAGGAGAAAAATATTAACCATTGATTTCAAAATCAGCACATCTAACGATTCAAATTTACTTAGGTACTATGTGAAAAATCTTTCACTTTCGAACGATAAAATTCATCTACAATTTGTATAAAACTATAAATAGTGGTTTGTAAGATTAAAAGAATCACATAGCATGAAGAGAGTCATTTTTCTAAATGAAAGAGTCATGGGAAAGGATAATTGTTTTACCCAACATCTTATAGGGTTAGGATCTCCTCTCCACATTTAACACTTTAATTGCATGATCTTCCCATATAGGGGTTTAGTTGTATGAGAGGAAGGAGTGGGAGAAGATTCTTAACCTAATGTATACAAATGTCTGTGCTTCCACAAATTAATGGGACTAAATTATAGGAAGGATGTCCTTAAGGGAAAGATAACTTATCGTAATTTTCTTGGTGTTTTTCTTTTCAACTTTTCTTAGGGGGTGTATTGGATGGGGATTTTAAAAGACTTTTTTAGCATAATAAATCCGTAGATTATAAAAGACTTTGTGAGAATGTAATAATTTTTAGGATTTTTTTAAATACTTTTTATGATTTAAATTTTGTAGTTTAGATTTTAATGAGTTTATAAAACATAAATTCAGAAGATTTGGAAGGACTTTATGGACTTACAAGATTTTAAAGGACACCATATAATTTTAGAAAACATTCAAAATTATAAGAGTCTATAAATAAAAAAATTGATAATATGCAAATTCTTCTTCCACTCAAAAAAATCAAAGAACCTTCAATACTCTTAATTTTTCCATGAAAAATAAATGAGTAACATGACATTTTTTTTATCTTATTCGATTCAACTTTTGAATATAGTAAACCTTATTCAATTGGCAATTGAAGCTAGTAAATTAGGTTTTCGTTATAGCAAATTTTTTTTCATAACAAATGATTGTATTAGTATTAATAATGAAAAGTTGAATATACCACAAGAAGTGCCATAAAAAACTGTAGATACAATAAAATAAGAAAATAAAGTCCCCATGGACCAAAATATCTACTTATCCATAATACATAGCAAATGATCATATTTATATTTTAATAATGAAAAATTGTTATAGAGAAGCAAGGGAAAGGAAAAGTAGTTTGTGCATAAAAGGAATAAATTAGCAAGAGATTATTGAAGGTTATCAAAGTATTGAAGGTTATGAAGTGTTGTAGATGAATGCCTATATTGTCTTTAAGAAAGAGAAAAGAAATTATAAGTAATGAAAGAAAAAGAAAAAAAAAAAGAATCCATGAAAATCTCAATTTTTTAGGGGGATAGTTTAATGTATATTTTCTATTAAAAAATCACATAAAATCCATCAAAATCTGTACTAAAAAAGGATCAATTGAAATCTTTATATTTTTTAATATCAAAAGACTTTTTTTTAACTTGTAATAAATCTTAATTGAATACTATTGGATTTCGTTGTACTCCTTAAAAAGTTCTAATGATCCTAATTGAATACCACAATACTTATTTATGTCATTTAAAAGTTTTAATTGAATACCTCAAAACCTTTTTATATATAAAAAAAACTTTTAAAAGCCTTCAAAATTCTAATCGAATGCATTCCCTTAGTATTCTAAGTCCTAGTATAAAACTAATTAATTTTGCATGTTGTATTAGAACAAGTTATACTAGGTTTAAAATTCTATTATTTAGGGTTTAGTTATATAATATAAACATTTAGGGGAATGAGTTTTTGGTAAAAAAAAGTTTTTATTATTATTAATGTTAATAGTTAACAAGATTTAATTCGCACGAGTAATTTGATAAATATTTTGGGGAACGAGTTTTTGGTAAAAAAAAGTTATATATATATTAATAAAGTAAAAAGGTTGCTCTCTCTCACATATATAGTAGTACTTCAATTCAATGAAATGGTATTCTTAACACCTTTATAATTTGGATTCAACGACAATTGGTACTGTTTCCTACCAACAACTAATCGCTGACTAAGAGGACCAATCACTGACTTCCAATAAATAATTGCAGGCATCCTTATAATGCGTACATTTGACAGAAGAGTCTCCACTTGGCTGACCCTTGGCTTGCGGCAACATGAAACAACAAAAATATAATTACCACTTTGATTTACATTTCATGGGACCATAGCTGAATCATCCCCTAGAAGTAGAATCCTTTAACCATTCAGCTATATGAAAATGAAAAGCACGGCTCAAGGTAACAGTCACACCAATCAATAAATCAAACGCTCCTCATCTTTTCCTCTCAATTAAAACCCTTGGCAATCAAAATAGCAACACGTAGTTTAAGACCAAAGTATAACCATAAACCATGAAGATTTGTCATTTGCCAGTTCATAATATCACCACCGACAAGGTTTGTCTGGGTGCTATTTGTGGTAAAATGCACTAAAAAGCTAGATTTTAAATTGTAAAATCTTCATGGTATATGCACGCATGACTAGTCATTCATGGTATAGTGTGCATGACTAGTCATTTTTTCCTAGTTAAACCTAGATTACACAATTTAAAGGGAGTATACAATTTACTATGTGAATTCAGAAGTACTGCAATTCACAGAGTAAATTCAGTGAGATTACTGTATATAGTGTGCCTTTTTTTTTTTTTCATCACAAAATGATACTAGTCATGTTTTCCCAGTAAACCTAGACTACATATGAATTCAGTGAAAGTAGTACTGCAATTCACATAGCAAAATTGTATAGAACATATTTGAGATTATTACATATTTCTAGCATAAATCTTGAGAGAACATTTTTTTTTTGTTTCATCATATAAAATATATATGTTCTGAAAGAACACGCACAAGTACACAAAAAAAGGAAAAAAAATCATTAAAAAATACAGGAAAAAAAAACAGAATTGAGTAAGAGGGAGGGAAACATAGAGAAAATTTTAGTAATCAGATACTAAGAAGCCAGTAGTAGTGCAGAAGTCCCTTGCCAAGAGTGTTGGAACCCCTTTTACTTAAGCAGGTACCTTCTCCCCCTTGAGTGGCTTCACCACTTCCCATGTGAAGTCAGGGTCATCTCTGCCAAAGTGTCCATATGCAGCAGTCTTCAAGAACCTGCCATTTCCACCCCTCTTGAGATCAAGGTTGATGGAGATCATGCCAGGCCTGAAGTCAAAGCTCTCCTTAACAATGCTGAGGATTTCCTTGTCAGGGATCTTCCCAGTGCCATAAGTGTCAACAAACACAGACAAGGGCTCAGGCACACCAATGGCATAGGAAACTTGCACAATTGCCCTCCTAGCAAGTCCATTTGCAACAATGCTCTTTGCAGCTTGCCTCACAATGTAGGCACCACTCCTATCAACCTTGGTAGGGTCCTTTCCTGAGAAGGCACCACCACCATGTGCACCCCATCCTCCATAGGTGTCAATGATAATCTTGCGGCCGGTGAGACCGGCATCGCCATGAGGCCCTCCAATGACAAACCTGCCAGAAGGGTTCAAATGGAAAATGGTCTTCTCATCAAGGTACTTCTCAGGAATCACAGGCTTAATCACGTGTTCTTTAAGATCAGCTGCAATCTCATCGTTTGTGACAGTCTCATCATGCTGTGTGGAGATGAGCACAGTGTGGACGCGGATTGGAACCATAGCACCCTTGTCATTGTAGTACTCAACAGTGACTTGGGTCTTGCCATCAGGTCTCAGCCAAGGGCATGTCCCGTTCTTCCGAACCTCGGTGAGCTTGGCACCGAGCTTCGTGGCAAGGACATGGCTCAAGGGCATGAGCTCGGGAGTCTCGTCAGTAGCATAGCCGAACATGTGACCTTGGTCACCAGCACCAATCTCCTCAGGCCTCTTTGTGAGGTGGCCGTGCACACCCTGTGCAATATCAGGACTCTGTTGCTCAATGTTGACGAGGACCTTGCAGTTGTCAGCATCAAGACCAACATCATCAGAGACAAAACCAATGTTCCTGCATGTGTCACGCACAATCTTCTCATAGTCCACGTTGGCCTTGGTTGTGATCTCTCCGAACACCATCACCATGTTGGTCTTGGTGCAGGTTTCACAGGCAACCTTGCTGTCAGGGTCCTGCTCCAAGCATGCATCGAGCACAGCATCGGAGATCTGGTCACAGAGCTTGTCAGGGTGCCCCTCGTTCACTGATTCAGATGTGAATAGGAAAGTTTCTTGGGCCATTTTAACTTCTGTAGAGTAACATCAAACAAGAACACATAATTAACATATATGAGCAAATTCACAGCGAAAAACACCACCATGACTACAATTTAAACATAACAATCTAACTCAGCCCAAGTCCCAGACAATCACTATCACTATAATCAACAAATCCCAACTAAGCTCAAGTTCAAAGTGGTGAATGAATAAAGGAAGGGAAGGAATAGTGGGATCAAATCTCCAACTAACAAAAAAAAGCTAACAATTAACAACTAAGATCTGATGAATCCCGTTAAAAAAAACTAACAATTAATCTTAGCCAATAAAAAAAGTTCAAGTTCCAAGTTAGCTCATTGGTCAAATCTAGCACAAAACCCCCAGAAACCTAACTTGCAAACTACGACATTTCCCCAAATCAAGAAAAAATAAAAATTCATCCACAAATTGTCACAAGCTACACATCAATTTCTCCAGATCTAAAACCCCAGACGGAATTCCCGCACAATTGGAGAAACTAGAATGCCAAAATTTGTAGATCAGGCTTCTATTTCAGACAAGAACATGGTTTCCGAGAGACACATTCAGTTAAACCCGATTGGAGAAACCGAGACCGACCCAGTTGAGGAAAAGGCAAAACAAACCAACCCAGAAGCACAAAATCCAAACTTGAACACTTCAGATCTGTGGCGAGGGTAAAAAAATGACAACACGTGCACCACAGAATACAACACTCCACAACCAACCCAACAGAAGTATGAAGAGAGAGAAAGAGAGAGTGGCAGTACCTGGCAAGGAGGCACTAAGAAAGAGAGAGGGAAATGGTAGCTTGAACAGACAGTAACCCGCTTTGTGCTGTTGTTAAGTCTGCTCAAGCGGTGCGAGTCCAAAAGGATGACTTGGGTGTGGATTTATAGGCATAGGTGTGAGACGGGGGTGGGTGGGGGGATGCGATAAAAGACGGAAATGCCCCTGTGCAGCAAGATCTGAGTTAGATTCATCATCACTCACTTGTACACTTCCCGTTTCCAGTGTCCAAGTGGACGGTCCAGATTGGATCTGGGAAATGAATCTCAGCCGCGTGACACGGTGGCGTCGGTGGATGTGGGTGTGGGATGAGATGTGTGAATCATGAATGTCGTGGCCACCACATCTACACCACCACGACACTACGCGTTCCCCTGTGTGGGCCCCGTTACCTACCCCCCAAACCCAACCAAGGCATTGTTGTTGGTGAGTTTATTGTTTTTGACTACCTTAACTTAACTATGACTCCCCCTACAGTGTAACCACAGGTATTTAGGGTTAAGAGAATTTCCTATTAATCATACACAAATATTTTATTATTTTTTAAATCAAATTCAAACATTTTATTATTTTAAATACTTTTTTTAATATTTTTTATCACATTATCAACCTTATTATATTTATATATTTTCTTTTCTCCTTCTATCCAAGTGTTAAATAGTATAATAAATATTCATGGAACAATTTTTCATTCTCCTTTTCTCTGGAATTTTTCATGTAACAAACGTTGTTAACTCTATAATTTCATTCTCTTTTTAGTTTTTAGCCTTTTAGGCTACCAAAAGATTGGTAGCCGTTGAAAAATCCTCCTTATTTATAACTCAGAAATGCTTCTTGGTTTGCAGCAAATTTGGTATTAGAAGTACAAATGTCTTTTTTTTTCTTCCTATCACACGATTTCCTTCTGTAAATACTTTTTTTATACTGTAAATGCTTTTTTTCGACTTTTTTATTTATTAAACTAGGTGATAAATGCTTTTTCCTTTTTGTATACGGCAAATGCTTCTTTTTTCAACCTTTTCACCAAACTATGATTTTGTAAATTATATATATCAAATTAGGTGGTTTCAAAAACTATGAATAATTTTAACTTTTAAGTTTTAATATTGGTTATAATTATAATTATATAGAAAAAAATAACGTTTTAATTTAATTATAACTACAATCAATATAAAAATGATTTCTACATCAATTATAACATATAAAAAATAATTTTTACATTAGTTATAATTACAATTAATATAATTAATATAGAAAGTGTCATATTTGTACATCAATTATGATTACAAGAGATTCTTTTCTTCATGTTTTGGTGAGATAGGATCACAATTGGGCAAAAAAATTAATATATTGCACTTTTAAAAAAAAATTACCAAAATATTGCACTTTTAAACCTATTTACAAATCTATAGCAATGAATCACGTCGATATAGGACGTGTTTAATCACGTCGATATAGGACGTGACTGGAGCTAAGTCACGTCGATATAGGACGTGACTCATCAGGTGGTGACACGTGTCAGTTTAGGTCACGTGTCATTTTGCGGAGCGATGTATATAAACTTCGGAAG
>CM023955.1:21693704-21705526 GCA_013407115.1 Glycine latifolia
TTCTCCTCTCAATTTCGAGTGCGTGGCCACCAGTTTCGACTCAATCGGACATTCCAGTCAAAAGTTATGATCTTCCGAAGTTTATATACATCGCTCCGCAAAATGACACGTGTCACCACCTGGTGAGTCACGTCCTATATCGACGTGACTTAGCTCCAGTCACGTCCTATATCGACGTGATTAAACACGTCCTATTTCGACATGATTCATTGCTATAGATTTGTAAATAGGTTTAAAAGTGCAATATTTTGGTAATTTTTTTTTAAAAGTGCAATATATTAATTTTTTTGCCTCACAATTACTGAACATTTTGGATCGAATTATGTATTTGTTATTTTATTTTATTTTTTAAAATTTTAAATGCACATTTAGAAATTGGATGTTTCCTGGGATTCGTGCTATTTGACTTTGTACCAAATAACATTTGGTGTTTATAAATTGATTGCCTATAATTTTAAATATAAACTTAATTTTTTTTACCACACTTAACCAATCAGAAGTTTTGTCTCAGACTTTAATAATTGACATCACAAAAAAGGTTTTAACAGATAATTTAGAGTTTAAAATTAATTTTTAGTTTAGCAAAGTGTAAGTAACTTTTACATTAAATAAGAAAATTAATTACTTTTTTGTTCCAGATAATTGTAATAAATATCCTATATTTAAAAATGGTCATATATTTCTTATAATTATGAAAAAAAAGTAGTACTCTATATCATTTGTTTCTTATAGAAAGAGAAATAGTATTTATTTTTACTTCCTAAAAATAAATCATTTTCTTCTAGTTTTCTATTTAAAAAAACAAATGCTAAACAATGTCCTAAAAGACAAGGTTAAAAATAAATAAATAAATCTATAGAAAGTTTTAATTAAAAATGTCATTGATGCTGCACATCTATTATGCTTTCAAATGCATCCTTATTCCTTACGTGAATTCCAATAAAGATTCTTTCTTTTTATCTTTTATTTATGAGAATAAGAATCACAAATCATTTTCAACTATTTAATTATATAATACATTTAACCCTTTTACTATTAATTTGTTTTAGTAAAAACATTTAAACATAAATTATTTTATTTTAAAATCATTTTTAGCTAAATTCAATTTTACAAAATCAATTTTATATAAAATCAAATGAATTTACAACATATTTGGAATTATGAGTATTCATTGATTCGGATCAACTTGACAAACTCGAGGATCAAAATCGTTTCAATTAAATTGATTTAAATTTTTAAGCATAATTGGATCCGATCGTCTTTCAAAAAAAAAAAAATCTACCTAAATCGAATCAATATAACCTTTTTGTAATTGGTTGAAGTATTAGATTGGTGTTTTACGAACACGTCGAACTTGTACTAAATCCAACATGTAATCCATTATTACATTTTTTTTGGTATTTTTTGCTATTATGTAATTGGTTAAACCAAGTACAACAAAACATTTTGTTTATAAGCTTTTAAGGACAAGATTGTGTGTGAATTTTTGGGTAAAATCATGTATTTTTTTTATTTTCAAAATAGAAAATTTCGTTTTTGTATAATAGGGAACTCAATTGATGCAAGTCGAATCAATAATCCGTTCTTGATCAGGTTATTTGGTTTGGGTTGTGTAGTTTTTTAAAAAGATCCAAACCAATTTAAACCAATGAAAATTGGTTATTTAAATTATCTTTCCCCCAATTCAATCTAAATCAACCCATGAACAGTCCTATATATTTATGAGAAATGGTGGTAAGTTGGAAAAAAAAATTGTATTTCACCCCAAGAAAAAATTGGTGTATGATCCTCCCACCATTTTTTAAAATAGCAAGAACTTAGACCTCTTTTCAACCCCCTCTCAAAAGTCTTAGCAATGCTTCTCGGGGCCAGGTTGCATGTGTCATAGATTGTTCATCACATAATTTCACATCAATCGTCACAATCTTGTTGTTGGGGTTTCGTTTCACATTAATCGCGATTTGAGGCAGCTGGAGAATGAGAAGGACTTTGTTGGGATTCTCTCCACTCATTTTCTCTCTCATGGATTTCTCAGCAATGAATTTGGATTTTTCTTTTGATCATGCGACTAATTTGAATTAAACCAAACTAACCAGGTTGTAAGTGATGAACTGTAACCACACATTTTTTATGATACATCCAAGGGTACAATCTTACCTTGTTCTTAATAGTGCAACTTTCATTGTGAAAAAAAAGTCTAACTTTTTAGTAAGCTATGTTATATGCATCTATTTTCTATTAAGGATTTTTTTATATAAATAAAATGCTCTAAAAAACGTTAATTATTTTTAAAAAAACAATGATTAAAAATTGTGATAAAACTATACATAAAAAATAAAATTTAAAATTAATTTTAGTTTTAACTAATAATTGTTTACTTAATAGTTATTCACTTATTCATATACTTTATTATTAAGGGAGTTTACTCCATTTAGTTAAATAATATGCATGAATTATTATAATTTTTTTTATATTTGGGTTCAATTTCTACGAATAAGTTAAAAAAAAGTATTCTCCTCAATTTAAAGAAGACAACTTCTTCTATTAACAAAATTGAGATAATTCTTATTAAAAATCAAATCAAATACTACCAAGAAAGAAATTAAATCAAAGACATATGTAAATGATAAAGACTTGAAATCCAAAAAATAAACTATAAAGGACTAAATTGAGCATAAGAAAATTAATAAATATTAAACTGAATTATCCATCCTTTTTAATTGATAAAAAACGTATCATATATTTGAATTTTTACAATATTTTTTATTAAAATTTTATTAGTAACAAAAGTAAAAAAATATTTAAAGTAGGCCAAATTAAAATTTTGATTATTGCATTTACACTATTTTTACTTTAATCCTTACATTAAAAAAGTTATCTTTTGTTTGTTTTCTTTTTCATTTTCAAGTTAAACCATTATATATTTTTAAGATATTCTCTAGTTATAATTTACTAATGCACTTATACTAAAAAAAAGTGTGCATTAGCAAAATCATTCTTTGAATATCTAAACAATTAATAAATATCACAATATACTGATAATAGAGATTAAAAATATTTTTTTTACAAGGAACAAAACAAAAGTTTGTTCATTTACATAGGCTACTTACAAATATATTTAAGTAACTCATTTTTTTTATATGTAAAGACTAAAATGAACTACATTATAAATAAATCAAATGTAAGCATTATCAAAGAATCTAATTTAATTGGTTAAGGAGTGTGTATGAGTGTTATAAATTTTGATATTTGAGTTCGATTTTTACAAATAAATAATGTAAACATCATAATTACTTTGATATATAAACATCAAGGATCGGTTTATTTGTAATTTTTTAATCTTGGTATCAAAATGCTCTATTAAAAAACTAGTTTTACGATGTAAGCTCAACGACGATTCTCCTAAAACCGGCGTCATTTTCAAAGCAATTTTTGAAAGCAATGACATTTTTTAAATATAAGAAACATTTTAACCACGATATTCGCGAAAATATCGTTGAAAACTTTAAACGATCTCTGTTTTCCTAAAATTTGGTGTCGTTTTTGAGTATTCAAAGATGGTTTCTATGAAAAACCGTCGAGGCCAATTTTGATTTTTGTTCTGACTCGCGCTCCAGACCTCTCTCACTCTGCTCACTTCGCTTCGATCGATCTCTTTGTGCCCCTCTCACTCTGCCTCTGTCAGCCCCACTGTCGTAGTGTCTATTGCACCGTCGCTATGTCATCGTTGAACTCATCGTTGGGCAATTCTCTTCTCAACTCTTTTTTAGTGTAATGCATTTCCTTTTTTTCCTCCCCCTTCAGCACCATCCTCAAGAGCTCCAGCTGCATATCGCCCTGCTTCAGCGCTTTCTTCCTCGCCAGAAAAGCATCATCGGAATCCTCGAAAAGCATGCACTTCTTCTTCACGATTCTTGAGGTTCTTCGTGCCCTAGATTCGACATTGTCGTCGAGAACACTGTTGTTGTTGTTAGGCTCTGATTCCTCTTCTTCGTCGTTGTTTGATTTGCGCTTGCGCTTAAGCTTCAGCGACTCAGGAACCTTCTCCTTGTATTGGCGTTGGCGACCTTGGAGGTAGTGGATCTCAAAGAGCTTGAGATTCTCCTTCACTCACTGTTGGCACCACCACTGTCGCCTGTCTATGAGCTCGCATTGGAGGTGGTCCGGCAAAGGCTCCTCCACGTCTTTCTCCTTTGGAGTTTTCGACATTGATTTTCATTTTGCGAGAGAATTGAAATTTTTTTTTTTTTTTTTTTGCGCAGAGAAAAATGTGTTTCTCTGCAAAGGAAGGGGAAAAAGGGATTTTCTATTTTTTGAGAGAGTGTTTGTTGTTATTTATTGGGAAGAAAAAACCAACAACAATAGTGAAAAAGTGATAATGAGTAATGTTATGGCAACGACATGTTCCAGTAATTATAATTAAGTTGTGGGTCCTGTTTGGTCTCATGAGATTCAATGTTGGGACCATTGATTTGTCTCAGGGTAGATCGGGATTAATCGAAGGGCTTGTGGATCTTATCATCATTGATCTGATAGAATTGCCAGTATTTTATATTGTTTTCCCTTTCTTTTTGAAGGGTGTTTGCTTGTCCATTTTTATGATTATTTTATCAAAATATGCTTTTACTTTATGTTGACTAGATACATATAAGCATATAACCTTCAGTTTATACACTTATTCTAGTTGTGTTGCTGTTACTGGAGTATATTTGTCCTCATTAAGTTATAGCTAGTTGTTTCCTGTCTTTGTCAAGTAAACCTACTCCAATTTTGTTGTAACCATGGATAAGGATGAATTTGGTTTCCTAGAGATGTTTGTATTTAGATATTCTATAACAAATGGTCTTTGCTTGGTTCCTTACTAATGATTCATTCAACGATGATGCATATGGCCCAAGATTGGGTGGGAGGATTACATAATTGAATAAAAAAAATTATGCTCTTAGTTCACTGAATGTATTATGCACCCATTCTCTTCTTCTAGGTTCAACTGATAGCTATAGTCTAAATGGTGAAGTTGATGTCACTTGTCTAAAGAATGTCATCTCCTACTTCAGTGATCATGCTGATTACTTGAAGAATGTTGCTACTATGATTTTTTTGTTATTCCTTGTTCTACCACAGGTAGTGGCTAACTTCATATTTAATATTTGTTTGTCGGATACAAAATTAATATATTTTGATCTTGTACTTATTTAATGGCTTTTAGATTTTCCCTTCTTTGGGTAATTATCAAATAACCACTTATTTTGCCATGCATAGACACAGCTTGAATTTAAAGGCTCTGGGACTTATCAACAAAATAAACTGGCCACTTTATCCGATAATTGTCATGTATTCTTTTGGAGAAGGGATAAATATCTACTTTGGAATTAGATTGCTATAAATTTAATGTACACGTACAATATGAAGAAATTTAGTTCTGTTGCTCAACAAAGCAAGTTTGTCAAACTAAAAATCCTATAAAGAATTTGCCAAGGTGGATATGTTCAAGGGATAAATGATCTTGTTACACCATTTTTGGTTGTTTTCTTATCATAATATTTTAAAGGGGATATCCATAATAATATCTGATTTATCTTCAGATATAATCTCTAATATAGAGGCTGACTGCTACTGGTGCTTGTCAAAGTTGATTTATGGTATGCAAGACCATTACACATTTGCTCAACCTGGAATTCAGAGGCTTGCTTTTAAGTTGAACGAATTGGTCAAGAGGATTGATGGTAACCTTTTTCAAGGCCTTCTGTTTCCCTCCATGCATTTCTTTGTTTCCTGCTGAATTTATCTATAGTTGCTTACATTATTTACACATTCTTCTTGCTTTTGGCAATGATTAATTTAGTATGAACTGAATTTTCTTTTTACTTATTCCCATTAGTGGTCAGACAAAATCCAAAAACTTGATTTCCAAGACAAACTTGTTTATTGTGCAAAAATTATCAATTACCTTTTGGTCAAGCAAGTGAGTATATGGAAGTAATTGGTTAAGTGTACTCTAAGAGATTAAGAAATGAAAAATAAAAGCAAGTTTTCCAATATAAAATTTAGTAATTTGTAATAATTGTGAGTTGTGACTTTGATTTATTATCAAGGAGGTGAATTGTGGTATAACTGTTATTATGCTTATTCAGTTGCATCTATACATCAAGCCGATGTACATCGATGACCTTGGCTGGAGTGGTTGATTATCCTTTGGTTCTTTTATCCCAAAACAAAAAAGAATATTGCCGGAGGTTCCAATTAGTTACATATAATAATAAGGCAAAACCCTGCATTCAAGGTATTCTTTCTTACCAGAAAACTTAAGTCTTCTATAAGGTAAATACTATCTTTGATAAAAAAAAAAAATTGTCTTTTACAAAAAGGTTTATGTCCTATAGATGTTACTTTTACTCAAGAAAAGAGATAAAAAGAATTAGACATTTTCTGATTTTGAATTGAAATTTTTATATTAGTGATGTTATGTGGAGACGTTTTATTGGATTATTTTAATCTAATATTCACTCATGTAATTATAGATTGACTTTGATGAAAAGATGTTTAATATGATGATTGTTAGACTTAAATGTATTATCATTGGAGGTTATTTGAGTTTTATTAAAATTAATTCCCTCTATTCTCACTTCATTAATGTTAATATTGGCATTAAAAAAAAGAATTTGAAAGGGAGTTATGGAAGAAGTTATCAAAAAGTTTGTTTTTACAAAAGGGATAATTTCTTTCTCCTCTATCAAGTTTTCATTTTTTACTTTATCTCACTTAAGAGAACTTTGTGAGAATTCTAAAAAATCAAGAATAACATAAAAAGGTTTCTACACCATCCTAGATAATAGGGAAAGGAAGTCAAAAAATGGATAAATAACAACCAGGAAATTCTAAAGTGTATTATGAATCTGGGTAGGTTTTCTAAATTTCTTATAGTACAGAATATTATAGTAGTGAGAAATATATTATCTAAGATTTCTAAAGTGTAATTTTTTTGTATATGATGACTAAATGTTCCCAAGAATTACATTAGTTTTTTTTTTTTGTATTATGCACTTTATGAGTTTATATATTGTGTCATTACTAACTTCATGGTTTGAATTTTCCCTTGTTCATAACTGGTATGAAACTTCCTTGCTATCAAAGTTGAAAGATCCCGCTGAGAGAAGAAAGTTGGCAGACTTGATAATTGACCCAGTTCTCACAGTAGTATTTCATGCATGTTATTTTCCCCTTCTAGTAATTGTTCAAGGATTTAACATTTAAAATTGTCTTTGTGTCTCTTGAGGAAATTATGAAGGATAAGAATTTGAGCTTGTAACAAAAGAAATATTTGGACCATTCCAGGTATGGAAAGCGACACTGAGAACATGAAAATAAAGTTTTCATATGCCTTTTTTTAAATAAAAAAATAATTCTACTCTGTTCTTGTTGTGAGATAAATATTTTCTATTTATGTTTCCAGGTTATCACGGACTACAAAAACAGCCAATTATCAATTGTATTGGATGCTTTGGAAAGAATGCATAACCATTTAATAGCTACTGTAGTTTCAAATGATCCTTTGTTTTTACATGCAAGACTTTTATAGCGACAACTTATTGGTATGACGTGAACAATTATCAAATTTTAAGCAAGTCTCAATTTAGTATGTCTCCTATCAACTTTTCTCATTGTCCATTTTGGTCAAAAAGATCATTAATTCCTTGTGTTTTCATAATTTCATTCATGAAATAAAATGATGGTTGTTTAGGGGATTGAACTCTATTTATACCGCACGTTGAATTTTTTTTCTACTTATATCAATTGCCTGCAAGATATTTTGTGGTAATCAAAGTTCAACTCCAAAGTTAAGATGGTTGACACTTATATCCAACATCTTGCTTGTCTGCTGAACACGTGTTAACTTCTGATGTGGTCATCGTGATTAAACATGTATTTGCAGGAAGTCATTGGCAAATCATGGTACTACTTATGTTGGTTTAAGATGGTTTAAGAGCAGGGACAAATATAAAATAAGATTTTTTAAGTCGGTTTTTTGATAATTTTTTTAAAAACCATTTTAGAAACTCTAGTAAAGATAGTTCTTTTAGAAAATTATATTAGAAAATAGATATTCTAAGATGGTTTCATAAAAAATCATATTCAAATTCTCATTTTTTTTATATTTTTTAAAACAAAAAAAGATGATGGTTTATATGATAACCGATGTAAAAATTAATATTGTAAAATGATTTAAAAATCATTGTGAAAAGTGTTAATTTTTTATGACAACAAATTCAAAAACAGATAAAAATTGTTGTAAAAAATGTAAAATAATTATCTTTAAAAATCTTTTTGTAGTGATAATATATTGTTTTGTTAGGACTAAAATGATAAGTTGTATCATAGAAATAAAAAATTTAATTTAACCTTCTGATTAAATATTATATATATATATATATATATATATGTATATGTATATTAATTATTAAAGTCTTATATACTACTTGTTTAGTTCCTAAAGTGTTGTTCATGACTCGTATTCATTGGACAAACAAATTTTAGAGTATAACGGAGCGAAGCGACAACATCAGGCAAAAAAATTTAAATATTGTAGTTTTATTAAAAAAAAATACCAGAATATTGCTGTTTCAAAGTTATTTCCAAATCTATGGTAGTCAATCATGCACAGCGTACACATGATCAATCACGCACAGGCTCTACGTGAATGAGCTTCAGTCACGCACACACAGGACGTGATTAAACACGTCTCCCCAGCACGTGAATGGGGACCAAACACGCCCCCCTAGGACGTGATTCAACTCCCTATTTAAGCCCCTCTTTCAACATTTTTCCTTCATTTGTGCATTCTCTCTATCTCTCTAGCTTTAGTTTCTCTACCTTCTCTCTAGATTCGGGTGTGGGTTTGAGGCTTTTTTGCAGCGAAGCTCTGTCACTCAAGTAAGTCTTGCTCAAATATATGTTTTTTAAATGATATGAAATATATTATATTGTTGTGTTAGAGAATTATTATTGATATAGAAAATTGTTAGTGACCTAGGTTTATTAGAAATTGTTAGTGACCTAGGTTTATTAGAAATAGTTATTTGTTTAGTTGTGATAGAGTTATTGTCTTATAATACTATTAGTTAGTGAATTAGCTTATGATTAAGTACCTGTGTAAATATGTTTAATCCTTGGTTACATTGGTTAATTAGTTGGTGACATAGGTTTTCATTAATTAGTTACGTAGGTTATGACCATTATTTAGTTACGTAAGTTATGATACGCATGTTATGACCAACACAAAATGAGGGTAACGATATTAGCAATTTTTGATTTAGGTTTCCATGACTTTTCTGTTATGTTCATTGTCTGAATAATGAAGTCCACTCATTGGAATTTACTAGCCGCGTTTTTCCCTTCGGCACGTAAACTTCATCACATCAAAATCTGTTGACAAAAAAAAAATATAAAATTTGTCTCATAGGCTCGTAATCTCGTCCGTACATATCTTCATACACAGTGTCTACATTTTTTTTATGGGTTAATATTAATTATAAATTTTTATTAAAATTTTAATGAACAATTTTAACTTTTTCTATAGTTTTTTTTCTCTCTTCAACTCTTAAATTTAAATTTTTAATAATGAAATCAATTTTATAATTCCATAATTATACATATGCATGTATAACAATTTCACCAGAAATGGAAATAAGACTATATTAAGAAATGATATGTTGGTGATATCATTCAAATTGTTTTGACTCATATTTTAAGAAACTTTTAATTATAAAGAAGACCTAAGTTTATATTGCAAATCTAATTTTGAAGTTACAAAATATTTATTTTTCTTTTAACTTAAAATGTAAAAATATGAACGTACCTAACATATATATTAATTGGCTTAGGTTTTATGGCTATTTTTCTTAGAATATTATTAGTTAGTGACCTAGGTTATCATGATGGATGTGCCTAAGATATATATTTATTTGCTTAGAATATTACTAGTTAGTGACTTTGGTTATGACCTAGGTTATCATTAAGGACCTACGTAAGACATACTTAACATTTTGTATAAAATGTGTAGCATATTATTATGGCCGAGTCATCGTCGTCCGAGTCACCTCGTTCCGGTTCTGATCGTGAGCATGAGCCTACCGATCCCACAACGCATGTTCTTCCAAGACCATACACATGGGATGTACTTAGGAGGCGTAGACAACACACTCATATTTCACAAGCAGTTTGGAATGACGAGACAAAGAGGGAGCTAAGGATTCGTCGCGGAGGTAGGCCTAGTGGTGGACCCCGACCCGACGATATTCCGGTCGTAGTCGCACAGTATTTGACTGAGACTGGTTTCATACATGTGGCTCGCATGAAGTTTATGCAGGTATCGATTTACGAATTTTGTTATGTTTAATGTGTTGAAATTTTCATGTTCAAAACCTAGGTTTCAAACATTGTGTATTTAGAACTTAAAAATTTATAAGTTACATGTATTTTTCAGATTGATGCTGGTCTTATCAGTGCTCTGGTTGAGCGGTGGAGGCCAGAAACACACACTTTCCATCTGCCGCAGGGTGAGATGACGATTACCTTGCAAGATGTTGCAGTATTCTAGGATTGCCTACTGATGGGCAAGTCGTTACCGAACACACTCACACAGATTAGGTAGAATTGTGTAATGAGGTTTTAGGTAACGGCCCTGATGCGGACACCGAGTTAGCCATCAGCAATTTGAGGTTATCATATTTTGACAGGATGTATCCTTCATATGATGCAGTTGCTAGTAACCCTCAAAGTGTGATATACTTCACAAAGGCTCACATTGCTCGAATGTTAGGATCTTGGATCCTTTGCGATAGGTCGGGGGGGACCGTACTAGGCTGTCGCTACATCGGCTTACTTGGTGGTGATTTTGCTGATATTGCTACATATAGCTGGGGGTCAGCGGTTCTGGCTAACTTGTTTAGGCAGTTGTGCGAATGCACAGACCCCGATAGAAAAGACATTGGTGGTTGCACGATTTTACTTTAGATTTGGGCGTGGCTCAGGATTCCACCAATTGCTCCCCCATTGCCTGCTCCGTCTGAGCCAGACCGCCACTTCGGGCACAGGTATGTTTATTTCGTATTACTTGAATGACTGTGTATTTTGTTAGATTCAAGTGATTGAAGAATCTGAAGAAGAAGAATTTTGATATTTGATTCATGCTTTGTAATTTTTATTTTGTTTAGTATGGTTCATTAAAAGGAATAACCCAAAAATCCCTTTGCAGCAACTAATAAAATCAAATCAACATGCATTCATGCTTAGGTATAAAGTAATAACCATATGCATTGAGTTAGAAATGCATTGATGAGTTTCAAATATGCATAAAATGTTTTAAGACTGGAATAATCGATTACATAGGTTAATAATCGATTACATAAGCATTCTGCATAATCCTGTGTAATACAGAAGGTGATTTAATCGATTACCAAGTAATCGTAATCGATTAAATAGGCTAGAGGCAAAAAGGGAAGCTCACTGGAATAATCGATTAAACCATGAATTAATCGATTACATTGATCATGCTTATTTTCCAGAACTGCTACGAACACTTTAATCGATTAAATAGTCGAAATAATCGATTACATTAGTTAAATTAATCGATTACATTGACGAAATAATCGATTACAGTCTGTTAAATCTGTTTTTTTATAAATAGCATGCATTGACTCACAATCTGAGAGTTTCATAATTCGAGAGCTTTCATTACAAAAGTGTATTAACATTCTCTGAGTGCTTTAATGTGAATAAAGAGTCTTTTTCAATTGGGTTGTTCTTCAAATAGAGAATCATGA
>CM023955.1:21739342-21752647 GCA_013407115.1 Glycine latifolia
GGAAGGGATTTGAAATCTTTTTGGATTTGTTCCAGTAAAGGAGTAACCCAAAAAATTGTTTTGTCGTGGTTGCTTCCACTTGCCGTTGTAATACAACAATGCATCATGAGTAGGAGTCATGGTGGATTGAAGTAGGTTGAGGACACCATTGGGTGTTCTTCTTATCATACATAATAATTCTATAGGACCAACAAACGAGAATTTTACATGGCACACCAACATAGTGCAAACATCATCATCATTATTCAGGGGCAGAGAATGAAAAAAAAAATTCGTTACCTGTACTGATGGCTGGTTGTCGATAGTAAATTTCATCCACAAATTGGTCACTTGTGAGCAAGAGGGTGTTGTGCATTCTACTATTGAGTGACTGAAAGGAACATTCATCGGAAACTAGCATTGGTATTGGAGTAGGATCAAAATAGAATATTGATCAGACCATTAATAAAAAAGACTCCTTATGAACTATGGTGAGGAAGAAGACCCAAAATTTCATAGTTTCATCCCTTTGGATGTGAGTTTTTTTAATCTTGAATACCAAATATCAACTTCTAAGTTTGATTCGAAGATGGATAAAGGAATCTTCCTAAGGTATTCTAATACATCTAAAGCCTACATAGTTTTTAATACAAGGACTTTAGTTGTAGAAGAATCCATCCAAGTTAAATTCAATGATGGACTAACATCTGATAAGAAGCTATCAGATCTCGAGGATGGTTTCATAGATATACAGATTAGTTTGTCTGTCGCACCAAATGAAAATGAAGTCAAATAGTCTGAAGGACTGGAAGGATCTTCAAATCAACAACCTCAGATGAAGGACTGGAAGTTTTCATTATCATCCATAAGATCAAATCATTGGAGATCAGACTAAAGGAGTAAAAATCACATCACCATTCAAAGATCTTGCGACTTATGTACTTGTGTCTGAAATTGAACCTAAGACAACAGATGAAGCTCTGGCAGATAATGACTGGATCATTGTAATGGAGGAAGAAATCCACCAATTCACCAGAAACAATGTCTAGACAGTTGGTCCTAAGCCAGAAAATGAAAACATCATTGGAACAAGTTGTGTTTTCAAAAACAATTTGGATGAACAAGGCAAAATGGTAAAAAAACAAAGCTAGGTTAGTAGCTTAAGGCTATAACAAGCAAGAAGGTATAGATTTCATTGAAACCTTTGCTCTTATTGCTAAACTTGAAGCTATAAGAATCATGCTTCTCATAAAAGCATAAAGCTTTTTCAAATGCATGTTCAAAGTGCTTTTCAAAATGGCTTTGTTGAAGAGGAAGTGCATGTCAAACAACCTCCTGGTTTTGAGGATCATACTCTTCCAAACCATGTTTTTAAACTTAAAAAGGTTATGTATGGTCTGAAACAGGCATTGTTAGACTCAGGGGGAGCAAAAAAGGATCCATGAAGTTGATGATCTTAGACAATAATGCTTAGGCTTTTTATATGTCAATTCAATTGAATGACATTTGTAATTTGTGTATGAGTTTGTCTAAGTTGATGCCTCCTATGATCCATTGCATAACTCTATTTTATTATCATATCATGAAAAACATTCATGCTTTTGCATTCATGATTTTGCAAAGCAAAGTTTCTTAAAAAGCTTTTCTGAAACTCAAGTTTTTCATAACTTCATAAAAAGCTAAGTGTTCCATGTTTCAAGTCTCGGGAAAAACGTTTTCTCACTGATTTAATTGATTACAAGCAAGTGGTAATCGATTACTTGAAAATAAAGCATATTTAATCGATTATAACACCGTAGTAATCGATTACTTGGCTCTAATTTGGATTAGAACTTCCTGTGATAATCAATTGGATTGCTCATCATTTTTTCCAGAAAGCCTGAAGAACACTTTAATCGATTACCAAGTTAAATTAATCGATTACTTAAGTGATTTAATTGATTACTAGCAGTTATAACTATTTTTCTATAAATAGTTGCTGCTTGTTTACACTTGAAACAACGAATTTTGAAACCCATTTCTTTTGAGAGAAAAGTTACTAAGTGCATTTCAATGTATGACCCACAAATCCTTTGTTTCAACAAACATATTGAAACCTTGTGAGGATTTCCTTTTGGACACTTGCAAAAGAGAAATTTTTGGAGAGATTGTTTTGAAATTTCTATTCAACATTTGGTTTAAGATTCTTTAATCATCTGCATAAATTTGCATTGGATCCCAGGTTGTATCTCTCCTTGTTACATTGTTGTATTTCTTTAAGAAATTCTGTGTTTGTAACTTGTGCAATAGTTTCTTAGAGTTTTTCTAGAATAGGTTTTCTAGAGGGAGAGTAGCGAATGGTTGTTTCTCTAAGTCTTGATCACAAAGGGTCTATAGGTGTTAGATGCCTTGTTCTTAGTCTAGGATTGATTAAGAGTGATTGTAAAACTTGTATGAATAGATTGCATATAGTAAGATCCTAACTTGTTGGTTAGGAAACTGGATGTAGCTTCTTTTGAATTGAGAAGTGAACCAATATATTTTCTGCGTTGTTTTCTTCTTCTTTAATATTTTCTCTAGGTCATTGATTGTCATTCATTGGTTCAACTCTTTCATAATCAATAGAAGCAATCTTATTGTAACTGCATTTCATAAAGGTTGTAGGTTGATTGATCAAAGGCATTCTAAGTTTGATTTGTGATATGATCCATTAAACTCTGATTTTTAAAGCAATTTTTTAAAGGGGCCAGAAGAACTAATTCACCCCCCTATTGGTTTATGTGCTACTCATATTGTTTTCAATTGGTATCAGGAGTAGGTTCTTGTGTGTTACTCAAGATCACTACTTTCTTTTAAAAGAAAATGAATATCACACAAATTACCTTTAAGGAGGATGCCTCCCTCAACCATCCCCAATGTTTGAGGGAAATCACTTCGATTTTTGGAAAAATAGAATGTAGATTTTCATTCAATCAAATGATCCTGGTGCATGGAATGCAATTGAAAAAGGTCCCTTTATACCTACCAAAACTGTTGATGATGATGAAAAGGTTCCCAAAGAATGAGATGAAATGAATGATACAGAAAAAAGAGTTGTTCAATATGATTTTAAAGCTAAAAACATGATGACATCTGCTTTGTCTTCTAATGAGTTTTTCAGAACAGTTAAGTGCAAAAGTGAAAAAGAGATGTAGGAGATGTTGAATATCACTCATGAAGGAATTGATAAAGTAAGGAGATCAAGAAAACATGCATTGATCCATGAGTACGAAATGTTCAAAATGAACACAGTAGAAAGCATCTCTTAGCTCCAAACCAGATTCACACATATAGTCAACCATTTACTGGGTCTTGGTAAAACGTTTGATGTAAAGGAACTCAACATCAAAATTCTGAAGTGTTTGACAAGACCTTGGCAACCAAAAGGGACAACAATCAAAGAATCCAAAGATTTGTGAAAAATGTCCATGGCTACACTCTTTGGTAAGTTGCTTGAAAATGAACTAGAAATGTCTCAACTAACAAATACAGAAGATGCAGATAAGAAACAAAAAAACATTGCTTTAAAAGCCGCATCTTCAAAAGCTGAGAAAGATTATGATTCAAGTGAAGATGAAGATGATGAAAATCTGAATCTCATTATCAAAGGATTTGGCAAGTTCCTACAAAAAAACAAAAACAAAAGGTTCCTTAAATTCAGCAAAAGAAATGATAACATCAATATCACCAACACCTTCAACTGCTTTGAGTGTGGAAAGCAAGGCCACATCAAGTCTAAATGTCCAATCTTTTTGAAGAAGTTAGGGGATAAGAAAGAAAAGAAAGACGGGAAACCCAAAAGAGCTTACATAGCTTGGGAAGATAATGCATCCACAACCTCTGACTCTTCATGTAAAAATGAAGAAGTCAATGTTTGTTTAACATCAACCATTGATGAAGAAGAGTTAAGTGCAAAATCTGAGGTAAATCATGAAATTTATCAATTAGTTGATGCTTTTAATGAAATGCATGAGAAGGCCAAAATTTTTTTTGTCTCCAATAACAAGCTCAAAGGTAACCTTAGATGACATACCATTAAGCTAGCTTCAACGCAAACAAACTTTGCAACTTGAAACAAGAAAATGAAAAACTTGTTTTAAGCTACAAAGCAAATGGTTGTGTGTGTGCATTTTCTTCTGCAAAAGTAGATGAACACAAAGTCTTGAAAAAGGAATTTGATGATTTCAAAAAGAGCCATTATGCAAAATGCAAAACTTTGCAATCAGAATCCTCCTACTTGGTAGATCTCTTGAAAAAGCTCTATCAAGGGAAATGTAGTTTAAACCAAATTTTAAGTGTGTAAAAGTATGCTTCTAATAAATCTGGATTAGGATACAACTATCAATCAAAACCCTTTCAAAACACCAAGGTTGCACCCCCAAAATGGATGAATCAAAAAAAGTTTTCAAAAGTGAAGCATACTAAAATGACTCATTTTGAAAAGGCTCAAAATCTATAGCATGCCACTACTGCATGAAGAAAGGTCACACCTCACACAAATGTTATGCTAGAAGGTTCTTTGTGCCAAATGGAGAATGCATATGGGTTCCTAAGAAAAAGAGTAAAATAACTAACCCCTAGTCAGTTAGTTTTTTATTGTTACTTGCTTTCTTTGGGTTTATCAGTTTGTTAAATAAAGTCTTATTCTTCAAGGATGTGGAGATATGGGTTAGGATATTTTTTATCAATTAGTCACCACGTTGTAGGCCATGTAAAACGGGGTTCAGTTATTGCTTTAGTTTTTATCTTGTAAGGCTATAAAGCCAACACCTGTTTTGAATTCAATAAGGATTTTCTTTCTAAAATTTGTGTGGCACTATTCTGTTTTAACAATTGGTATCAGAGCTCCATTATAGGGGCTTGATCCTGAGTGTATGTGAGGGAAACAGTGAGCGTGAGAGAAAGCAACAAGTGTGTTAAGAAAGAAACTGCAGTTTCTTTCAGGTAAAAGGAGTTGAAAATGGTAAAAAGTGGTAGCAGTAGTTTCGTGCAGCCTGCTATTCCCAAATTTGATAGTCACTATGACCACTGGGCAATGTTGATGGAGGATTTTCTCTACTCCAAAGAATATTAGGGTCTAGTTGAAAATGGAATAATGGTGGTGGTAGATGGAGCAGAGCCTATAGAGGCATAACACAAATTGATCGAGGAGCAGAAGTTGAGGGACTTAAAAGTGAAGAATTATCTCTTCCAAGCAATAGATCGTGATGTCCTTAAAACAATCCTCAACAGGGACACAACCAAAAATATCTGGGACTCAATAAAGCAGAAATTTTAGGGTTTAACCAGGGTTAAAAGGGCACAATTGCAAGCTTTACATAGATATTTTGAGAGTCTTCAGATGAAGGAAGGAGAGATAGCTAATGCCTATTTTTCTCGTGCTCTAGCCATAGCCAACAAAATGAAGGCTCATCGTGAAAGTATGAGAGAAACAATCATTACTGAAAAGACTTTGAGATCAATGGTCTCAAAATTTGATAATGTGGTATGCTCGATTGAGGAATCCAACAACTTGGACACAATGACTATTGATGAGATGCAAAGTAGTCTTCTTGTTCATGAGTAAAGGATGAGAAGACATGGAGAAGAAGAACAGGTTCTACAGATCTCCCATGAAGCCAGAGTAGGACGAGGAAGAGGTGCATTTAGAGGAGGCCGAGGCAGAGGAAGGGAAAAACAACCCTTCAACAAAGTTGTTATCGAGTGTTTTAAATGTCACAAGTTAGGACACTATCAATATGAGTGTCCTAATTAGGACACTATCATCTTTTTGAGGACAGATAGAGGTGGTGAATTCACCTCAAATGGGTTTGATGAATTTTGCAAAGTTTAAGGAATAAGAACACAATTGACTGCAGCTACACTCCTCAGCAAAACGGAGTTGCTGAGAGAGAAAATAGGACGATAATGAACATGGTGCGCTCTATGTTGGCTGAGAAACAAGTTCTTAAAATGTTTTGGCCTGAAGCTGTAAAATGGAGTGTGCATATCCTCAATAGATGTCCTACTGTGGCTATCCAAAACAAAACTCCAGAAGAGGCATGAAGTGGTGTGAAGCCAACAGTTGATTACTTTCGAGTTTTCGGGTGTGTATCTCATGCACATGTTCCAGACCAGAAAAGACGTAAGTTAAATGACAAAAGCAAGATGTGTGTTTTGCTGGGAGTAAGTGATGAATCAAAGGCCTATAGATTATATGATCCAGTCTCCCAGAAAATCATCATTAGCAAGGATGTGATTTTGGAAGAACATGAATGCTGGAATTGGGGCATAAGCAAAGAAGAATGCAAAATTGATGTTTTACAGTGGAAAGATGATGATGAGAGTGTAACGCCTCTCTTTACTCTCTCTCGTGGTTGATTGATTTTAGATAAAATCTCATATCCCTTATGTATTAAAATGAGTTTAGTTATAAATTTCATGAAAATTTCTTTTTCTTATTGCTTCAAATAAGCGAATTCTTTCTCACCACGCTTCATACAATTACAATTCATCAAAACAGTCCAGAATATCGCACAGTCCATCAATACAGTCCAAGTACAAGCCAACATGAAATACAAAGAATTTAACTTATTACAAATCATCAACATATCTTCATCATCTTTCCTTTATAATTCTTCTAGACTTTCCTGCTTTTCTGCTCGCCCAAATGAATTTGGGGTCATCACAGGTGTCAACCACAGACACAAAATAGGGTAAGTTTATGATAAACATAGTTTGAATAAATATAACAAACTTATTTCATTCACAGATTTATTCCCAGCACACAGATCAAATATTCAACATACCACATATGCATCAATGAATAATTATTCCACATAATCAACATGGGATGTATGTAATGCATGCTTATCTTCTTTATATGATGCATGCCTGAGATCTCAGGTTATCTCTTTTATCAGTGGCCACAGTCAAGATAGCCTCACCCACTCTGGTGGCACAAATAAACTTATCCAACCAGTCGGGGTAGCCCAGGGGCGCGTAGGATAGTCACCTCCACCTATGTGATCATCATGGTGGTGTGGTCCTCCCTGTCTCAACTACCCCCAAGTTCATAACACCTTTGAACGCGTGGACTCAGTTTAGCTATCTGACAACAACAACAACAACAACAACAACAACAACACGGTCTAGCCTCCGCCAGGCATGTGCATATGAAAATGCATGAATGATTCATCTTATCAAGTCTTTAAACATCTTTACAACTTATGGCATATGCTTTTTAAAACAACACATAAAGCTTCTTTCAATCAACACATGAAGCTTTGTACAACACTTAAGCACATAGCCATGGTTCAACTTCGCTATTTTCTCACAATAAGTCTTACAACTCAACCACTTGTTGATTCTCGCCACTTAAATCATCTTTGTTATAAGTCTTTTAAAAAGAATTACTTTTCAATATCATAATACACCATTCATTATAAATCTTGCACAGAACTCAGCCCAACATATTATGCATGTATATGGAAACACTTAACAACACATGGATTCAATAATAATCCATATAACATGTGAACTTCATAGAATACATACTTATCACATAGACTTTACTATAAGCATTCAACATACCAACTTTAGTAAAATATCAAGTATATAGCAAAATAACAAGCAACTTTTAGTAAAACATTAAGACAAGGATTTCTTTGAGCCAAAGTCATACTATACAAAAGTTAAGTTATTTAATCCCCTTTTTGTTTGCTAAAATAGTTTCAAGTTATTTGTTAGAACCATCTACTTAGCCAAATATCATCCAAACTAATAAAACATCTTTAACAATATAACATACAAACTTTAATTTACCATAGTTCATCAACAAGCAAGTAATAAACTAACACACAACAACACTAAGGAACACATGCCTTAAGTCACTTTATTATTATATTAGATTCAAGTTAATTATTCTTTAAATCATATGATGTTAATTATCTAAATAAACATCTTGGTACCCTTTTAAATTCATTGAGGCATTTTATCAAACACTTGGTAGACATAGTTTAAGTCTTAAAGGAATAAATGATAACATAGCTTAAATTTTATAGAAATAAACAATAGCATAACCTAATTAATATCTAAACCATGTATATCAACATACTTCCCCATACTACCTTTAAATTTCGGTCACTTCTTATTTTCCTAAGTTCAAGTTAATTATCCAATAATCATTTGTTAAACTAAAACCAAGTTACTTAATCAAATAACCTTTCAAGCTCTTTGAAACAATTTATCAAACACCTAAAATACAAGGCATGGTTCTTTATGGAAATAACTAAGAAGCTTAATATTCAAACATAGCTTATCATAAACTTCCCCATACCTTGTTTTCCTAAGCTTTTGGACAGCCTTCTTTAAGCTCTTGGACAGCCTTCTTCCTAGTGCTTCTTCTCGTGGAATTTTTAGAGTAATGGGTCTTAGTTTTTCTTTAGTTCTTTTTGAAAGGAATTTTGAAAACAATGGAATAACATGGAGTAGGATTTTTGCACGGTTCACTCTCTTAGGACAGCCCAAAATTTCAGTTTTCCATCTCCTTTTATAGGCTAGGTTATTTGGCTTTTCTACAAAAATCTTCAAGGCTTATGATTACCTAGCTTTTTGGTTGGTTTTCTCTTATTGGCTAACACTTTCTCACCCTACAAGTGTCCTTGTTCATGAGAGTTCCACACCATTCCACCTCCTTCTAATATTTGCACGTGAAATTGCTTGGTCTTGGTGCATTTCTTTTAGTTTCATTCAAATCCGTGGGTAGCTTAGTCATAAAATTTCTGCCCAAAACCCGTTTCTGTAATATAATAATTCCGGGTTTGTTAACCGTTGGATTTCCTTAAAATTTTAAGGGTATATTCCTATCTTATATATCTAAGTTTTGACCGTTGCGATCGTCGAAATAATGTCCCTAGCCATCCACGTATTTTACCAAAGTAATCAACATAAAATTTGCTTCAAATGTCTTTTTAAGCATTAATTACTTTTCTTTACACATGGACCAATGGAAATGGCTAGACTTCTTAACTTTCCATGTGTTCATTCTTGGATGTTCCTAAAGCTTTTTCTCCCTTGATTGCGTATCACACAGCCAAGGTTTGCTCTTAGATAACCAAATCAACAATTTTTCCTTTTATTGCATGTAATAACAAAATTCTAAGTTCTTATTGGTCCAATTTGTCTTTAATTATTAAAATTACAAAATTAACTTATTTAGGCAACCTATTCCTTTCATAATTAAGGGAAAACTGCATAGATTATATCCATACTCTTTTTATAATTTTCTGTTACCTGGAGTAGTCCAGATTAAGCTCTTTTTAGCCTTATCTTCCAAATTTCTAGGAATTCAATTTGATGATTTCTTATTACCTTCTAGGTTAATATTTAGTTATCTAAAAGTATTTTATCTATTCTCCAGGTCTTCACAAAATTTCCAAAATCATCTGGGCATTTTTGACCTAAAGGGTATTTTGGTCATTTATCACCCTCGGGACGTGATGGTAATTATCTCATTTGTTTAAGGGTATTTATGGGATTTCATCCTAAAATATCTTACTAAAATATCTAGGGGTATTTTGGTTATTCTCAAAAATATCCAAGGGCAAAATTGTCATTTTCATCCTAGGGGCATCTTCGTCATTTCTGAAATTGTTCAGGGACATAATTGTCATTTGCCCTAAATCTTTTGTACTTTCTCTAATTAATATTTCACCCCAGTAATTTTGAATATTAACCATCAATTGACTGTTTTATTCTTAAAATTTTAGGGTGTTACAGAGAGTGACACCGAAGAGGGAGTAGAAAGTGATGAAGAAGAAGGCAATGATGTTGATACAATAAACTCAAGTAAAATTGGTTCACCTTCTAGTGAATCACATGAGGATGATTCACCGATTTTGAATGAAGAAAGGGTAAAAAGAGCACCTTTTTGGATGATAGACTATGAAACAGGTGAAGGTTTATCAAATAAAGATGGTCTGAATGCTATGATAATGCTCATTGAAGATGATCCATGTACATTTGAAGAAGCTGTCAAGAGCAATAAATGGAGGGATGCAATGATGGCAAAGATTGAGTCAATAGAAAAGAACAAAACCTGGGGGCTGCTATTCTACCAGAAGGAGTGAAGTCAATTGGAGTTAAGTGGGTTTTCTAGACTAAACTTAACGAGAATGGAGAGATAGACAATTACAAAGCAAGGCTAGTGGTGAAGGGGTATGCACAACAGTATGAAGTTGATTATATTGAAGTTTTTGCTCCGGTTGCCAAACTTGACACCATTCGATTGATACTGGCTTTGGCAGCTCAAAACAGTTGGGATATTTTTCAACTAGATGTAAAGAGCGCATTTCTTCACGGGGAACTCACAGAAGAACTCTTTGTGCAACAACCATTGGGATATAAGAAGAAAGGTGAAGAAGGAAAAAGTTTACAGGTTAAGAAAGGTGTTATATGGCTTAAAGTAAGCACCGAGGGCATGGTACAACAGGATAGAGGCTTATTTTGTCCAAGAAGGCTTTGAAAGGTGTTTTTGTGAGCATACATTGTTCACAAAGGCTAAGGAAATTTTGATAGTAAGCCTTTATGTTGATGATTTAATATATACCAGAAATGATAAGAGTACATATGATGAATTTAAGAATTCAATGATGTTGGAATTTGACATGTCTAATTTGGGAAAGATGAGGTACTTTCTCAGGGTTGAGGTTGTACAAAGTTTAGATGGGATTTTTGTGTGTCAAAGAAAGTATGCTCGTGAAGTTTTAGCAAGGTTTGGAATGGATAAAAGTAATTAAGTGAAGAATCCTATTGTTCCAAGTACGAAGTTATCTAAAGATGAAGCTGGAACCAAAGTTGATGAAACTTTGTTCAAGCAGCTGGTAGGCAGTCTTGTGTACTTGACTACAACTCGACCTGATTTGATGTATGGAGTGAGTCTTAATAGTGGATTCATGTCTCTTATCCAACTAAATCTCATTGGCTTGCAGCAAAAAAAATATTAAGATATCTGAAAGGTACAACTGAGCTTGGAATTTTCTACAAAAAGGGAGGTTGCACAGATCTAGTAGCTTACACTAGCAGTGATTTTGCTGGTGATTTGGATGATTAGAAGAGTACTTCTAGCTTCATTTTATTGCTTGGTTCTGGGGCAGTTTCATGGTCTTCTAAGAAATAGTTTGTAGTGACATTGTCTACCACTGAGGTTGAGTACATAGTTACTGCATTTTGTGTTTGTCAGTGTGCTTGGTTGAGAAGGGTGTTAGAGAAACTGGGTCATAAAGAAGAGAAAAGTACTGTGATTCAATGTGACAATAGCTCTACTATAAATCTGTCCAAGAATCCAGTTTTTCATGGTAGAAGCAAGCATATTGATATAAAGTTTCATTTTCTTAGAGATTCGATAAGAGAAAAGTTGTGGAGTTAAGCTACTACAATTCTCAAGAACAAGTTGCAGACATAATGACAAAGTCTCTCAACTTAGAATAGTTCTTAAAACTCCGGAATATGCTGGGAATGGTTTAAGCTTGAATGATAAAGTAAATGCTTTTATGCATATAGTTTAAGGGAGGGAATGTTTGACTAATATTCAATTAGTTTTTATTGTTACTTTCTTTCTTTGGGTTTATCAATTTGTTAAATAAAGTCCTATTCTTCATGGTGGAGATATGTGTTAGGATATTTTTTATCAATTAGTTATCATGTTGTAGGGCATGTAAAACGTGGTTCAGTTATTCCTTCAATTTTTATCTTGTAAGGATATAAAGCCCACACCTATTTTGAATTCAATAAGGATTTTCTTTCTAAAAATCTGTGACACTATTTTGTTTTAACACAATTAAGTCATTTAAAAAAGGAGAATACTAACATAGACTCACTCAAAAAATAAGCATGATTTCCTTTTCACTTTCCAACGTGTGTCACTCACTCCATGTCTCTTCAATGGAGGTATTGAAGGTTCTCAGATGGCTCAACCAATCAGCCACCAAGTCCCACCAAAGGAAACTCTATTGTCATAGTCTCTTTAGCATTTTTAAAGAGTACCACCTTGGGAAACAATATTTTGTCTCCAAACTCTCATGTTTCATATGAAAGGAAGAAGTTGCATTTGCGTCTAGCTAATGAATCACTTGCTTGCTAAGGGATACTACCCGTTTCCAAATTGATGCCGTTGTTTTTTTTAAAAGAGAAATTTATAGTGTCAAATATTTGGGGAAATAGACAAACGCATGATTTAGATCCCTTTTCTATTCCATAGTTGAAGTTGGAGAAGTGACCACGAAGTTAGTGAAAGAGAAAAAAAATTCAATTATTTACATTTTTAAAAATAAAATTATTAAATTACGTTATTATCCTTTTAATTTATGTTGAACTATATAGAAAAATGTATGGTTATTTTGTCCAAATGAAAAGGTGTTGGATGTTAATACACATCGTCTATTTTTTAAGTGGGTTTATGTAAGCATTTCCTTTAAAAAAATATATTTTTTCTCACTACAACGTTATAATTTTGTATTTTTTGTTTAATTTATATAATTTTGATTTTTGAAGTATATAATAAATTCCTATAGTTTTTTAGTCGTTGGTTAAATTTAATATGATTTAAAATTTATTTTATTTTATTTTTTATAATTCCATCCCTCAAGGAAAATACTCTAATTTTGTAACTTTGGTCTATCATTGAAAAATTATCATCTTTTCATGTTACAGGTTATATATATAGTTTTTTATATTTGAGGTTTGATTTGTGATTTTTATCTTGTTAAAAAAATATTTTATTATATATTTGTTACATTTTGATATGTCAAAATAAGTAAAAAATTCATTAAATATGGATGCATATATTTATGCAATACATAAGAAAAAACTAGCAAACAATAAATTGGTGCTTTAATTTATATGTCATATTTTATTTTAAATACAAAATTAAACATAATATGAGACAATAATTTTAATATATTCATAAAAATGAAAATATTATTTTTAAATACTATGCAACCGCATAGATTTGTTAAAATAAAATTAAGCTCCCCTAATCTTGGACACCCCTCTAGACATAGACAGACATGAGTCTATGCCTCATCTTTAATTTCACCTCGCCCTGGCCTTCAAAGAGAAAGCTGGTGCAAAACAATAAAAGAACACAACTATGTAACATGGGTTTATTCGAAATCTATTAAGTTTGTTATCATGCAAAAGTGTGGGAAGGTGCAATGCATAGAGATTAGGAATTGTGTGGATGTACTTTTTCATAGAATGCGGAAAGAGATGGAAAAAGAATATATATATATATATATATATATATATATATATATATATATATATATA
>CM023955.1:21752657-21783324 GCA_013407115.1 Glycine latifolia
GTATGATTCTATGTTCATTTTCTTGGTATAATGACCCATGTAAGTTTTTTTTTTTTTTTTTTCTATTGTAAGGACATAAAGGTATAATCCAATTTGTACCAAACATATAATTCAATGCAATTTTTTATTTTTCCTTGTGACTCAAACTGCTTATTATTATGTGGAGCAAAACAAGATATTGAAAAAAACTTCATTTCAAGCCCCGGATATAAAATTTGTGAAGTTGTATTAACTCCTTACTTATTTTGGCGACTCTTAATGCAAACTATTTCATCTTGCAATACCCTATTTTACCTTGCTATGGTGAATGTCTTCATCTTTTAGTCGAGTCTAAAAAGATTGTTTTCTCAATTCAACACTGATCTTAATTATACTAATGGGATATCGTGTCCTCCAGGTTCGAGTAGCAAATTTTAAATTCTAAATTGCTTAATAAAAAATTAATTCCTTCACTATCATGAACGAGATACGAAGTGATTTCCTACTTGGAACATATGCTACCTTTTTCTCCTTTCAATGATGGTATTAATGCGTAAAATCATAATACTTAAAAATTTCAATCAACACCTTTTAACTCCTTTCTTTAAACAAATTTTATAAAATTTATGATTTATATACACCTCAAACTTGCATCTTGATGACTGATTGGTCATGAATCCAAAAATAATCTATTTACATAGACATACGTAAAATTGTGCAAAGTGACATTTCTCCATTCCTTCACATAGTGAAAATTCTCCTAACACTATGACGCATTATTTTTATATGTATAAACCTCAAACCCGACTCCATAGAGATAATGCTGCCAAATATTTAAAGCAATTACCACAAGTTCTAACTTTTTGTTTCTGGCTAGATGTCTAAAAAATTTCAGCTCAGTTTTGAATTGATGCATTAGGAACTACACATTTTTAGAATTGGTGTTATATAAACAATATCATTAGGTTTGGTTAAAGACACCCTTCAATCCAATGTTAAATCGGGAACATGTCTTTTTATTTTTTTTCCTATGGACGTTGTAGCTCAATCTCATGGCTATGGAAAGAGAAAGGGAATACAGTGCCTCAATGAAGAGACACAAGACTAGACAACAAGTAATTGTTTCTATGCCCTGCTCATATTTTTATGCCAACAATTTTTTTTTTCCAAAGCTCAAATCAATATTTCATGTAATCAACAATGATCAAGTTACATTATTTACAACAGCTCCATCTTTTTTTCCCTTCATCTTTTAATGCAGTTGTAGTTGTGTTTGGTTCAGAGGATAGAAATATAAGTGATATATTTGAACCAAAGCATACTGTAGGAAATGTGGGACCCACACAACTCTATCTATCTCCTCCCCCTCAACTAAACACAGCATTATAGAATAATGATGCAGTTTATTTTGCCAGCTTTTAACTCCTCGTGCCTTTCTTTAATGAAGTCTTGGCTTCACCAACGTTAAGTTATGCACAACACTGGTGCAGTGATCATGTTTGTTTATTCTCAGATCCAGTTATAATAGATGTGGCTTTCAGTTGCTCCAGCTTCTTTCGAAGATAGGCTTGTTTAAGTTTCTCGCGATGAGCAGCCACCTGCTCCTGCCTTCGAAGTTTAATTTCAGAAGCCTTCTCTCTTGCTCGATTAACTTCTTCATGAACTTCCCTACAAATCAAAATCAATTAAAAGAATTAGATTAGCCAAAGACTCATAATATTAATGAGATAATTAACCCAGAAAGTCATGAAAGTATTAAAACATCAGAACTCAGAAGCCGCCCTCCCCCTCTCCCTAAAAAATTCAAAACAAAATATAATGTGTACAACTTTATTCCTTAGTGTCCCCCCTCTGTCTATTTGGAAAAGACAAATGAGTCGTCTTTGTACTCTATCTATTCAACAGGCTTCACCTAGGAAGAATTGATACTTACACTACTAGTAGTGTATTACCTTAACATATTATAACACTACATCATATTATAACATTATCTTTCAATATTATAAAATGTGATATGGGAAGTCTAAATGAAGAACAGACGATTGGGAGAGAGAAAGGGGGGAGTTTCAAGGTTAAAATGGCCAAATGGGTTTTTGAAAGCTATATCATGGTAGCACCACTATAGCTTGTGAAAAGTGGTCATTGCAGCTGCAATGGCCACTCCGCTAGTCCGCTATCAGAAGCCAATAGTGGTCCAGGTCTGTTCCACTCTACTCTACTATAGCGCCACTATAGCATGCTATTGACTACCATGAGTGATAACTGCCGCTGAGAGAAAAACTGAATTAATAAGCCTGCATAGAATTTTTACAAACACCCACCACAAAAAATAAAAAATTTGTTTCAGAGAGTAACATAATTGTTGGCTACCCAGAGAACAACAAATTGATTCATGAGTACCAATTTTCCATTCATTTACAGATTGGTTCACTCCCATTCAGGTTTCAAATCGAGAAAAAAGACAAACCAAGTACAGAAAAGGAGATAAGGTATGCAAGGCACCAATGATAACTATGAGATGGCTAATCAGTGAAGCTTAGATTCACCAAAGACAAAGTCAGAAGCAGATAACGACTGTGAGGAACTATCTGGACTCTGGAGGAAGACAGAGAGCATGAAATGGATGCCTATATTGTCTAGAGGGAACACCCATTTGCAAATGACGAAAATGATAATTGTGATTTGTGAATGGTAACCATAAACCTTCATTCTTCAATTTCTTCATAGTAGTGTTTTAAATCCCGGATAGTGGCATGTAGTAGCCGACCCAAAAATGCTACAGTAGGATAGCAGACAGCAGGATAACTGCTATTTTGAACTTCTTTTTATAGTCTATATAATGTTACCGCATATTAATTCTCAAAAATTATAAAAACTACTCAAAATTATTGAATTCATTATTAACAAAAAAAATAGTCATAGGTATCGTAAACAAAAATGCAAAACTTACAAGTAAATACCAACAAAAGTCAAATACAATTTCCAAGACAAGAATCATCAGTCATCAATTATTATCTTCTAAATTCATGTTGTCTTCTTTATCACTTTCACTACTATATAGATTTCAATTTTGGAAATTTAAGCCCCCAAAAAAAGCCCTAATTGTATTTGTTCAGAGGGCTCTTTTGGAATCAACATATAGTGTCACTACGGCTGCTATTTAACCCACTATTTGGTCTTTCTATGGCCACTACACTAAACAGCTCCACTACCGCAGCCCCTATAGCGGGCAGGGGCTGCTCTACTATGCTGCTATAGCATGCTATTTAAAACCCTTCTTATAGCATTACTATAGTTTTCTTATTCTAGTTTTGATGGATGCAAGAATGGAAAAAAAAAAAAACCTTGTAAGGCAAACCCAAAGCCTACCACTCATTGTTGTTAAAATCGCGAGCCAGATCGTAAAATCGTACGATTTTACAATCCTAAAAGCACTGTGCGATCTGGATCGGAGGTGGGATCGTCGGCGAGCAAGATCGGAGTAGAATCGCGCGTAAGACCGTGGGATCTGCGATCCTGAACGATCCAAGTTCAACGACCAAAGTTTAAAACCCTAAAATTTTACCTTCTGTGCGAAAACGCTACGCGACCTTGCCTTGCCGCTGCTGCGCCACGAGCCCACGACCTTGCCCCTCTGCGCGACCTCCCCTGCTGATCCGCGACCTTGAACCCTAAAATTTTAGGTATTAAGTAGGATCTACGATTCGAGTTTACGATCCTCGAGTTACGATCTTTCATCCCCCCTCCTGATCCTAGGTAAAATCTCGATTTTAACAACCTTGCTACCACTAAATACACCCTTTATGTACTGAATACTTCTCCAAGTGACCTATTGGGAACCTGGTAACTATGGTTTCACTTTCACACCACTAATTCTAATTCCCAGTATCATCTCAAAGCTTCACATTGAATCTGATGGGATGTGGGCCCCGATGTAGAGACTAGGCCCAAGATTTGGAGAGTGTAAGAGAGGAGAAACCAGGGTGTGAAGAGAGCAGGTGAGCTGGAAAGGGGTAACTGAATTGCCATGGTGAGAGATGAGTATTGAGGTTATATAGGGAATGTGTGGGAGAGAGAAAAGGGGACTTTTGGATCATTGTGAATTCTGTTATGGCCAGAGGGCAGTAGCCACTCTGGAAGGAGCCTAGTTCTGTGGCAGTTGGGATTATTCCCCCTGTATTTTCTGTTTCTGTTAGCAAATAACACAATCATTCCCATATTTGCATATATTTTTCCTTATCTGTTTTTGATCCCTAACAACTTGGTCCAACCTGCCGGATACGTGAAGAGAGTGAAAGTGCACGGATTGACTTTAGCAGTGAATACCACCGAAGAAGATGGAAGCTAAGGTTGCAGCGCTTGAGAATGAGATCACAGCCCTCAAAACCACCCTGCAAACTATGCAGCTCCGAACGAAAGAGAATCATTGGAAGCTGATAGAAATGCTGTCCAGAACAAGTGGGTTGACCAGCGGCGATGGTTCTGCTACGAAGTCACCGTCAACTCCCCTTGAGGCTTTAGATGAGTCCCGCCAATCGGTGAAAAAGGTCGAGTTGCCAATGTTCGACAGGGACGACACCATCGGGTGGATTGTTCATGCTGAGGTGTATTTTCAGGTACAAGAGACTCATTCTAATGTGAAAGTGAATCTGGCTCAACTCTGTATGGAGGGATCCACGATTCATTCTTCAAATTGCTCCTCAACAAACACACACTGCTAACTTGGGAGAAGCTCAAGACGGAGCTCATGGAACGCTATGGCAGAATTGGCGAGGGGGAAACTTTTGAACGTTTGGCCACAATTCAGCAAGAAGGTAGCGTCGATGAGTACATCAAGGAATTTGAGCATCTTACTACTTAGGTGCCATGGTTGCCTGATGACCAATATTTTGGGTATTTCATGCATGGGTTGAAGGATGGCATCAAGGGCGAAGTGCAAAGCATGTGTATGCTTGGTCCATTGTCACGATCGCAGATAATGAACCTGGCCAGAGTGATCGAAAAGTAGTTACAGGAGAGAAAAGGAGGTTGGTCTGGTTTCCGCTCGATGGGGGTGCGAGGAAGCAATGGAGTGGGCCAAAACACCCGAACCGGCCCATCAAGTCCTCATATTGTGTATGGGTTGGGTCGCGCACACAAATCCAGTTTTGGGAAAATCAAATTGTGAGGGGAACGGGGCAGAATGGAGTTCAGCAGCAAGCAACACCGTTTTGCACCTAGAGACAAAGGAGTACGCCATCTTTCATATTAGGAATTGTCTGAACGTAAGAGGAAGGGCTTGTGTTACAAATGTGGTGGTCCATTCCATCCTAACCACCAATGTCGGATATTTCTCAACAAGGAGGAAGATGAGAAAGATGAGACAAAAACATGGTGGTCGTTGAAGAACAAACCAACAAGGAGGAGGGCGAGGGAGAGTGCAATATGATGTTCCTTGGGAGGGAGCACCATGGCAAAGGCGGTCAGAAACCCTAAACGATGAAAGTCAGAGGCACGATTAATGGAGTTCCCATCCTTTTGTCAGTGGACAGCAGCGCCACTCATAATTTAATTTCGAGGAAGCTTGTCTAGGCTATGGGATGGCAAATTGAGGCTACTAAACCTATGAAATCAAACTTGGAGATGGATATTTGGCACAAGCGCAGGGGATTTGCCCAGGAGTGGATTTGGAGATAGGAGGATTGAAATTCACGGATGATATGGTTCTATTTGACTTGGAAGGAGTCAATTTGATTCTCGGCATTGCATGGTTGGCTTCTTTGGGCACACTGATGGTCAATTGCGGCAAGTGCTGCAATTCAAAGTTCAAGACCAATGGATCACAATTCAGGGAGAGAATAACAGGCATGAAGTGCAAACTGCCTTACAAACTCTGTTGACGCAAGAGCTGGGTAGCTGGCTGCTTTGGTCAACTAAGTTATTCATGCTGAAAGACAAAGGAAAGACTAATCTACGCAAAACAATGTTGAGCGTCCATGAATGGGAGTTGCACGGAGTGCTGGAAGGGTTCAAAGAGGTATTCAGAGAACCACCGCCTAAAAGAAGCAAGGAGCACGCTATAAATTTGGTAGAAGGTCAAGGTCCGATGAATGTGAGACCGTATTGTTACCCACACCATCACAAGAATGAGATCAAGTAGCAGGTCAATGAGTTACTGCAATTTAGGGTAATTCGCCCAAGTCAAAGAGCTTTCTCTAGTCCGGTCATTTTAGTCAAAAAGAAGGACGATTCATGGAGACTATGTATCGATTATCGGGCTCTTAACAAGGTGACAATCCCCAATAAGTTCCCGATTCTAATGATTGAAGAGTTATTGGATAAATTACATGGAGCTCAATTCTTCTCCAAATTGGATCTTAAATCTGGGTATCACCAAGTGCAGGTTAGGGAAGGATACATCCACAAAACAGCTTTCCACACCCGTGAAGGTCATTACAAATACATGGTAATGCCTTTTGGCTTAATGAATGCTCCTTCCCACATTTCAATCCTTGAATAAAATTTTCAAATCTATGATAAGGAACATAGTTCTGGTATTTTTTGGCGATATCCTTGTGTATAGTAGGAGCTGGACAGCCCACTTGAATCACTTGAAAGAAGTGTTGCAAGTGTTACAGCACCACCAGTTAATTGCGAATAGGCAGAAATGTGTGTTTGGTCAAAGGGAAGTAGAATACTTGGGCCACATTATCTCAAAAATGGAGTGGCCATGGATCCTAACAAGGAGAAAAGTGTGCAAGAGTGGCCCACACCTAAGAATGTTAAGGGAGTAAGAGGCTTCCTCGGGTTGACCGGATATTATAGGAAATTCATCAAGGATTATGGCAAAATGGCTAAGCCACTCACTGACTTGACTAAGAAGGAAGGATTTAAATGGAGTGACAAGGCACAAGCATCGTTCGAAAGGCCCAAGGACAAGCTTACCACTACCAAACTTTCAACAAGAATTTGTTATTGAGAGTGATGCGTCTGGCCAAGGAATTGGTGCCATTCTCATTCAGAATGGTCAACCTATAGCTTATTTTAGTAAGGCATTAGGAGAAAGGAATTTGGCCAAATCTGACTATGAGAAGGAGTTGATGGCTGTGGCATGGGCAATTCAGCATTGGCAACCTTATTTGTTGGGTAGGAAATTCAAGGTTTGAACAGACTAGAAGAGTCTAAGGCAATTGTTATTGCAACGAGTCACTACTATGGATCAACAGAACTGGGCTGCCAAGTTGTTGGGATATCAATTTGATATTGAATATAAACCGGGAAATGAGAATAGAGGTGTCGATGCATTATCCAGGATGTATGGGGAAGCTAAATTGCAAGCATTGGTTCATTATCCGAATTGGGATGGAGTTCAGGAGGCAATGGAGGAGGTCCATTGGAATGAGAATTTGCTGTCTATTATTGCAGATTTGAAACAGGGCAAAGATAGTAAACCAGGGTTTGTGCATAGGAGAGGTACGTTGTTTTATGAGGGGGGATTGGTGCTGTCTTCAACCTCAACATTAATACCCAAGATGCTTAAGGAGTCTCACAAGAACCCTCAAGGAGGCCATTCCGGATTCTACAGAACCTGTAGAAGGATGGCAGCCAACCTGTTTTGGTTTGGTATGAAGAGGATTGTCTAGCAGTTTGTGTTGGGCTGTGACACATGTCAGAGGCAAAAATACTTTACTGCAGCAACAGGAGGTTTGCTACAACAACTGAATATCCCCTAACAGATTTGGGAGGAGATATCCATGGATTTCATCACAGGACTTCCAAAGTCAAAAGGATATTAAGCTATTTTAGTGATGGTGGACAGGCTGTCTAAATACAGTCACTTTATCCCTCTTAAACACCCAAATTCAGCAAGGGTGTTGGCTGAGATTTTGCACGAGAAGTGGTGAGGCTGCATGGTATCCCCGCATCTATACTGAGTGATAGGGACCCTATTTTTTTCAGTTCTTTTTTGAAGGAGTTGTTGAAACTACAAGGGACAGCTCTGAAGATGAGCACAGCATATCATCCTCAAACGGAAGTGTTGCATTGTTGATTAGAAACATTTTTGAGATGTTTGTGGCTGACCAACCCAAACTTTGGGTCCTTTGGCTATCTTGGGCTGAATATTGGTATAATACCAATTTTCATGTGTCAACTGGAATGAGCCCATTTCAAGTTGTCTATGGTCGTAAACCACCAATGCTCAGTAGGTTTTTACCAGGGGAGTTTCACATGGAAGCGGTTAGGAGGGAATTACAAGACAGAGATGAAGCAATTTCACAGTTGAAGTATCAGTTGCAAAGAGCACAGAATACACCAAGCTGACAGAAAGAGGGCTGACAGGCAATTTGAGGTTGGGGAATGGGTTTTCTTGAAGCTTAGACCTCATGGGCAGCTGACACTAGGAGCCAGAATTAATCCTAAGTTAGCTCCCCACTATTATGGGTCTTACAAGGTGTTGGAACAAGTTGGAGAAGTTGCATACAGGCTGCAATTGCCTGCAACAACCAAGATACACCCAGTCTTTCGTGTTTCACAGTTGAAGAAAGCGGTGGGTGACAATAATGTGGAGGAGACACTTCCATCGGAGCTGGCCAGTGATGATACTGTTAGTGTGGAACCCAAAGCAATGCAGGCCAGGAGGGTGATCGAGAAAGGGGGCAAAATGGTTAGCCAAGTGCTCATTCATTCAAGGAATGGAAGAAGCGACTTGGGAAGAGGAATTTAACATCAGAAGTCAATTCCCTCAGCTGAGACTTGAGCACAAGTCTCCTCTTGAGGAAGTGGGTATTGATGGGAATGTGGGCCCAGATGTAGAGACTAGGCTCAAGATTTGGAGAGAGTATGAGAGGAGAAACCGGGGTGTGAAGAGAGGAGGTCAGGAGGCAAGGCATAACTGAATTGCCATTGTTGTGTATTCTGTTATGGCCAGAGGGCAGTAGCCTCTCTGGAAGGAGCCTAGCTCGGTTGCAGTTGGGATTATTCCCTCTGTATGTTCTGTTTCTGTTAGCAAATAACACAATCATTCCCATATTTGATCCCTAACAGAATCCATCCAAAGTATCTAGTCGAAAACATAGCCTTTTCATCACATAACATGGTATAACCGCATAACACAAAAACATAAATCTGATACCTAATATTGCGCTTATAATCAGCGTTGTCAACAGCTCCAGCCTTTCGCCCAGGCCCAATAGGCTTCATGTTAAACATCAAAGAATCATCATCATCATTAACAGCACCATCTTCATTTTCCACCACCACATCATGGCCCAGTTGCCGCTGTTGCGGCGGCAACTCATCGTGCTCAATTCCCTTGCGGAAAAAGTCCACACAATACTTCTCTTGATCCTCCTCATCAGACAACTCTCCCTTCACCAACTTCTCATACAACTCAGCCTTCCTCTCGAGCGCCACATAGCTCGCCGTTCCATCAGTCACCGCCTTCAACTCAAGCTTGTCCCTGACACCAAAAATTGCTACAATTTTTAAATAATGATTAAATCAAAGATAATAATTAATAGGGTAAAATACGCTTTCAGTCACCAAATCCCGGTACTTTTACTAGTTTTAGTCCTCCAATTTCAACTCTTTGATCAATTTGGTCTCCTGAACTTTACTAACTGTTAAAACCGTGGGACAACGCCCACTGTTTTCTTCTAAGAGGGACCGAATTGATCAAAGTTAAAATAGAGACTAATACCAAGTTTTACCGAAAATAATACAGGCACTAAAAACATATTTTAACCCAAATAACAAGTAACCATAGAATGAACGAGATATGATACTTGTGAGCACGGGCATCGACGCCACGGTTTTTGACGGAGAATTTGTCTTTGGGGGCGATTTTGTTCTTGGCGCGTTGGTACTCCGCATCTGGCCCTGCCAATTCGCGTGACTTTTTGGAATCTTCCTGAGACTTGTACAGCTCGGCCTTCAATTCGAGAATTGAGGATGCGCCAACGCCCGCTATGGCACGGTGCTTCTTTGGCATTATCGACGATTCCGTTAGCCATCCCAGGGATTCTGTCACCACCCTCTTCTTCCCGGTAGTCTCTTCCCCCGCCATGGTTTTTCTGCAACACAAATTTTGATTGTTAGGGTTTGTGTTCTTAGCCTGCTTGGCTCACTATGTCAGGTTTATTCAGAAGGTTGCAATTTTGATGTGCAATGCGTTCTACATTTCATTTGCTTCAATTAATATACTTTAATAAAATATTACTACTAAATAACTTTTTATGTATTTTAAATATTTAATTTGGGTGTACTTTTTTCTTCTCATTATAATTTTTAAAAAAAAATAATTCTTCCCATGTAATTGTGATATAACATAAATGAAAGTTTCTATAGCACCTCAAACATTTGAGGGATTTTGTTACTATCGATATTGTAACCAATAAAATTGTCATATCATTTATCTTTTCATTAATTAAAAACATTACAAACAAAAAAATTAATAAATTTTTTTCTAAAATTAATCCTGGATTAATTAAAATATTTAAAAAAAAAACTAAAATTACAAATATTTTAAATTCAAAAATCTGAACTCCTAATCTCTTTCACCTGCAATCCATGGAAATACAAATATTTGGTTTTTGTCAAATTTTTAATTTAAAGTACTTGTAATTTTAAATTTTTAAAAATATTTTAATTAATCATGAACTAATTTAAAAAGAATTATTTAATTAACAAGAAGATAAATGATATGACAAATTGACAATTTTATTGGTTAAAAACTAACAATAACAAAACCTCCCTACCATAGAAATTCTTAATATTAATTATTTTTTTAATTCTATTTCTTATATATTAACGATGCAGTATAAAATTTAGAAATGAATTAATCATGATGTCGGATTAATTTTATAAAAAAATTCATTTGTTTATTACTTTTTATTAATCTTATAAAATAATGGATGATTATCATCGTGAGACAAAGGAAGTATTTTTTTTCTTACAAAATCTAATTTAATTTAATTTTCATATACTATCAATATATTTTAATTAAAATTTATTTAAAATTGTATAATTACTTCAACAATTTATATTTATTGTAAATTTTAACAATTATGAGCAAACATAACTGTAAGTAATAGGCCTTTTGGTTAAAAGGGGTCATTTTTTTAAAAAATTTATCAAATGGGTACTATTTGAACTAACTCTCATTTAATGATAAGTTGTAAGTGTGTTATGACTTTGTAGAAGAAATTATAAAATTTTATCCAACTTTTTATTTTTTATTTTTTTAATTTATTTTCATTGAAGTTGTAAGAAATTGTATGATTTTAAAGTTATGACATTTCACATGATTTGAAAGTGATGAAATCTCATACAATTTTAGGTAAAATATGAGTTTTGTGGCTTACAAAATCATTATTGGTCATACAACTTCCAAGTTAGAATAATAATAAAAATATATAATTAAATATAGTCTTCAAATAACATATGACTCTTAAGAAATTTCATAATAATAATAAAAATATAAAATCAAAAACAGAAGTTAGATATATTTAAGACTTCTAACTATGAAATCGTGAATGCTTTTACGACTCTAGACAAGAATTAATTCAAAAACTATTCTATTTGAAAAAAAAATCCCATTTAGTCAAAAAACTGTAAGTAATAGTGATTATAACTTTTATAAAATTTGCTTATTATTTTATATTTGGTAAAAAATATTCATAATTTTTTTCTACTTGAATAGCCATCCATAATCAATATAAAAAGTTCATATTGTAATCAAAATAAAAAGTTCATATTGTTAACTAATTATAAATTATTTTTTATTTGAAACAAATTTCATAATCAAGAACTAAAATAAATTAACTTATAAATCTACTTGAAATTTTTCAAAAATACTACACGCATGGATTTCTGTCCGGTAATTGGTAAATTACATAATCCCTTTCACAAGATCTTGATATACTCTTTGACAGGACGGATTTAAAAAATATTTAACGGGCTAAAAATAAATTAAATTTAATATACGTAATTGTACTTCATGCTTGAGCTCTAATGGCATGACACTTACGACTTACGAGTACTTTCAAATCCCTAGACTGCGAAAATTTTTGCCTACTACGTGAAGTTCAGGTTGCAAATGGAGCTACGCCTCATTCTTAATTCTGTACAAGCTTGTAAATGTTTTAAAATAGTTAAACAATACAAGAAAACTATTAGCTACTCTAACACTCTTCTTAACACTCGAGTAAAATTCATATAACTTCTGTATGGATCTCATCATCCGTTTGATTTGTCACATTGTAAATTGTAACACCTACATGAATTTCAACGATTAAGAAAAACACATTTAAAAAAATAGAGAATATATTGATAACATTCTTCAATAGCATAGTGTTGATTCATTGACACTTCTATCAGTGCAAACACCCATCCATAGCATAGTGTTGACTTATTGACACTTCTATCAGTGCAAACATTTTATCTAATTCTTATTACATATTCCTCTCTCTGGATATCAATGTATCTTTTTCCATAACATAAATAGTCCTGACTTTTATAATAAGGGAGGAGAGGGAATACAATCGCCAAACCATTTTTGGCTACTACCACTATGTTTATTGTAGCTGGTCACCGAACAAACTTATTATCGTAACTACGTGTTGTATTTAATTTTACATTGGAAAATTGATACAGGGACCAAAATTGATATTCATACTTCACGTTTCAGAAAATTTCAAAATTTGATTATGGGTCCAGAATTGAAGTAACTTGACTTTTGCATTGAATCAGAAATTCAAAATTTGATTATGGGTCCAGAATTGAAGTAACTTGACTTTTGCATTGAATCAGAAATTTATAATGAACTATCCTCCTAACTTAATTTTATAATGAAAACATTTAAACATAATTATCACATCACTTCAAAATCAATTATATCTAAACAAGAACCTATAGCTTCTTTACATTATAATGAATGAAAAAATAGCTAATACATCTTGGGACCCAATAAAACAAAAAATAAAACATACAAAACAAAATGAAGAACAAAACTAATATGCAATTCATTAGATGATTTTAGTATTGTTCTCCCATCAAAATTAGAATTTCACCTCAATAATCTATATTAACATTTAATGCAAATATTTTATTAGACAATTTATTGAGGTAAAACTCTAACTCTGATTCAAAAACACTAAAAGCACCTAAAAAACTGTATCTAAATTGTGTCCCAAAATGAATTTGCTTTAACAAAAATAAGTGGGATACATCCCAGTTAACTACTAGTAGTGTTAGATGAGATTTTAACCATGACTGAAAGTGGAATGTTGACCACATGACCTTGATTCCCATACAGCCCAATTATCCCAAAGCTGGCCACAAAGCTGTTAAGGGTTGCATTCAAGAGCACAGACAAGACCTGGCTCTCACCACTGGCAATACAGAAGTGAGTAGGAGACACTTTCACTGCAACCCCATAAGGAGCAGTCCAACCAACACTGTAAGATTCATTTTGAGCAATGTTTTGGACTGTCCTCTGCACTATTCTGGATTGGTTCAGCTTTGATATAGTGATGGAGGGCAAGTTCAGATCAGGACCATAGACAGTTGAATTATAAAGCCCGCAATTTTGACCAGTGTAGTTTAGCACCACAGGAGCTGAGCCATTGATACCACATAGAAATGACATGTAATCATCATAACCTACAAAGAAACATACATGTACACTTCCGCATTAAGAAACCAGCTTCATTAATCATTAATCATCCAGTTTAATCAAACTTGAGGTAGTTAAAAAATGAGTAAATACATGTGAACTGTTGCAGTTAAATTATCAACTTCACTTGTTCATTTATTGCACAATTTGACAACCCAAATAAATTCAACAACTTTCAAAGGGAAAAGGAACTTCTCAAAATGAATTATCCCAAATTGAGTCATATTAATTTTATAGAACTAGAAAATAGGACAGGTATAGCCATGGATTAATGTATGATGTTTTTTTTGTTATCGATATATAATATTCTATAGATGTTGGGAAACACACGAGCTTTGTAGCTCTTACTGTTTACATGTTGGAAAATTGGAAAAACTGAATAAATTTGTGACTTAAGTCCATGCTATTGAAAAATCTTTAAGTTTACTTACTATAGTATGTTGTATTTTGATTATAATATAATCAATTCTCAAATAAATAAGGTTTTTTTTTCAACAGTGATGACTAAAGTGAGATTAGTTATTACAGTTTTAATTTTAACCAATAAGATGCAAATTTAAATACTCATGTTATATCATTAAAAAAAAAAACATTATGTAAAATGTTCAGATGATTAACTACATTGTCCTGGCTTTGCCATTATCATGGAGTATCATACCCATCTATCTTAAACCACAATCAGCTGAATTTTTAATGCCATTTTTCATATATTGAAATATGAGAATTTTTATTGAAGCATAATGTTTGAAATGCTTTAGTGACTTACCAGAATCAAAAACCAAACCTGGGTTCAGTGCTCCACTTGCATTCACAAAACCACTTCCCATGTCAAAAGGAGTTGCTGGAGACTGGTTTAGATCTGGAGAGGCATATGATCGCTGAGCCATTATTGGTCCACCACTCTTGTCATACAGGGAAGCTGTAGTAGAAAGAGCAGATCCAATGGCTGCAGGACTGAAATTGGGGAACTTTTGCCTAATTAGTGCAGCAAGACCAGCAACATGTGGTGCAGCCATGCTTGTGCCAGACATCAATGCAAAATTTTCACCTGTTGACAATGCAGATAAGATAATTATGTGACATTACCAACATGCATAGTTTATTACTCAAGAAGTTGTTTTTTAATATATGATTGGTATCAAAACAACTCATTAAACTTGACTGACATTTTATGTTTGGTTTCCTAGTATAAACTTTAATGTATTTACAAACCTAGGAATTCAACTGAATCAGTGCCAACAGAACTCCAAGCAGCCCATATAAAATTTCCAGGAGCTAACAAGTTAGGTTTCAAAATGTCAGCTTCATGAGGAAGACTGTCCTCTGGATCTGGTCCTCTGGCAGAGTAATACATAACCTTTGGGGCAACATTACTGTAGTTTGCTTTTAGTCCACCACAGATACGGGCAACAGCCCCAAATTTAACAACTTTATTTGAAACAGCATCTATTTCCAACGAAGAATTGTAGTATTGCATTAAAACCTGACCAGTTCAAAATCAAAGAGAAACTGTCAACGGATTATTCCTCATACACGTGTAAGATAGAGAGTAATAAGTTGGCTGACATATTGGCTAAATCCATGCATTATTATTACAAAGGTAACAGATGATCCAAGTGAATAAAGACTGCATCAAAAGATGTCATTTATTGTAAAATGAAAGCCCAGGAAAAAAGGACAATACACATGAGCATGACATCAAGGAAGCACAAACACTTCAAAATAGTAGTCATGTATGTATCATATCCATGTCAGACACATTCATGTCAGATTTTTTTAATACTTCTAGCAGTATATTATAATTTTTTATTTTTTTATTAAACATTTATGCCAATACAGATGAGAATGTCATAGATAAATTATACTACCTCCATTCTCTTTTATAAGCAAAAAAAAATTCAATGTTTCTTGTTCTCAAGTATAAGCAAATCTCAACTGCTTTTGCCTCATTAATGAGACTATCTTCAAAATACCCTTCATTTAATAGGGGGTTTATACTTGATTTCAAATTCCAATGAAGGGTAGTTTAGGAAAAAAGTTTTTTTTAATTGGGATTAACACATTTTATGAAGTTAACTAATTTCCTTACTAAGTGTGAAATCATTTTTTTTCTTAGAAATGAGAAATGGAGGGTGTAGCATTTTATTATGTCTACAATGACTCATGCTCACTTTTAAGATTTGTGCTTTATATTCATTTTATAGTAATTTATATGTTGTATTATATCCATGTTATGTCCAAGAATAACTTTTAGAATTTGTTGTATTTCCATGTTCTTGTCATATCATCTTTCATTTTTCATGTTCTCTCTATGCTCTCTAGATAGTCACGTGCATATGGAAGGAAATGGATAATGCAAAGCACCTTGGAATCATTCGTGGAAGCAATTACTATGCCGGGCATTTTCATTGGAATGGGGTTAAGCTGAAAACCAATCACAAAGGGATCCATATAGAAGACAACACCAGCTGCACTAAGGTTTTTGGCAGTTTCTGAGGCCCGTTTGATGGTGGAGAGTCCCAGCACAAATCGAATTGAATAGCTGCACATCAAGAGGTTCCCCTTGATCAAACTCTTATTGAACTTACTTGCATCTTGGCACTCACCAACATACATATCATCAGCAACTGTTGTGTCATTGCTCAAAGAATGATGTGCATGAATCAGTTTATAAAGTTTGCTTTCATCTGTGCCAGCTGAGGAAAATAATAATAATAAAAAAAAAGAAGAAAAAAAAGTGGGTCATAAATCAATGTCAGCAGAAATAATGAAGTAATCCATTCAAAAAGAAATAATGAAGTAATAAATTCATACATGAACAATTTTATAACTAGAGAAGGATCTTCAATCTAACATTATTAAGAAGAAAGCTTTGAAAGTTGAAAGCAATAAGAACTGATTGTCTAAAAATAAGGAGTGACAACTATAGATCTTAGATCTTTTACCCCTTGCTTGGGGATCATGTCTGGTGAAAGATAATGAATTAAAAGTACTTTCCAACTGACATTACAAAAGAAAAAAAAAATTATACTAGCAGACTAAACTTATTAAGTCATTCATGCAGCACAAGAAAGTCCAAGAGCAGTCAGAATATAATTCAAGCCCAAAAAATCCCAATAATACAGTGAATAGCCTACCTCCTTGGTCTTTTCCAACCTTCATTTACACTCTAACTCAATCTCAAAACTAGTGATGATAAACAAAAAAACAAAAATACTACAAGAGATTAACTTCATATTGTTTTTCCACTTTTGACCAATATATCTTTTTTTTCCACTAAATTCTATTGTTAATGAAAATTGACACCACAGCCTCATTGAAGCTGTTCACTACTTGGGCAACCCAAGGAGGAAATCCAATCATTAAAGTCCATAACATTACCCCCTCTGGTGAGTTAGAGTAGAATAAATTCTTATATCGTTAACCAGGAATAGAGAAACAGAAACTTACATGCAAGACCAACTCCAGGTATGGTAACATTATTTCCAAGAAATATGGAGTTGCTATAAACCCGATCATGAGAGGCAGCACCAACAGTATAGATCCATGGACTGAAGGAGAATATGCTTGTTGGTGATGGTCCAGTATTTCCTGCTGCTTGTACTACAAAAATACCTTGCTTCACAGCTGACATCAAAGCCATGTCTATTGGGTTGAAGAAAGTTGCAACACCAGGAGGACGTCTATTCGGAGTAATTGACAAGCTTATTATGTCAACCCCATCCTGAGCTGCCTGCAAAATTGAGTGCAATTTTAGATAAATAGAATGACATATCATATCACTGACATGTAAGTTATTTGCACAACAATGTATCACTTGTCCAAAAATTGAAAATGTACCTGATCAATAGCTGCAACAACATCTGCAGCAAATCCTCCAAAGCTCTTGTATAATGCCTTGTAAACAGCAATGCTGTAAAAGATTGAAATGCAGCACAAGCATAAATTTTTTTTTAAAAGGAAACTATACACATTTAAATAAAATAATTAAAAAACAAAACTAGACCAGACACACAATTTCTATAATTTCTGTAAAATTTCAAAGATAACCAATTAAAAAGACTTCCTGTTTGTTGTTGTCAGAAAACCAAGTCATGTGGAGTTGAATACTTAATACTATGGGGATAATACATTCTATGGGATAGAGGAATATGATACAATGTAGGGTAATTGATGGAACTGAGTTAATGTAGAGGAGGGAAGAGAAATGAGAAAAGGCCACACCACATCCTTGAACAGATATCTATTTTGGTTCAGAAACTTGGCTCTATAACTGAAGGAGCTTCAATTCAGTTTCCAGGTGCCAAAACAGTATTACAAAATCATTCTCTCCAGAAAATCACAATGAAAATCCAATTTGCAGATTTTCAATGTTCTAGAACAAACTGGATCCTTATTTGACTTGACTAAGGTCATAAGACTTCTAAGAAATTTTAAATTTACAGACCCATGGTTTAAAACAAAGAACCAGCACTCCTGACATGTACTAAATATCTAAAGGTCTTATACATGTCACAGTCAAATACGAAGTTATTGATGTACTTTGCCTACATTTTCTCACACATGGCACCAGCAAGAATCCTTACTATTAGATGATCCATGATCAGTCAGATAACCAGACTTAGTAAAGTTTCTATTTATTTAGCTATAACTGGGCTTTTCTTTATTATTTTATTTACCATTTCTTCTCAAATATATAATTTTCCTTTGGTCCATTTCATCATATCATCAAATTAGTTTCCCTTTATTTCAACCATTAAATTGAAGCCCCCATGGTATTTGTTGTCTCTTGCAAGGGAAGCTACTCACATTTTATTGTAAAAAATTGTTAGAGATGTAACATAAAACCATTTGTGGGTCTTTACCTAATGGCTTAAGCTTTGGGAATGGTTGTTTCTGACATAGTATCAAAGCCTGTATGACCAAGTGGGACCAATCCTTGCCGCCCCCATTCTTCAAAAGTTGGGTTTCAGCACAAGATACTGGGCTTATGCATGATTCACACTTCAAGCCCAAAGAGCTCTTGCATCAGGGGGCACATTAAAGATGTAATATAAAATCATTCTAGTGTGTACACCTAATAACATAAGATTTTAAGATAGTTAATTAATAACATGTTAGGATGCCCCGCATCAGCTAGAAAAATTACCAAAGTATTCCTTAAAAGGTTTGGCAATCCTTCTTCCTTCAGCTAACTTTGTGGTTGTGATAGGTTCAATGGATTGCTCTATGGCCTTTTTCTATATCTTTAAAATTTTTTAGTAGTAATTTCAAGAATGAGTAGGGGGAAAATCAGAGGATTGTATGAATCTAGATTTCACTCAATTACCCACTTTCAAGTTTAACAATTTTGGGCCAAAAGGAAACAAACCATGTCAAGGAAAAGAAAAAAAAAAAAGAATTTTCATCTTATACAAAAAAAGTAGTATCACATCTGTGGGACAACACCAACGAACTACCATATGCCCAGTTAAGCATTATAGGGCAAAAAATAATATGCACAGTTTAGTACTTTTGTATGAGCTGTCCTATAATCATGACACTCCAGCAGCAAGTAATTTACACATTATCAAGGTTGTTTTAAGAAAAACCAAAATATGGGACAACTCCATAACATCGTGAAGCCAAATAATGAACAACTCCATAACATTGTGTATATCTATAGATCTAACAGATTACTACAAGTGTAAATATAATGATAACAGAAAAATAAAATAAAATAGCTAACACATAGTTCCAGAATATTTACTGTGAACGAGGAGCCATTCCACTAGCATTCCCAAAGTGATGTCCAGCAACAATCACTGGAATCCCATGGTTTCCCGCTGCAACAGATGCTGTATGCCTGTGCATTTTAGTTACATCAGAACAGGCATTTAGTTAAAAGAGAAGTAAAGATAACTAACTATGTGTGATTAAATCAAATTTGGTGACAGTCCAATAGGAAAACATAAGTTCATTTCAAGTGTCACTTAAAATAATTTTGGACTATTTGCAATTCCAGTTTCCAGAACATTCTCAAGAATCTCAACACTCCAAGGAACAGGAGAAAACACATTTCTGAGCTCAAGGTTTTGATAAGTATAAGCTAGACATAATTCACCAATGGTGAAAGAGAGAAAACTTCAAAACCGAAATGAAGGTACAGTTAAAAAAAATTATCAATAATTTGTAGTAATAGGTAGACCAGTAGTTGTAGAAAAAGGCTGGCGACTTAGACTTTGTCATCATGGACCGGCCAAAAGCAAACAAATCATATTTCCCCATTAAATATCCAATTAGTAGTTGGACACTTGGATGAAATCAAGAGAATGGACCATGCAGCTACTACAACCCCACATAACACCCATAAGGAAAATCAAAGAACTCACGTGCCATGGCCATCACCATCAAAGGGAGAAGCATAGTCCTGAGTTGAATTAAATATTCCTCTGGTTATGGCAGAAGCTGCAAAATGACGGGCCCCAACAAGCTTCCTATTGCAAGAACCAGATGGAAAGTCACGAGTAACCTCGCAGATGCCAGAAAAATGAGCAGGAACGGGATACGGTTTTTCATATTTGTTATCATCAAAACTAGGATGTGTTGGATCTATGCCAGTGTCAACGAACCCTATAACAACTCCTTCTCCAGCAGTCTCAAACCCACCATCTTGAAACCATGCTCCCTGTGGCAGACCCAAAAACTGTGGAGTATGCGTAGTTGCAGTCCTTACAGAAAAATCCAAAACCACATTGGACACTTCACTGCTCCTTGATAGTTTCTCTGCCTTCGCGATTAAGCAATTTCAAAAGGTAAGAATACTTTTACTTGCAGTAAATTAAGCAGAAAAAGTTAGTAGTGCATAAACATGGAGGAGCGCTGACATGTGAAACAAATTCATCTATGCAGTATACACACGTAACTGGTCACATTTTTCTTAAATAAGGACACAATCAAGATGATAAAAATTGAAAACTAATATCATACCTGTTGTTGGGTAACCAGCACAGCGAATCCATTTATCAGGTAATGGTAACTATATAGTTTCAGATATTTCTCTCCATTTAACACTTTCTTCAACAGAGAATCATGAACTCGGGAAATGTAAGAGTCATATCTCTTATCTGTCTTAGTAATATTGATATACCTTGAAAACAAAAGTAACATAAAATAAATAGGATCACATCTGTCAAATTATTGCACCAGATTTTACAAACAACCTCAAAATTGGAAGGAGAAAAGAAAAAGAAAGGATGAAGCACGATAGTGAGAATTGAGAACATCATTAAAATATAATGATATGTTTCAAACAAACAACCTATCATCTATAGATGATAAGCAATCATTTAACCAACACTTTTTCATCTTACCAAAAACACAGCTTCCACAAGAAGCCTCAATGATTTGGGACCAAATAAAAATTTAAAAAAAAAAAATGGAAAGCTAAGCATCTATGACTTAAAAGAATACAACGCATGAGCACACCATTCAATGCTACCCAAAGAAAAACACCAAGAAAAATAAACAATTTCTTTCCATAAAAAAATAATAAATAAAAAAAGACCAATCAGCAACCCCAGTCCCACAAAAAACCTTCAAACCCAGCTTGTATTTGTGTGAGGGGGTACCTTCTTGGTTTGTTAAATTGAGTTCTCCCAGGAGCAGCAGCATCTTTGAAGCCATTAACCTCTCTTCTCAACTCACCATAGTAATGAGAAACAGGAGCATGTCTCAGAGTAACAACATACACATCAGTGGTAGCATCATCTGAGTTACCTTGACACAAGCATGGCAAAAACACCCCAAAGCAAAACACCACCACCACCACCAAATGTGCCACATTAATGTTACCCATAAGGATTCTCTAGGGACACAAAAGCACAAAAGCTGAAGACCCAGTAGGATCCAAAACCACACCAGCAAAAGTGAACAACAACAACAATTTCTCACCAACCCACATGCTCCATTCTCAAGTTCAAGACTTTTTCCCCTTCAGTGTTTTTTCTTTTTCAGTTCAGTGACAGGAAATGGAACACCCCAAGTGAGAGATAGTGATAAAGCAAGCACCTTTTTGGTGAGTGAAGAACCCCTTTGGTGAGGGAGAGTGTTTCAGTATTAATAGCTGGAGTAAGAGAATCTGCAAGCAAAAAAAGCCTTCTTTCTTGGGTTGTGTGAATTTAAACGCTTTGTTTATTCAACGAAAAAAAATAAAAATAAAAAAAGGAAAAAGGAAAATATGTTATGTGGGAATAGAATGAGAAAGTGAACGTTTTATTTGGTTTTATTCGATTTTGGACATTTTCGTCAAGGTCGTTGGCTGTCCATATGTGTGAAGTGTGAATGAACATTGGAGTTTTCCTGTGAAGTGTGTAATGACAACAATCCTGTACGTATTTTTTTCTTCTTTTACTTTATTTTATTTTGCTGCCTTCTTTTTAAAGATTTTTTTAATACATTGAAGAAAAAAAATGTTAAATACACTTTTGGTGATTATAAACAATTTCTTTTTTTATTTTGGCAAAGTAAAGTTTCATATAGTTGTACAAAAAGTCAAAAGTAAGAGACGAAAAGTAAATTCAAGAACAATTTAGTGTGTAACTTAACCAATGGGAAAATAATTTTATAAATAAATTACCACCATAAAGGATTATACAAAATAAATAAACCTTTTTTGTTTTGGTAAGTACCAAGTACTCTTGTACTTTTTTGCTTTATACATCTAACTAACGCAACGTCTTACTTTTTATTTTATTTTCAAAGGAGGAACTATAATAGAGATATTCATCAAATTTCGATTATGCCGAAAACACTATTTCACAAATATTTCCGGACAGTAGTAGAAAAGCTACATTGACGTCTACGTGTATAAAAAGATACGCTCCTGTCATATTGATAAATAGTATGGGTCATTTAATATTTATTCACAATAGATTATAGGTAATATTCTAAATGATTGGAGAAGAAAATTATTTAACTAATTAAAATAGATGCATTCTACGAGGTCTAGCACGTAACTAGAAGATAACTGAATTTTTTAAAGCGTGGTGTTGTTAAAAGTTTGATTTTTATATATGTATTAAAAAAAGTTTAAATGTGTTTAGCAAGATATTTAAGTTTTTTTTTCTAGTTAAAAATTTGTTTAATTATTAGGCGGATAAATTTTTAATAGTTTTTTTAAACGCTACTTAAAATTTAAAACGTTAATTTCTAATTTTTAATATTTATTCAATTTTTTATCCTTGAACATTTATTATATCTTTTTCTATATAAAGGTAAAATTTTATTAAATTTACCATTTTTTTTGGACATGATAGGTTTTTTCATTCTCACATTTTTATTATATATGATATTAATACCGATATATAATAAGTTTATGTAATTTTTTTCTTTTAGATATTTTATAAATAAAAAGCTACAAGTGTTTAAAAATAATTTAATATTAAAATTATAAATACTATAAAATATAATTTTATCAAGAAAATCAAATTAAATTTTGTATAAAAATATTGCATAAATATGTCCATTTATTTAATTTTATATTTTTTAGTTATTTAATTTTTTTATTTTCAACTAGTTTTGTTAAATATAACCTTTGTTGAAAGAAATTAAATGCTCATATGTGATGTTTGTTCAATGTACATGTGAAAACACGTTAATATTCAAGTATTAGTACTGAGTTAGAATTCAGTCCTCTATCATGAGTCCTTGTGATCTTTTTTATAGTTGTGAAATTAAGTGCATAGGTTTGATTTCCCTAATTTAGATGGTGTAAGTTAGATAAGGTTGTCTTAGATTTTATCTTTTGTGATATTTCTATTTCGGATCCTTAGGTGATCTCAATCTTTCTTCTAATAAATCGGTAAAGATATGTCATTCCTCTTTCCTGCCAAGATTCTTGACTGACAATCGAGTACATAGGTTTGTAAAATCAAAGTAATACAAAATTTTAATATAAATGTAGCCTTTTTAAACAAGTGATAAAATGTCAACATTAAAATGGGTAAGAGGAGATAAATATGTAGGAACATTGAGTTGTATGTGAATTTGTGCTTAAAAAAAGTTTTGATACCTTATAAACTCATAGATAATAAAATCATGTTAATCTATCTATCTATTTATCTATTTATTAGGGAGGCAATCATATTTCATTTCATATTTCATTTATATAAGATAAATCTTATAAAACTTACTTTTATTGAGAAACATTAAAATTAATTATTTAAATATATTTTATTACAAATTTGTTTTAAATTGCTTAATTAATAATATAATAATTAAATTACCTTTAATTTGTTTAATGAAAAAGTTCATAAGTATCATTCACGGAAGATAAATCTTGTAAAATATAATTTTATTAAAAAATGGTATAAAATATTTTTATTCAATAATACTAATACCATGAAGTTGAATTTTTTATACTAAATATTAATTTAGATCTAGTTAATTAATATATTTCTTATAAAATATTATTTTAACTCTATGTTTTATTAATAATATAATAATTAAATTACTTTTAGTTTATCTAATGAAAAAATCATAATTATCATTCAGAGGAGATAATCTTGTTTCATTCACAGGGGATAAATCTTATATTCATATATTAAAATTTGTTGGATTAATATTTATACAATAATATTATTTTGCTTACATGAATATCAAATAAAAATAGTAAATTCATTTATGAAATATATTTTCATTAAAAATATATTTAAATTATATTATCAATAATATAATAATTAAATTTCTTATTATGTATTTAATGGAAAATATCATAAATATCTTTTATAGGAGACAATCATATTTCATTCACGGGAAATAAATCTTATAAAATTTAATTTAACCAAAAACTTGTATAAAATCTTTTTGTTGATTAATATTCATATTATCAAATTGAATTCTTTTATACTAAATATTAATTTAAATTTTTCATACTAAAAAATAATTTAAATTGAATTAATTACTATATTTATTATTAAATAATATTTTGAATCTATGTTTAATAACTTTACAAACAAATTTTTTTATTTTGAAATTAAATTTATTTTATATTTTTATTTTTAATGTACTTATGATATATAATATCATTAATATTCCTTAATGAAAATTTGATAAAAGTACATGGAGAAAAATATTAATCTTTTGATAGTTATAACTAATATGTTTATAATAACATATTGTTATAACTAATATATTAGAGAATTTAATAGTTTTAACTTAGTATTGTTATAACTAATATATTAGATTAGTAACTTAGTATATATATTTTTTTCATGGGACGAAGATAATACTAAACATACCTATAATAACACATCTTGTACTAATGAAATATAAATTGTTTATTTGAGATTAAATGGGTTGGCTAAAAAGTGAGCCGGACCGGGTTGACTTATTTTAGTGGTGGGTTAGTTTTTTGTCAACCCGGCTCAACCCACCCCGGGTTGGTGGGTTATCCGGGTTGGCCCATGAGCTGGTTCGCGGGTTAACTTACTTTAAATTTAAAAAAAATCAAAAAAAACATTAAAATCACAAAATAAGTGTAGAAAAATGCAAATTAAACCAATTTAAGTAAATTTAAATATTACAAATTGCATTAAACTTAACCTCAAACTAATGTACATAAAACTCTAACAAATATAAATATGTTCAACGATATTAAAATAATAAACACCCATCTAACTCCTCAAATGTCAAATTCTCATATCTCAATCATCAATATTAACTTGTCTAGGAAGAGTATTAGAATTATGGTTTGACAAATCAATTTCATTTTTATCATCTTCATTTTTTCCATTATCTTTTTTTTTTTGGTGCTACCCGCGAGCCAACCTGGCTCACCCAGGTTCAACCCGAGTGGGTTGCGGGTTAAGTGAGCGGGGTCCAAATGACCCGGACTCTTGGTGAGCCAACTTTTTTGTAACCCAACCCACCAATTTATGTGGGCCAAAACGGGTTGACCCACGGGTTGGGCCCGTTTTGACAGCTCTAATTTTGCTTTGATCCCTGATAAATTTTTCCTTCGCATCTGTTCCCTGATATTTGAAATGTTTTATTTTAAATCATTGTCGTTAGTTAAGTGATGACGTGTCCGTTAAATATTTGATAACGCGATTTGTTGCAACTCAAAAATGTCAGTATTTGTTTCAAAATCAAATTTAAATTTTCTGGCGGTTTATAACCGTCAGAATCAATTAAAGTAACAAATAAATAAATCACAATTTTTATTGTTTGATTTTAAAAATATATATTAAAAAATCGTCCAGAATATAATAAAAAATTTGACTTCCTCATTTTCTCTGTGCACGTGACCTCCAATCAAGACCCACTATGCACCAACCCTCCACCGCCACCAAACTACCATAAGCGACCAAATCTAATATGCAACGCCTCCAACCGCCATAATCGCGAACACCACCACCACTCCACCGTAGCCACTGTTAGATATAAGGGGAGCATGAAGAAGGATCAAAATATATGCTGAAGTTGGATGAGTCTTTTAGCTTTTAACATGTCATTCAATTGAAGGCATCTGTAATTGCTTGATGTATGAGAGAATCATCCTATGATTCATTGCATTGCATAAACATCATTCATTTGCTTGCATTCATGATTTTACAAAAGCACATGATTTGTGAAAAGGTTTAAAATTTCATGATTGCATCAAAGAAAAAATGCTCATGGTTTCAAGTTTTTGGAAAAACTATTTTTTACTGTATTAATTGATTACCACATATTGGTAATCTATTACTTGAGCCTTAAAGAACAAAATAATCGATTACAAGCATTAAGTAATCGATTACTCAGTACAAACACAAAATAAGACATGACTGTGTTAATCGATTACCATTTACCTGTAATCGATTACTTAGTTCATTTATGAAATACAAAATTCCTGTTGTAATCGATTACAGGTCGAAATAATCGATTACTTTTTTCATATATCATTTCTAGAAAACTGAAGAACATTTTAATCGATTAAATTTGTTTATAGTAGATTACATTGGTAGTTTTAATTGATTACATTGACGATTTAATCGATTACATTCAGTTATAACAGTTTGTTATAAATAGCTGGTGGGTTTTCTGAAACTAACAACACATTAGTCTACGAAATTGTCAAAGTTTTCAAAAGCCTTCTGAAAGTGAGAAAGGATATTCTGAGTTCTAAAGTTTTTGTCCCATATATTCAAATCTTCATGGTGTATTGAAAGATTTCTTGGGTAAGATTTCAAAGAAGCATCTGGCGAGGAAGTTCTGAAACTTGTTTTTCATTTCAACTTTGATTGGTAAATTATATTCATTGGATCATCAGGTTGTCTCTCTCCATTAACTGTGCTTGTAAATTCATTTTAGAATTTTTGGTTGTTTGTAACTTTTACAAAGGGTTCTTGAAGCTTTTCTAGAGTAGGTTTTCCTAGAGGGAAGATAGAGATGGGTTCTCTATGTCTTGATCACTAGGAGTCTAATAGGTTTTAGATTTCTATTTTTTATCTAGGTTTGATAAAGGGTGATTATTGTAAATTTTGTAAGAATTGAATTTTGTGAATAGTGGAACTCTAATCAAGTTTTGATTAGAAGAATTGGATGTAGCTTCTCTTGTTGAGAGGTGAACCAGTATAAGTTCCTGTGTTGATTACTTTCTTTTAATATCTTCTTGCTATCTTAATCTGTGATTCTTGGTGAATTCTTTATTACTCAACAAGTGAAGTTTTTGTAATTGTTTTCTTGAGTTGAATGATTTAATTGATTGAAGCATTCTTGGTTTAATTGTGATAAAGATCTTATAACTCCGATTCATTAAAGATTTTAAAAAGGCCAAGTTTAAACCAATTCACCCCCTTTTGGTTATTGTGTATATTCATATTGTTTTCAGCCACCACCACCACCATCGTAGGCACTGCCACCATCGTCATATCCACCTCCACCACCTCCTTGTCCCCCAGTGTAGCTTCAGCCACCATCACTATTGCGTTTGGTTCCTTGGACGTTGGCGCTGTCGGGGCCAGTGACATCAACAACCGTGGATCATCACTTTAACATCGATTCTCTTCTCCTCGGGCACCACGAGGCTTGTGAATGGTGTTTCCTCACACACCAAAACTTCATAACACTTATTATGCACGTGGTGGATGATGCCGAAGAAGAGTCGCACTCGATGTTAATGTATATGCTATCATTGTTCCACGTGTTTGGCTGCCATGGGAGAGACGCAAGGGTTCAATTTTGAAGGGATGCTCAAGGCCATGGAAAGCATGTACATGCAGGTCTCACGTCGCCCATGGTAGCGCTCGCCAAGTCGGAGTTGTTGAACAAATATGATCTCAAGTCGCTTTGGTTTCTGGGTATGACGTCGTGTCATTTGGCAAGGAAGTCGGCGATGGAGGTCATAGTGTCTGATTGTTTATGTTAAACAAAATTGTATTGAGCCTTTTAATTCATTTGATTTGAACAAAAGAAAAAATAGATATTGAATGTTACTTCTTGTGCTTGCAAATTTATGGCTTGATTATTTAAAATCAGACCAAATTTTGGTTTTTTGAATTTTAAAACATATTGTATATCTTTTTTTCAACATAGAGGAATAGGGGAAGGATGAGAAGCTGGGAAAGAGGGGAAGGAAGAGGATGGTGTCTAGCATGTGAAACTAAAACTTGTTTTGCACTGTGTGAGAGTCTATTTTTTTTCTTTCCTTTTTTTAGTTTTCTTTTTTCTTTTTTATTTCCTTTCCCAGTTTGTCCCTTACCTTAAACCTAAACTTGTGATTGTTGCCATCACCAAGAATGGTCTCTTCCATTGTTCATCTTCACTCCAACCAAGTCATCTGTGAACACTCGCGTCTTCTGACTATTTTCGACACACTTTGTTGCAACCAAGCGATTTTCGACGCCTACTATTTTACTTTTTTTTCATTTTCCGTCTTTTCCCCAAATTGTGTTCTTCCCTCCTCTCTGACCACAAACATCAACCCACAAACAAATGCATATAGGTATGTTGAAACTGAAATTAAAAAATTTGCGACCTTGTTCCTTTAACGACGCACATTTTCTCAAAACTCAAGCACTAATATTTTAGATCTAAAAAAGAGAAGTAAATCTTGAATATATAATCAAAATGAAGAACCGTCATCGTGATGTCCATTGAAGGTAGAGAAGATTTAGATATTCAAATTTATGGATTTCTTTGATTTTTGTGGTCGGATTCAAATTTGTGATTTTTTTGTTACAATATATATTTTCTGTTATGGGGTATGATTGTGTTGGTGAGGGAACGGGGATTTGGTGTTTGGGAGAAACGAAAATGTGGTGGTTGAACAAGGAGGAGCGTTGTCGTAGGTGGCAGCGGCGATAAAGACGGAGATAAGAAAAAGAGAGGAGGGGTGAGGGTAAATCGGTAAAGATGAATGAAGAAAAAAAATCTCATCAATCTAATTTAAAATTAATATATTTGACGGTCTGCGTGACTTGGGCATAGTACAAAATGAGTTTTCTTTTTGCACGCTAGACACCGTCAAGGAAAAGAAGCAGGTCTAATTGGAAAGAAGAAGAAAAAAAGTAATTAAAAAAAGCAAACTTGTGTGCCGTCCATAAAATGTTTCGCTTACGCACGATAGACACCATCTTCTTTTCACTATATTCAGGGTTACAACACATGGGTAGGGTTCTTTATTTATTTTTTATTGTGATTGATTTTGGCGGTTTTTAACTGCTAAAAAATTTAGATTTGATTTTGAACAAATACTGATGATTTTTAAGTCGCCACAAATCACATTGTGAAATACTTAACGGACACGTCACGACTTAATTGACAACAGACATCCAAAACAAAACTTTTCAAATATCAAGGAACATATGCGGAGGAAAAATTTATCAGGGATCAAACGCAAAATTCAGATATATATTGGGGATCAAAAACATATTTAAACCTTACTTTTAATATATTACTTTTTAATGTTATTTTTACTTTCAATTCATTAATTTTAACTTATATTAATATAATTTTTTAATACATCATAAGTAGTTATTTTTGTCAAACTAATAATTTTCTTATTCAATAGGTTGAATAGAAATAAAAAAGATATAAGGAGAGTTATAAAGAGATGAACGAAAACAAGTGAGAAATAAAATGGAAAATATTAGTGAGCCCCACAAATTCTCACTCCATTTCCACTCAACTAGTATTATCATGTGCCCTCCCCCGAAAATTCATAAGAGACTTGCTTGTCTATGTATCATTCCATTCAATCTTTTAGTCCTCTCTCATATTTCATCTTACTATATGTGGCATTGTTCTTTTATCTCTCGCACCTTATGCACACAACATCATTCTATTTTACATTTTTTATGATTAAAAGTTTAAGTAAGTTGGATCACATAGACTTACCAGGATTAAGACAGACTTTCAGGTTCAATGAATGTTTATATAATATAAGTACTTACATGTTACCCATTAGCAAGGTTTTCATATAAGTAGCATGAGTGAATTTACATTTTGTGAGATGAGTTTGTCCCCTTATCAACCGGATCAACCTTTGGTCATTTTACTTTTCTTATTCCAATTTTCTATTCCCAGTTGGGAAGCAAATAAACCAACACACATCCATTAGAAAGGGAACCTAAAGTGTTCTATAAGGTTTATTGGAGGGGGAGATGGGGTAAAAGAGGCAATGAGCAAGGAATATATATATATATATATATATATATATATATATATATATATATATTTATGGGGTGGAAGCGAGTACGGGAAAGAGACTAAAAATTAAAGAAGATAAATGAAAAGTAAGAATAGAATACGGAATTCACATGACTATGAACAATACTAAATACAAATATATGTATTTAAAGCATAAAATTAAACTCTCAAGTGTGGCAAACCGTCGGGATGATAGGAAATAGATGAAAAGAGAAGAAATCAATTAAAAGAAACTAAAACACATGCAAAATGAGAAATCAAGATTTTATTTCCCAAAATAAAATTACAGAAGATTACAACTTAGAGGTATACCTAGGGAGAACTATATATATATATATATATATATATATATATATATATATA
>CM023955.1:21783424-21793620 GCA_013407115.1 Glycine latifolia
ATATATATATATATATATATATATATATATATCTATATTTATATAAATATGAATGATAAAAAAGATTATATACAATAATTTTAATGAATGTATTTGTTAGTTGTTAATAAATGGGACGAGGACGAGTATGAATATACTCATCTCACATATATTTGTTAATTTTAAATATCTATTATAATAAAATTAATTAAATGTCATTGTTTAAATAGTTTTATTTTAAATTGTGAGATTGAAATATAGTAACTCAATAACTTTTGTTTGGACTTATGGTATTGAGTTATTTTAGTTTATTTGCTTTTATTTGGATTTGTGAGATTGAAGTATTTTAAATTTAAATTTAGTTTTTAAATGAATAATCTTAATTAGTATAATTGCATAGAGTATTGTGTAGAATATTTGAATAATCTTAATTTTGACCTTTAAACTATTTGTTTTGAAAAAATTGTTAAAATAAATAAATAGTACTTAAATTGTATTTTAAAATGTTTTAGAATTACTTTTTATGTTTCAGTAAACATTTATGGATATCCGTGAATACTTAGGAATATTGAAAAATCTGTATGTATATTATTAACGAATATCTATCCGCGAGACAGAGATAACTAATAACTGCTATTCATGTCCATTCCGTTTCGTTGCCATTGTGGCTGGAACAAAAAGTTCTCTAGTAAATACTTTTTTTTTTTTTTTGAAGAATTCTCTAGTCAATACTTAAATACTTAAATTTGCGTTGAATAAGATTATGCAAAAAAATAATATGAAAACTAAAACTAAAAATAATATGAAAACTAAAACTAAAAATAATACCCAGCTATCATTATTGTTTACTTTCAACGGGAAATTATCTCGTTTAAGCGAATGCATTTCATGGCACCCACCACTTTCCATCTAATTTGTTGCAGCTGCTATAGGTAACGCTTAACACATTCTTTTCAGAACAACCACTAAATACAAGCAACGGTCGTCTAATAGTCAACGACATTTTGTTGAATAAGAATTTCATTTTTGTTTGAACTAAACTATATTCTTGTAATTCATGTCATCCAATTCTTTTGGCCATTTAAGTTTTTCTATTTATCTTTTCTTGTAGTTGAAAATGATAGCAAAACAAGCTACAGTTCACGTGGTAAAGCTATGGAGGCCTTATCCGTTAACAAAGCAACAGACAAAAAATGAAGGGCATGCAACATCAAAAACCTTAAAACCAATAAACATTGATAAACTATGCTTAGCTAATTGATCAGGATTCAGCGGGCTGAATTACATCAAGAACATTTTTAACATTACTTCACGAAGAACATGACTCTACTTGAAGCAGCCATCTAAAAGACCAGGCTTGGATGTATCATTTATTATTATTTATCTCATAAAAGAGAAGCATGCCTTCATTTTATAAAAATAACGTCCTAAATTGAAAATTCAAACAAAAGCAACAATTGAGATGAAATGTCAATATCGTAAAATGAGAGTGATGAAGAACTGGTTTATATAATAAATCCATAAAGAAAAATCAAATACCAAATGCTAAGTACGTAATGAAGATAAAATTAATAAACATATATATGTTTATTCGATTCAGTCTGGTTTTGGATTCTCATATTCAAAAGTGAGCTAAACTGAAAACATATTAAATTAGGGATTGCTAATAAAGGTTGGTTTAATTGATAAGGAACAAATCTATATTTCATAAGGATGTATGTTTGATTCTTGTTGACCGATATGAAAATGTTGTTAGTGGATAACCTGTGAGTAGCTTTCTAGAGTTAGTCTAATTGGGATCTACTTTGACCTTGATGAACCTGGGACCTAACTCACCAAAATTTTTCATGATAATAAATATTACTCTTCTTTCATCACATATTTTTTTACATGGGTTTGGTTCAAGATGATTAAAAGGTTAAAAAATTAATAACAGATATTATGGGAGCATTGTTCGGGTAAAAAAATTAATTTTTAAAAGGAAAATATATTTGGTAGACACCTAATATGCTATCCAACCCTTAGAGAGAGTGAAAAATCCAACCCTTAGAGAGAGTAAAAAAGAAAAAATAGGTATAATAAGATTTACATATGATAAAAAAAAAATAGAGAGAAGTTAGATATGAGATCTTAATTCCAATAGATTGTAGGATTTCTTGTATTCCATTTAATGATTTTATATTTTGTTAAAAGAATAGTATAAAAATAACATTGCAAATGATAAGTTATCAACAATTACCACTCAGATATTTAAATTGAGCGACTTTTGTTTTCTCAATAACTTAACTTGTAAAAAGTATAAAGTTTTATTTTTAATAAAAAATGTTAATTTGTTAAAGTGTCAATTCTGTTAGTATAGGAGATTAGACACACAATATTTTTATTTTTTTCTTAATCATCTAATTCATCTTATATCTTCGTAAAAACATAAAGTTAAAATGAATAACCTCCACATTCTAAACATGTCTTACTTAAAGGAGTGTGAAACAAGACAATGCTAAAATTTTGATAAATTAAGAAACTAGTAAAATAAAGAAATACAAAGTTACTGTGTAGGATGGAAAAACTAGACATAGCTAGCTAAAATTTTCCTTCTTTGTTCTTTCAACATCTATCATGAAACAAAACTAGCATAATCTTTTGTTGTCTTTGAAGATAGGAACATTTTAACCTATCAGAAGCTGATAATGTGGTGGGCCTAGTAATTAACTGGTAAGAAAATGATAGAAGATTGATGAGTCAACCTTTTCCCGTTGCGGTGGCTTTGTCCCTTCTCTTGCGGTTTGTGTACTCCACCAACAACGATTCAAATACTTTATTTTGGTTAAAATATGTTTTCAATCTTTAATAAATATTTGAATTTTATATTTAGTTTTGATAAATTTTATTTTTATTAAATTATAATAAAATAAATAATTTTATTTTTGGTTGTTAACTTTTTTTTTTCATTTTTATTAGTTCTTTTGAAAATAACAAATGAAAATAATTTATTTAGAAGCAAATTAACATAAAAATTCAATAATTTATTAAAGACTAAAAAAAGTATCAAGGACAAAAAAATAAAATTATTATTTTATTAAAAATTCAATGCAAAATTTATTTGATAAAAAATAAATATAAAATTTACTAATTTGTAAAAAATTCAAACATATTTTATCCTTCTCTCACATGGCCTCTTTAATTTGCCCGTGAATTTGACTTTCCTTTCTTTTTTCTTTCCCTTTTCTTTCTTTCTTTCGCTCCTCAAAGAGAAGGGTCACATTATTTATGGGACGGTGGCATATGAGTGATGTTGTTGCCTTTGCGCACATGCATGTCATAGTGCGTTACCACAGAAGAAAATAAAGTGTTCTATCATGGCGTTTTTAAATAGCATGTTCGGAATCTTTTGCCGTGTAGAGTAGTTATAATTGTGTAGATCAGTTATAATTGTGTCGTCCTTTTAGCATAATGAAATGAGTCTCTTCTATTAAGACTATTATATGGAATTCGGTCAATTAAAAGCTTACTAGTATTACCGATCCTAGTGAAATTCTTGAGGTAGGGTTGACAGATATGTAGCAATGATTTGGTTTTTATATGGAGTATTTGGTCGTTAATTAAAAATTAATTTTTTCATAATATTTGTACGAAATATTTATCTTGATGACTAATTTTTATTAGAAAACTTAATTGACAAATTTTAATAAATTGAAATCTTAAAGAATTTGAATTTGATTTCACTTAGATCGATAATATATTCATAATTAATTTTTAAAAAAAGGTATTTTTTATGAATTTTTAGTCAAACTAGATTTTGTTCCATGTATTTTTAAATTGATAAATTTAGTTTTTAACTTTAAAAATATATGAATTTACTTCCTCTTCTTGTTTAAACTTATTATTTAGTAATGATTTTTTTACTAACTCAAAGTTACAAGAATGATTAAATTCAAATATTAATAAAGATTGATCTAATTGATAAGGAATAATCTTATATTCTATAAGGCCGTGGTTTGATTCTTATATCAATGTGAGAACTTTGTTGATGATTAATATATAAGTATCTCTACAAGCTTTTTTTAGACTTGTGATGATTATGGTAAGGTCCCTGGACTAAATTCCTAAACTTTTAGTCAAAACAAAAATGATTAAATTTACATATTTTATAAATTTAAAGGACTAAATTCATCAATTTAAAAATATAGGAATTAAAATCAAGTTTAACCAAAAGTTAAAAAAGATAAAGAAATTAAATACATTTTCCCTTCATTTAAATACGTCTAAGCTAGCTAATTAATGAAATATACGCATCAAATCAAAATATATCACCGGTTCTTCGAACTAATTAAAATTTCACTTTAGGAGTAGTAAGCTTGCTGTTTAATCGAATTGCATACGATATATTAATTATGTGACATGAAACTGCCTTACAATATCAGAACCCTTTTTCGTGGTGTTTTGCATAGAGTAATAATATCATATTTTTTGCCAAAGTGGTAGGACATTATATGGTGCCACCGTCATCTATTAGGGGACCAATCTTATCAAATAGTCGTTAAAGGGTTTCTTCGTATGCCATTGGGAACCTGATTCTACAATCATTAGCATCGCTTTCCCTTTGGCATCAATTGATGACCTTGTACATGTGTCCCCAAAAAAGAAGAAAAGGCAAGGAAATATGGAGCTAATCAATGACCAATATCTTTTACTTCGTCCCAACAACACGGTAAAGTATGAGCAAGATGCAATAGCTATAAGGTACAACAGCAAGTGATGTTTCAAGGATTTTTATTGCCGTTATTAACGCATAAAACCGATTATAGATGAGAAAAAACTATATACATGATTTAAACTATGTACATTAGTCATTATTATAAATGTTTTATAATGAAGCCTTTAAAAACTTATAAGGACAACAAAAAAGGTTGTATAGTTGAAAAAAGATTGATATTTTTTGCCGCTAAATATTAGTATGAACTTAGAGCACATTTTATGGATCAATCTTTTGCAAGGGTAAGTAGCTATCGTTTATTTTTATAATAAATACTATATATATATATATAATCAAGTTATTACCATAATATGAAAAATATAATGTACAAATAATTTTTATAAATTAGACCTTAATTGCTGCTTATTTGAAATAAAGTTGAAAGGAGTAACTTTAAAAAAAATTTAAAATACTAGGATTGAACCTGAATTCTGGTACATTGATTCTAATTTTCATCACTAGGTTGAACTTAGTGGATTAAAGTTATCAAGATTAAGAATATAAAATAAAAAAAAATCATTTAAATAAAAAAGGATTAATTATGTTTTTGGTCCCTGCTTTTTTTTTCTTCAGATTTTCAATTTTAGTCCTTAATCAAAATGTTGACTAGTCTTAGCCCTAATGTATGCATCTATTAGCGCTTTTAGTCCCTCCCGTTAAGTGGTGCCGTTAGCTGATGATGTCGTGATTGTTGTGAGTGGCACATGTTAATTGTTTGTGACTACTCATTTTCTGACGGCTTAAAAGGCCAAAAAATGTTAAGTAAGTTTTGTTAAGAGGTATTAAATACTTTTTTTGCCAAGTTAATAATCGTCAGTAATTACTTTTCATAACAAACAACATCAATCAAAAGGATGACACTCAACAAAAGTGAAAGAACATATGGAAACAAATATATAACATAGCAAATAAGTGAAATACATGAATTGAAAAACCAACACAAAGAAAAAGCTAGGAACAGAGAAAGAAAATGAAAGAATAGAAGAGAGAGGAGAAAATTTTAGAAGACTCATTTATTTTGATTAAATAAAACGTAAAAACTTTGCAGGACCCCATTATCGCACACTTATGGGGAAATCAATATATTTGCACTACAATAAACCCCCTTGACCCAAACTCATGTAAGAGACTTTCATCTCTTACTAGTTACTACAAAAGTTCATATAAAAAATGATATATATATATATATATATATATATATATAAACATGAGTCAAAGTTATCCCAAACAATATAGGACTTGACCTTTTATGATATCTTTTAAAGTACAACTAAATTACAACTAAACGATGAAGGAAAAATTGAAGTGCAGTTTAGGTGGTAAGGACCGTTGGAACTCCATTTCTCCCCTCTAAGTCAAAGACATTTAGTAGACTTAGTAGTATTTTAGTATTATAATATTATTTCCATTGTCTACTTCACTCTATGGATTCATGATTTTAATATCTATATGACCTACATCGGTTGGGTTGGATTGAGATTTCTAGCCCAATAAAAAGAACTGGTTTAACTCAACCTAATCCATCTTTAAGCATTTTAAGGACATGTTGGATTTGATTGAACCATTTGACACTCCTAAAATACATTACTGTGTATTCATTTGGTACCTTCTAAAAAATGTATGTATTCCCTAATTAAGAGAGTTTTATGGACTTTCTACCTCAGTAACAAAAAATATATTCAATCAGCTTGCATTTTCAGAGTTTTCATGCATTGAGACATTACTCCTTGAACGAGAAATGCATCATGCATTTCTTATACCACTAAAGTTGTTCAGGACGTGATTTTGATGTTGACCCTGTGACGCAGACTCGATTTTCTCGTGGAATTGGAGTCCAACAACCATGAAGCGAGTCTTCATGCATTTCCCGTAGACATTTTCAATTTTTACTGTATGCAAAAACAACACAAATTAGAGCTTGATTTTGGTCACTATCTAAAATCATTCAAGAGGAGAAAATGAAAAAGAAGCTTATGATCATTCAGCAAACATGACAGTGAGACATCAATTTGGTATGACTTAAGACAAAAGCAAATTCCATGGACCACAATACAACTGGCAGCTTGGTTTGCAGAAATTTATTCATAGCCCCAGAAAATGGAAAACATCACACTCGGAATCGGATATCTAAAAATTCCTAAGGTAGTGTTGGTTCATTTCACCTTGTGAAATTGAGATGAAAGTTTAAAAAATTAATGTACATTTCTACATATACTTTAATTTAAATATTTTATCTCTTTATTTTTTATATCTTTTTCATTCCTTTAAATTTTGTAGAATAAATATTCTTTTTGTAGAATGAATATTAATAATAATGATTATTCTTTTTTCATTTTAATATTTGTTTGTTTTGAATTCCATAAAAATTTTGACTCGTTTCTAAAAGTTGTTTGGGAAAAAACCATTATGCCCTTTCTTCATGCAGAAAGGTCTTATTCCGAGTTTCAAGTTATTTTAATTTTTAATCATTTTCTTAACACAAGAAAAAATTAATTCATATTTCTATTATTTTTATAAGACATAGTATTCAATTAATCACGTCTTTGTATATCTTTAATTTTAATTGAGGTATTTTCTAACTTCAACTAACTTTTAATTAACATATATTTTGATTTTATACTCATGAATGAAACAAATCTCTATTGCAAACTAGTGATTAGAATAAAAGAATTTAACTTAATTGATTGACATGACCGTGTAGATAACAATGTCATTAAGAGTAGTGTTGTGAAAATTGATTTGAACTGACTGGTTGGACTGGTCTAATCGGTAGCTGGTGGCATAACCAATTCGGTTTGATTATTGGAGCGGTTGTGCATCTGGTTCGGGATGACCTGATTAGACCTAACCGATTTTTCGTCGACCCGATTAGTTTTTGAAACTCGGTTTGGGTTTCGCAAAAAAAAAAGAAGCTCCAAAACGGTGTCGTTTTGGTTTATCCCTAATTTAACCATGATTTCACTTTCACTTCACAATTTTGTTCTTCTTCTTCACTTCAGTGCTTCACGGTTCACGCCTTCACTGCCTTCACGCTTCTCACGCTTCGGCCATCATTGCCACCGCACCACCAGGCACCAGCCCACCATGGCACCGTCGCTTCATGCTTCACCACTTCATGCTTTTGTTCTTCTTCTTCACTTTAGTGTTTCACGCCTTCATGCTCTCACGCTTCGGTCGTCACCGCCACTGCGCCACCAGGCACCAGCCCACTACGACACCGTTGCTTCATGCTTCATTACTTCACGCTCCTGTTCTTCAGTTCAGACTTCAGAGGTTTGTATTTCTCCACCAATTTTTTATTATTCTTTGCTCTGACATTTTTTTTATCCATCTTCTAATTAGTAATTACTATTCCTACGTGAATAAAGGTTGGGTATATATAGTGCAGTTTTGTAATGCATGCTGATATTTTAATTTCATTCCTTTGTCTTCTCTGTTTACTGAAAGAACTCAAAGAAGAGTTGAATAGAAACAAAGAAATCTTCTGCAAAGTGTATATATATTACTTATATATAATTTTGAATTTTTTAATATAGACTGGGTCAAATCAGACTAATTACTGGCCCATCGGTTGACCACTGACCCACTACCTTGACCAGGTTAATGATTGGACCGGTTTTTATAACATTGATTAAGTTACTTGTCTTAAGCCCATTAAGAAAGCATATATAAATTTTATACCATAATGGTTTGAGAGCCCCTATATCTGTAAGAACATTATACACCTTCACCCATTGAGTCAATTTTTCACAAACTTCCAGCATCATGACTTAATTTGGTTACTAGTTATAATGTCTCAAAGATATAGAAGATCGTTGTAATGGTATCTCAGTTAGAGACCTTTAGATACACATGATTCCTATAAAGGGAAAGTGCAAAACATACTTGAATCTTTGGAGAGGAGATTATGATAGAACATTATAGTAGGCTTTCAGAGAGAAGAAAACGATTTTAGAATGAACTCATGATAAGTTATGAACATTGATTTTATTTGAAGGATCAATCTCATAACGAAGGATCTCCCCACTATTTATAGAGCCAAATTTACAAAATTACATTCATGGCTTACATCATAGACTGCATGAGAAGATACATGACAACACATATACATGACAACACACTTTAGTGACTTGAGTCAGTCACTATTACAAAGTACACTACTACTCACTATTACATAAAGTAGCTTTATTTTAGACAGCAAACTCCTAAAGCAGATTCCTGACAATCTTCCTATTCAAGATAAGTTTTAACCTTGTGTATAAGAGAGTGACTAGGAGAGAGATTGAGATTCTACTAGTCTTATGAGTCTATACTTCCATAGATTGGATGCCAATAGGGACGTCCATACTTTAACTCTTCTAGCATTTTATCTAGGAGATCATCCATTATTTATGAATTCGGATCTTATGAATCCTCAACGCATGGAGCAAATTCTTCATTTACTATTGGCATGTAAGTGTCTTGTTGAGTCATGGTGTCAAATATGTCTCCCCTCATGTAAGATCTTTCAAGTTTTTGTGATGATAAACATTAATTTCGAGCATATGTTGAGTTAGCTAAATCTTGAAGCTTTGTTCTAAAGAATAATCATCAAATGTGTGCCACTGATATGCTTCATCTTTGGACCATAGCACTTTGTTGGCCTTTTGGAAGTAGAGTTTGTGAACAATGGCTATTGTGGTCTTTTTCTTTATCTGATGGAAATAATATCCTCTTTGGTAAGCAAAATCAATGACCTTTTTAATTCTCTTCTCCACTAAGATACTGGAAAAAACCATTCATGGATATGTGAGGATGTCATAGGTGTCTTACACTTTAAGTGTGGGTGGGATTGAATAACAGACAGTTATATACCATATAGCCCACAAAGTGTCTTTATGGATATCAAACCTTGGCAAATAAAATAAAATTCAAATATCCTTAGAAATGATTCTTGGGATTAAATGAGTTATGAATACAAAATTTCCATAATGTTCTGTGTAAGTAATAAGAATATTTGGACTTTGCATATGCTTGAATATCTGCAGGAGTTGAGGTATGGCTTAACCTAGAAGGAAAATCTATAATTGTTTTGGCTTTCTTAGGTAAAGGTTTCACCATAAAGATGAGTGGAAAACTGGTTAGCTTGGTTATCATCTAGACAGGTTTTGGAGGCCTTGAAAGAAAATATGAGATAAAATTATTGTTGGATACAGGGGGAGCTGGAAGAGGATCAAGACAAGGATGAAGCCAAGTGCCTTAAGAGATTTTAGCTTTTTACATGTCATTCAATTGAAGACATTTGTAATTTGTTAAGTTGTTTAAGAGGCTTATCTTATGATCCTTGCATTGCATAAACATAATCATTAACATGCATACATGATTTGTGAAAAGCATAAAGGTTTTCATGTTTGCATAAAGAAGCAAATTTCTCATGGTTAAGTTTTGGAAAATCTCATCATGCACTGCTTTAATCGATTACCAG
>CM023955.1:21809206-21825613 GCA_013407115.1 Glycine latifolia
TCTAGGGACTAACTCCCAAACTTCATTTCTTTTAAATTGGTTTAACTCATCATGCATAGCCATTAACCAATGTTCATCCAGCAAAGCTTGATCAATACTTTTTGGTTCAATCTGTGAAACAAAAGCCATGGTACAACAAAGATTTCTTAAAGAGGATCTAGTAGAAACTCCCTTGGATACTTCCCCTATTATATTGTCAAGAGAAAGATCTTTAGTTGTCATCCAATCCTTGTGCTTTTGTAAAGGAGTTGACTGTTCTAGTACATCATTTGGTTTAGCTTTTTCTATCTCATTCAGATTATTAACCTGCAAAAATTCTTCCATTTGTCCTGCATCCTCATCATACTCCAAATTCTCTTTAGAAGGGTTAGACTCATCACATATGACATGGACAGATTCCTCAACACACAATGTTCTTTTATTAAAGATCCTATAAGCTTTACTTTGCAAAAAGTAACCAAGAAAAATTGCTTCATCAGCTTTAGAATCAAATTTGCCAAGAGAATCTTTACCATTGTTTAATACAAAACACTTGCAGCCAAATGCTCTCAAATGAGATATGTTTGGTTTCCTTCCTTTGTATAGTTCGTAAGGGGTTTTCTTCAAAATAGGCCTTATGAGAATTCTATTCAAGGTATAACAAACTGTACTTACAGCATCTCACGTGTCTATACATAGCATATCACCATGGCTCCATCAATATGTACACCATCTCAAGCCATTACATAGGCCGATCTCAACTATTATCAACATAATCTCATATGTCCCCTATACGTCATTCACAAATACTACAAACAAGTGTGCCGATGTGAAGAACTAGGTGTCCGGGTTAGCGCCTGGATATAATAACTTAAGGTACGAATCCAAACAAGGTCGGACAAGGGCGGACAAGATCGGTCAAGGTCGGCAAAGGTGGGTAAAAGCGGTCAAAAAGGGGGTAAAGATTGAACAAGAGAGGACGAGGTTGGAACAGATCGGTCGAAGTCGGACAAAGGCAGTCAAGAGTTTAAGGGCTTGAACTTAGCAATTTTAAAGAGATTGGCCAACCGAGTAAAGGACCCAGTGGCTCTTTTCCCGAGAAGGTACAAGCTCATCTGAGTTAGGTAACCCGGTAGTTCACTCTCTCGAAGCAAACTTGAGCTACAAGAAGATGAAAGCAAGGATGAAGACTTGATGTTTTAGTTTTTTACATGCCCAATCATTTGAAGGCATTTGTAATTTGTCTAAGTGGTTCAAGTGTTTTGCCTTGTGATCTTTCATTTGCATTTGCATTCTCATTATCATGCATACATAGTTTTTGATTAAAATCTCAAAGCAATCCAATGATTTCATAAGAAGTTAAGTTCTCATGGCTAAGTCTTTGAAAAATGAAAACTTATTGTTTTAATCGATTACACAAGCATTTTAATCGTTTAATTACATTCATACTATTTCTAGAAAAGCCTTGAAGAACAGTTTAATCAATTACTAGCTTCTTGTAATCGATTACATAGTAACATATGAAAAACATGCATAACTAGAATAATCGATTATTTTGTTATGTAATCGATTATTTTAACTTGTTAGTCATGATGCCTTACTAGAATAATCGATTACCATTTTTCAGTAATCGATTACACAGGTCGGGTTCGTGTTTTTCATGTTTGAGCTTTATTGGTTTAATTGATTACCAGTCTTATGTAATCGATTATTTCCTCATGCTTTAAATATACTAAGACTGCTTTAATCGATTAAGTATCAGTTTAATCGATTATTTTATTCATGAAAATATTTCCAGGAAGCTCAAGAACATATTAATCGATTATGTGATAATTTAATTGATTACATATGATTAAATAATCGATTATTGTCAGTTAAATCAGTTTTTTAACAGCTTTGCTTAACTCGTCTTTATAAATAGACTTAGAGCGAATTGTTCCAATATACTTGAGCATTTGTGTGAATCACAAAAAGATTAGAAAAGTTTTTTCTAGAGCCAAAATACTGATTTGTTCTAAGAGTGAAAAATCTCTCATGAGATCAAGAGAGTAAAATCTATGAGATGAGTTTTTAAAGAAAAGAAGAGATTTCAAGAGTTCTTATTCTGAGCTTTGATTTGCATTCAACCTGATTGATTGGTAACATCATTCATTCATTCATTTGAAGAATCATAGGTTGTATCTCTTGAATCTTTCTTTAGAATTTTTCTGGTTATTAAAAATTCTGTTGGTATATCTTTGATTCTTTAAAGCTGTTTTCTAGAGTAAGGTTCTCTAGAGATAAGAACAGAGTATGGTTCTCTGGGTCTTGATCATTTGAAGTTTATAGGGTTTAGATTTCTGCTTCTTTGTCTAGTGTGGATAAAGGTGATCATTGTAAACTGCTTGTAAAGATTCTTTGATATAGTGAAAACTCTAACCTAGTGTGGGTTGGAAGTATCTGGATGTAGCCTCCAAGGTTGAGAGGTGAACCAGTATAAATTGTCTTGTCTCTTGTCTTGAATTCTGTATATTTCATTGCTTATCTTTGTGAAATCAAAATATTATTATCAAAGAAACTATTTCTGTCATTACATACATATCAAGGATTGATCTTGATTGAAGAAAGAGTTCTGGATTTTCATAAGGTGAACAAGTGATACAATCCAAGATTTTAATTCTGCAATTTGTTTTAGAAAATTTTAAATATCAGTTTTGAACCAATTCACCCCTCCTCTTGATTTATTTGTAGTATATTCATTGTGTTTTCAATCCTGAGTAAGGAACCCGGAATGCCGACATCTGCCAATAAGGACTATCACGTTCTGCATGCACACATGCATGCTACGTAACCCGCTTAACTCGGCCTACCTATCCTGGTAACCGACATAAAAAACACCAGGGGTTGATGCTTATGTGTAACACGACCAATCCATCCCGATACCTGACATCACAAACAAGGGTTTGGCACATACATGCAACTCGCCCAACCCTGCCCGGTACTCAGCACCTTCATGAACACTTCTGCAAGGTGCTTTGGGAGCTTTTCAGCATCAAAATGCCAACTTCACACACATGCACGGGGAGTTCTTACAACATCAACTCTCCCCTTCCAGAATACCATCAAACACCACGCCAGAACATCATTAAATATCACACAAAACACCAATCAACGAACATAAAGCGTAACCCGTTTCATTCAATAAAATAAACATAACTTTCTGGAAAACAACACACACAAGGACATGCAATCACCGCCATGGTTGGACTCCTTGGTCCTCAACCATGTTACCTAAGGCTGTTATCAAACATAATAAACTCTCTTACCTAACCAGGAGTTCGTTCACGAGCTTCACGACGACTTGTCCTAAGCTTCTGTTCTAGTCACGAGGTCCTTCTTGGCATCGGGATATTGTGGTAGCGACGACGAGTTAAAGGTGGTATAGAAGGGTTGAGGGAGAGAGGGTTCTGGGTGTGAGTGAGATTGGGAGAAAAGGAGAGAAAAGGCAAAGGAGAAGGAAAAAACACACTTCCAGTGCGCACTCCTGCTCTTAAGTATTCAGCTGATAGGGCAGGTTTGCCTTTCGTGCAAACACAGTAACTGCTGGTCAACACAGACAACTATCAACCACTAACACGCATACCAAGGCAAGGGCACTCAAACAACAATTATCATATAAAACATACAATAAAACATGTAATTAATCACCATAACACACACATAAACGTCCAACTTAGCAACTAAAAATCTGGGGTGTTACATTGTATCTCTCTTAAACTCTTGCTGTGATTTGATTGTTTACTTTTGTTTTATTGTGAATTCCTATTTCAAGAAGTTCTTTAAAGGTTTTCTAGAGTAGTGTTCTCTAGAGGAAAGAACAAAGAAGGGTTCTCTGGTTCTTGGTCATTAGAAGTCTGAAGGGGTTTAGATTTCGTTTCTTTATCTAGGGTTGATAAAGGTGATCACTTGTAAGCTTGTAAAGAACAAATTTTGATTTAGTGGAACTCTAGCCAAGGTTTGGTTAGAAGAAACTAGATGTAGCTTCTCTTTTGACGAGTGAACCAGTATAGATTTGGTGTTCTCTTGATTCTCATCTTGCTGTTTTAATCTTGCTTATCCTGAGGTTAATTTCTTTCAAGATCAATTGATACATTTTCTGCAATTGCTTGAAGTAAAGGGTGAATCTTGATTATTTGAAAGTTTCAGTTTTAACAAGGTTAAAATTGTGATACGATCTTAATTCTGTTGCTAGTTTTCAAAGAATTTTTAAAGTCCTTGTTTTAACCAATTCGCCCCCTTCTTGGTTAATTGTGTGTGTTCATATTGTTTTCAATTATGGTTTCCTTTAATATGATTGACATTGAAATCATAGCGAGAAAACCAATCTTTCAATCTTAAGATCTGAGGATTAAGAGGCATTTTATTATGGAATTCAAGAATCTTTGGGAATGATGAATATCCATTTGGACTTCAAAATAATGTCCTCTAAAGTGGAAATCTAATTTCTTGATTCCATTTTTGACAACTAATGCTTTTATGAAAGTGCTATGATAATGCTTCTCAGCATCCATGAATTGCCCACTTGCATGCCCACAATAACATCATTGCTTTCCAACTTCTTTTACAAGACAACTCCTTATAAATGATCACTGGCATCTATTTGTAAAATCCTTTTTTGTGTACCTGGAATCTTCAATGCAAGAGGATTTTGAGCTATCTTTTTAAGTTCCTTGACAACTGTTGTTTTCTCTTTTCCTTAAGCAGGACGATTCTTTTTAGCAACTTGGGTAGTTGGCTTGCATGCTTGGTCGCATTTGGGATTCCAAGAGATTGTTGAATTTATGTCATAGTTAAACCTTCATCAGGAAAAGTGAGAATCTCCTTTACGATATGAGGTTGAGGTTGGTACATTCCCAGAAAAATAATTTCAACTTGAGCTAGATGAATTTTCTTTTATGCTAGCATAATCCTATGCTCTTGGGCTCTTTGTGAGACTTTTTATATTTTGAGAATAATAGTATATCATCAAAGTAGATGAGAATACTATCAAAGATGGGCTTAAAAATTATGGTCATAGCCTTTTGAAATAGAGAAGGTGCCACATTTAAACCAAAATGCAGAACTTTCTATTGATATTGAGCATTTGGAATGCAAAATGCTATTTTGTATATGTTAGCAGGATCAATACCTAATTGCTAAAATCCTGATTTAAGATCAAATTTGGAAAAGATATAGGCATCTTTTATCAGAACAAGAAGATAGGACACCTTTGGGATTGAGAACTTGTCCTCTTTTAGAAAGTGATTCAGAGGCTTATAATCTATCATTATCCGCTTCTTTCCCCTCAATTTGTCTGATCTCTTTTCTACATAAAATGCATGGCATGCCCAATCAAATGTTGTTAGTTCTATTAATCCTTGTCGAAGGAGCTCATTGCACTCTTATCTAGCGAGAAGCAAATCTGGTAGAGTCATGCTGGATGAGTAGCCTTTGTAGGATTGATGACTTCATTCATCTTGAAAGGAAGATGAATAAAGAAATATTTGTTCTTCCATAGAGGATTGGAATGTGAGAATTCTTCATGATTATCATCACATAATGTGCTTAATTTCTCTCTGATTTTTGTAAAATCTGGATGTGCTTTTGATAGAGAGAACAATCTAAGTATCTCAGAGTAGGATTTAAATTTCTTTTTGAATTTTGATCCCATTTGGAAGAATCTGAAGCTTACTTGTTACTAAATAAACATATATTCCAATAAGGATATCTGTGTTTGCTGGTTTGCTTCCAATGACTTTAGTCCAGGCAGTACATTTTGTGAAAAATCTTATCCCAATGGGTGTTTTAGTTACCCATTCTATCTTAAAGACCTTGCAGTTAACTGCAATGAAATAAATAACTTTTTTTACTAGGCTTCTATAGGAAGAATGTCTAGATCCATCATGGTCCTTTGTGCTGCGATGTCCATTTAAGCAATGGGCTTTGACAGTGTGAGCATATTTAGAGGGTTTGATGGTGTGTCCATGTAAACCAATTAGTTTTATGAATATTTTTAGAATATTTTTTTAATAACCACTGTAATTAGGACGTTTGACTTCTTGGTAAAATTTAAATTGTATTATCATAAAATTTAAATTTATGATAATATTAATTAAAATAAACTAATTTAATTACTTTGTATCTCAACTTTCACGCAATGCTAAGGAGGTGTTTGATTGATATTTTACATTTCTTGCATTGAAAATATGGGAAAAGAATCAAAGTCTGATCTTGATTTATTGGTTTCAGTTGATGAATCTTGGAGAGCAAAAACAGTCTCTTCATCATCACTGATTTGTTATGAGTAAAGTGATTCAATATCATCTTTCTCATCAAGGTCCAAAGTTTTGATCATTTTGATGGCTTTATCCGACTTATTAGGGCAATTCTCTGCATAATGCCATCATTTTTTTTGCAAATGAAGCACTTTTGACCTTGTCTTTTTCCCCCAATTTTCTTTTTCTAAAAAAATCTGAAAATTTTCTTTTTTCCTTTTTTGGTGAATTGTTTTTCCTCTTAATTGCTTCTTGGAGGAACATGAGCAGTTATGATCCTTGCATTTGATCTCCAGATAGGAATTTTTACATGCTGTAGAATACTTCGCTTTTTGGTTGATAATATCAAACATGTATTTGTGCTGCCTACAATGCTTATCAACAACTTCAAGGGTCATTTGGTGTATTTGTCCCAAGTTTAGAGTTGTAAATTCTTTTTGGGAAGCAATCGCCATTTTGTTGAGCTCTAGTTGAATTTCTTGAGGCAAAGATTATGTTCTCGAGATTGGGATCATTATAACCATTTAAGAGATAGAATCTCTGGGTCATTCTTTGAAAATGTTTCTCTAGATCTCCAATCTTTTAAAGAGCAACACCTCATTTCAAAATATTCATGCTTGATCTTTTTATCAATGATATCACTATCACCAATGAACTTCTGGTGAAGTATCCCTAAGACTTTTTCAATAGAGTCTGTTGTGAAATGGTTCTTGACAAATCGCCCCTTAGTTATGATACCATTCTTTAAGTGTGTCAATCATTCGACAACATAAGTCCTCAATGATTTTTTAAGGATTAGCACTGGATTGCATCATTTTGGTGTTTAACAAAGCTCCAAAGTCTAGTAATCTCTTTCTCCATTGGTTAGGAGGAACATTGCCTAAAGTGAACTAAAGTCCACCAATTTGTTTTTCCCCTGATTCTGATTTGAAGTTACTTCTTCTCAATCATATGGAGAACCATATATGATATCATTGTCAACTCTAGATCTCACAATATTTGCCATCATTATGCTTGTGATGTCGATATAATTATATTCTTCTCAGTTGTTTCATGATCTATGCCAGAATAATTTTACCAAATCCTGAACTAAGATTTGAAAATTCTGATTCAGAATGACTAGAGTTTTTTTATTCAAATTGATCGAGACTCTTATCTTTTGCTTTGATATTAATTAGAATTCTAATGTAGTTTTAGAAGGCTCATGTTTAACCTTAGTCATGGATAACTGATAAGGTAATTGCTAAGTATCAAGAGAAAATGGTTTCTTTGATCGTGGTTTGGTTTCATCATAAGAATTTTGTGATTCTAGAGGAGAAACATTCATCATAGTTGTTAGAGATTTTTTTCTTGAGGTAAATGGATCTTTGGGATTGAGTTTTGGTATATAGGCATTAAGTAAGGTTCTGGAAGGTAAATAAGGATTATAAAAATAAGTTGAAGGCTTTTGAAAAGGATAAAAATAAGTGGGAAAATGAGACAAGATAAATAATGGATGTTCATCTATTTCTAGGTTTTTTAGCTTAGATTTGAGATTCAATATATTTATCAATGTCTTGTATTTGTGCCTTTAGCCTTCTGACTTCTCTATCTTTTGCTTTGGTTTTTGGGCTAAATCTTATTTTTCTAAACTTTTCCTCAAGTTGGCATATTTTTTTATTGAAGTCTTTTATAATATTTTCTCATTTTGGATGAGACAAATTGTAACTTTCCATCAGAATCTTCCAACTTTGTTGTAATCTTATCCATTTTTGCATCAAGATTTTTCAAAATTGAGTTCCGAGCTCAGGCATTCTTAGCCTGTCAATTGAGCACTGCCTGAGTGGTTTGAGTTTCCCATCAGGGAAGATCTCATTCTATTATATGGTTGGTTTAGTAGTGAGCTTGGTGGTAGGGTCTGTTTTCCTTTTAGAGTAGGAAATTCATGCTTGTATGAAGAAAACATCATGCAAGGTATAAGATGAGGAAATCAGAAGGGTATAAAGATGTTTGCATCGTGTTGTGGTATTAGTGGGAGACCAAGTAACTAGAGATGAATCATTTGGTGGTTGAATCCAGGGAATAAGTCCCTATTCTATGAGGATTTCTAGAGCTCTTTTATAGATCCAAAGGGGCTTATTTTTTTCTTTTCTTATTCCAACCCATGGTCCATCATTTGGATTTCTCCTTTGTGCTGAAGGAGAAGGAGGTCTACATCTCTTGTTTCTTTTGTTGAGTTCTTCACTGGTTTCTCCAGAGTGCTTCTAACAATAACATTCAAGATCATATGTACTAGGATCAATATCTCATATAAAATGACCATTCACCCTGTCAGTATAGACAAGGGAACCATCTTTTCGGATTTTATAAGCAGATATCTAGGCTTCTTTGAATACCGGAACAAAGACAAGGACTGGAAAACTGGTGGTTGATGTTGCACGAGGCTTCTTCTTTAGGCTTTATAAAGATCATCTTTAATGTACCGTCTACAGATCTTCTGAAAGCAACTTCAAAGGATTGTATGGGTTTTGTGCTTTATGGATCTTCTCATAATCAGTTTATCGATTCTAAAGGGATAAGTTCCTTTTGTTCTTCTCAAGATATTCTCCTAGGAATTTGCACAATGTAAGGGGTTTCTTCTGGATTATTAGCAACTAAAAACAAAGCATTTGAGTTGCTAGAAGGAAGTGGAAGATCAATAGAATGATCTTGAAGTTAGGAGATGGTCTAGTGATAAAGTATTGTAGAGAGTGCTTTTGCCACTTGATCCGCTCCAATCAGCTGGACTTGAACTTTCAACCTTCTAGGAAGAGTTTTATCCTTCAGGCTAACATTGTAGTTTGGATAAATAGTGAGAACTACACTTCTGGGATGAAGGGTAGTCAATACAGTGCCAATAATGGCACTTTTATAGTGAAGATAGCTTGAGTCAAGTATAGCGACTCTAGCTATGATAGGAAGCCCTTTCCTCCCATGAAGAGAAAGAATTAGTTTAACTGCTCCAAAATGGAGTGTTGTATATCCTTCCTATCGCCAATGCCTGATTAAGTTGTGGAATTTCTAGGTTTATGTATTGTTTTTCAAAGATGGCATAAAGAGTACATTGGTCTAGTTTAGAAGACTCTACATACTCTTTAACTAGAGGGGTTTTTTATAGTGATGATCTGGGAGATCAATATGAGTATAGATCACTGTCTCTAGATATTGTATGGGCTAAGAAGGGGAGAAATAGTCTTAGATATTTATGCTTTTTTCGAACATAAGAGTGTTCTATCGGATTCTTGATTTTGAAGAAATAGTTTATGAGCAACCTTTAGGCAAAGAAAGGGAAAGGGAAGAAGTTAGAACAACATGTTAAGTGTTTGGTTTATTAGTGATAGGTTCTATCGTTGTCTTTAGTTCTCTCTTACTTACCTCATATAATAATTAATTGGCAAAAGAAATAGATAATTAAAAATAAAATTGGAAGGTGTAGGACTATGGATTGCAACAACCAAACATGCATGCATATACACACACAAATATATGCACATATAAGAAAACACTTGATTATGAAGGATTGAAAACACACATGTATGCACATACGAATATGCACATATTAGAACTAATTGATTATGGAGGATTGATAACACACATGTGTGTACGAATATGCACATATTAGAATAACTTGATTATGAAGCATTGATAAATGTTTTTGTAGCTTAAAAATATAGTAAATTAATAAAAAAAATTAATAAGCAATATTATTTTAATTTTTTTTTGCCTTACGCCTCCAAATACTCAGACATGGTCGGTCCTGTTAATTGAGTAGAGTGTGTGAATTGTTGTAAAACTATATTTTACCTATATTTTATTTTTACATATAAAAAAATTGATTGCAAGAAACTTATGCAAGAAATAATATAAGAATTGAAGAAAAATAATATAAGAATTTTGCAACCAATCATAAGTTCATAACTCTATCAAAAATAAAGAGAAGAAAATGCAGTAAACCATTGACAAATGAAACTTTTGCGCCTGTCCATTATGCCTTGAATATGCATTTCTAATACCATGAAGTTGTTCAAGATGTGATTATAATGTTGACCCATCACTTATGGTGAAGAACTCGATATAACACCATATCATAAAGTTAACAGAACACTCCAAAACATTGCAAAATTGTAACAATAACTGTGCATAAAGTTTATCCAAAGCATTAAAACAACTTAAAAGAACTATTATTATATATAAAAAAATTCACCTTAACATGACAATATTAGATGTACGATGCAGAAGGCTTGGATTATTAATTATGATGCAAAAGTCACCTTAGCATGACCTGATAACCACAAATAATCAAATTCCAAAATTTATAACACAATAGTGAAACTCCCTTTTTCTTTCCCCTTAAATAAGAAGGTTTATTATCTAAAAAGAAAAAAAGAAAGGTTTAATTGATATTTAATTTCTACAATTGTTCTCACTTTATAGTTTTTTCCAAAATTGCTACAAAATGTTTTTAATAAAGTAAAATTCCTAACAAGTTTTGTATTAGTTTAAAACTGTTACAATTTATTTGTTGTGGTAGAAATATGCAATATCAGTCAAACAATATTGTAGCGATTTTAAAAACAATACAACACTATTAGCCATGTCAACAATAGTGACATGGATAGAATCCTATAGGGAATATATATAAGGAGAGAGAGACAGGTATTGTGTGTGTGATAGAGGTTAGAGAGAATTGTTGGTGAGTGTCTATGAGTAGTATTTAAGGAGACACTTGCTTCAGTGCTAACCCAAAAAGTTGAGTGGCAAATATTTTCCTAAAATTAACTGCCAAATCAGAGAAGGTCTTGACATGTTCACTAAACTGGCTCAAAATATTTTCTTTCATGGCTTCTCAATGGATATGGTGTCGCCTCTACACATTGAAAAATACTATAGAGACTTAGCAAGCAACAAAACAAACCATAGACAAAAAATTAAAGACAAAGTAGTTATAAGGTAACAAAACCTGTGCATTGGCTCCTAAGAAGTTAGTAAAAATATGTCTTTTGACTGTTTGCATGATTGTTTGGAACCAACCAGTGGTGAGTCCAATCAATGGTGTAGAAAGCATTCTGTTTTCACTTTATAGTATATATCATATAGGTATTGAACACCCGTTTTGAACAAAAAAGTTTGTTTGTTTGCATATTAATCATAGCGCCTAACCAACCAAATGATGATGTGAAGAGTAGATTCTGCATGGTTATGCAGAATTCTTACAAGTTGCTCCATTAATAAGCCCATTGGAAGCCATCATTGATCAATTTAGGTGCTTTGGGCGTATGAATTGTTACTAATCTGTTAGCTGATGCTCACAGATAGAACATAGTCATGCTAGAAATGACTCAAATATTCTACTTTACAACATTTCTCTTTTTCTGTTTAATTAGAAGTACTTAAACATATCACCATAATAATGTGTAATTGGAAATCAATTTTGATTTTAATTATTATTACAAATAAAAATGTTTACCTTTTAGCATTTTGAGAGTTAGGTTTGTGAGATTTTGGAATTTTGGCTAGGCTAGAAGTGGATCCAATTGAATCTCAAGGAGAGATTTTTTTGGGTGATTGATAGAAAAATATATATTAAGTATAGTTACATACACATGCACTTGTTAAAAGGCTTACAAGAAAATTTAATGATTGAATCACCATTGAGATCTAGTGTTTTGGCTCAGTAGTTTATTCACTTTATTGATTTAGAGCTTGTTCAATCATACATTGTCTGGAAAAAAGAATTTACCTTTTGATTTTGGAGTCATATGACTCATTATGTTGATCATAATAATAATAATAATACACTATTCACCTCTGCATGGGTTGAATCTCTTAGATACTGACCGCTTCAGTTTCGTCCTAAGTTTTGTTTGTTTGGTATTCTTTTGCCTCCTACTCTTGCATGATTATGGTTTTTTTAAGGATAGTACCGTTTAGAAAGTAAATTTATGGGTATAGTGTTTGCAAATTGTGATTTGTACATATGTGCCTGGTAGATTTGTGAGGAAGCTACATCTTTCTTGCGTCCTGTTAATGCCAAAACAAAACAAAAATATATAACCTTGTCTAACATTAATTGCTATAGTTTTAGAGATACGAATTTCTGCATCATCATCTAGCATGTTTGGAAACTCGTTAAGGATGGAGTAAAAGCTATAACTATTAACGTCTGAAAATTACTTCCAAAACATGAAACTATTCCTACTTGCTCATCTCTATTTTTTTTATCGTATTATAGGATAAAAAGATAAGAAAAGTTGCTAAAATAGTCTTAGGTGAATTAAAAAGGTTTTGAGTTGAGAGACAAGAAATCTTGGTGATGGGATGAAAAGGTTCAAGGTTAAAAATAAAAGAGAATGTATCAAAATCTTAAAAGCGTACAATAATGCTGAAAACTGGTTTAAGGTATTGGAATGCTAAAAATGAGACCAGAAAGTGTGGTGCATGAAATATGATCTAAAGCATTCGACCTCTAAATTGAACACTTTTTTATATTGCAAATATTTTGTATGGATTTCCAATAATGAAATTCTCCCTTGTTTTTATTAGTAGAAGCTCATCCACAACATCAAATAAGCTTAGCAAACATAAGAGATGGAAAGTAGTATAGTTGATGCTTTAGTTGCTTCAAGAAAACATAGAAGAGATGAAGAGGAGGAAGAAGAACTTGAACAAGCATCTTTTTATTATTGTTAGTGTTGCCACTATGCTTTTGGGTGCAATGACTTGGTATCATGACAAGTACTTTGCTAAGGAACCTGTCCAAAATCTGGAATTAGAAAGGCATAGTTTCCTCAATCGTTTATACAGGGGAACATAAACTAATTGCATTTAACAATTAAGGGTTAGTAAAAAGGCCTTTTTTATGCTTTGTAGAATTTTACAAGAGAAAGGGCAATTGGTAAAAACAAGAAATGTTCCTATAACTGAAAGTTGTGGCAATGTATTTGCATATCCTTGCTCACAACCTAAAGTATAGAGTTGTGCATTTTAGTTATTGTAGATCCATGGAAACAATAAGTAGGCAATTCAAGAATGTCCCACGAGCTATAATGAAAGTAAGCAAAGAATATTTGAAGTTCCATGACTATAATCTAGAGGGCCCAGTGGAAAACAAATGGAGATGGTTTAAGGTAAGTTTGTCATTTGTTAGTAATTATAAGGCACTTTAAGTGATTACAACTTATTTTTTATTTTGAAATGTTTTTAGAATTCGATTGGAGCACTTGATGGGATACATATTCCAGTAACAGTTGCTGCAGCAGATAGGCCTAAATATCGTAATAGAAAAGGTGATATCTCTACAAATGTTTTAGGAGTTTGTGGTCCAAATTTAAGGTTTATATATGTGTTGCCTGGGTGGGAAAGGTCAGCAGGAGATTCTCCAGTATTGCGAGATGCTTTGCGTCGTCAAAACTGTCTCCATATTCCAAGTGGTAATATCATGAAATTATGATACTTTTTTTATATATGATATTATATATATATATATATATATATATATATAATACTTTTTAAAACAATTGTAGGCAAATATTTTCTTGTGGTACGGGGTATACAAATGGCCCTGGATTTTTAGCACCTTATCGAGCGACTAGATATCATCTTAATGAGTGGATCAGAAACACCCCTTAAAACTAGAAGGAGTTATTTAATCTTCGCCATGCAAGTGCAAGGAATGTTATTGAAAGGTCATTTGGGGTATTGAAGAAAAGATGAAGTATATTAAGAACTCCTTCTTTTTTGATATAAAAACACAAATAAGAATTATTAATGTTTCATGCTACATAATTTCATAAGAGATAAACAACAAAGTGGTCCAATTTTGGAAGCCCAAGACTTGGAACTTTTATATGTTGTTGACAATGAGTTAACCAATCAACAAATGGAAAGAGTCATAAGATATAACAGAGATGAAGTTACAGCTATCCAAGCAACTGAAGAATGGACAAGATTTCGTGACACTTTAGCAATGAATATGTTTGCTACCTATCAAATAAGAAGAAACTTTGATTAGGGAGATGTTTTTAATGGATTTGGATTTTGTTTCTTCTGTGTAATTGACTACCTACTCATGTATGTGTGATACTTTGGATTTTTGTATTTCATAATACTTTAGATATTGTTTTCTTTTTATGTGTAATTAACTTTATACTTTCGTACAATGCTAATTTGACATATCTTACCTTTATATATATGCAATTATATATGTGAGATTATTATTTTTTGATCTAGAGAAATGGAATCAAGCAATGTGAAGAACAAGTCAAGTGGAAAAAGAAAGATGGCTAGTGAGGACACGAGAAGTTACTTCGCATGGAATTTGGAAATGGAGCGTGTGCTAGCTGATGTGCTTAGAGATCAAAGAAATTTGGGCAATAAATGTGCTGGAAATTGGAAAACAGTAGCATACAGTACTACAACTCAAATTTTGTCCAAGCGTTTTGGAGTTCACCTCATGGCAGATAATGTTAAGAACCATTTTAAGCTTTGGAGAACATGGTATGGAATTGTGAGTGATATTCTTAGTAAAATCGGATTTGACTGGGATAGCACAAAGTACATAATTACCGTTGAAAATGAAATTGCATGAACTAAATATGTTAAGGTAGTCAATCATCTTTTTTAATTTTATTTATTATTCAATTGTAGTTATTATCTGTGTCATTATTAACATGTTTCTATTTTTTTCAAGTCACATGAAGAGGGCAAACGATTTCGATTCAAAGTCATTCCTAATTGGGATGATATTGTAGACCTATTGTAGACCTATGTTAAAAATCCAAGAATTTTAAATGATGCATTTCAATTTCTCTGAATTTCAAATTCCCTGAAATTTTAAAATGCTTCATCCAAACACACTCTTATGGTTAGAAGAAAACAAAGGCATGGTAGATGGTGTAATTGCCATAAATGGAAGAGAGGTTATAGGAAGCAATTTGGGGAGAGGTGGAAACCCTCGAAGGGAAAATGGTGGAGGGTTAAGAAAGCCACCAATTGGTTGTGTAAGTTTGACTTAATTTATGGGATTGATATATAGATATATATATATATATATATAGGTTTTTGCAGGTTCTTTAACAAGTGGTGGAAGTGTAACACCCAAAATGAATCATATTGGAATGAGAGAAATTCAAAGGTTGTACATGTATAGGACTGTATAATTGAGGATGAATTAAAGAAATTAATTGGTACTACCTATACCAATAAGATGTATCTACTTTTCGATAGCTTATCACTTAAGAATTCTATGGTTAAGCGTACTTGACTTGAAGTAGTTATGAGTGTTGGATGTAGGGGGAGCTGCAAGAAGATCAAAACAATGCTGAAGCAATTGACTTGATGTTTTAGCTTTTTACATGCCCAATCAATTTGAAGGCATTTGTAATTTGTCTAAGTGGTTCAAGTGCATGACTTTGTGATCCTTACATTGCATTTGCATTCTCATTAACATGCATACATGTTTTCATTAAAGTGTTAAAGTTGTTCAATGATTTCAAAAGAAACTTAGTTCTCATGGTTATGCTTTTTAAAAATGGAATCTCACTATTTTAATCGATTACATAATGTTGATAATCCATTAAAAGCTTTGTTTTAAATCTGGAAAAACCATGAAGAACATATTAATCGATTACTAGCTTTCTATAATCGATTACTTTGTACAAAATGAAAAGCATGCCTCACTGCTTTAATTGATTACCACAAATCGTAATCGATTACACATGCTAATTTCATATTTGAGCTTCACTGCTTTAATCGAATACCGTTCTTATGTAATCGATTACTACAACTTATTTTCACATACCTGCTGACTGCTTTAATCGATTACATGTCGTATTAATCGATTATCTTGTTCGTCAAAATATTCCAGAAAGCTAAAGAACGATTTAATCAATTATTTGGTGTATTAATTGATTACTTATGGTAAAATAATCGATTACACTAACATTTTAATCGATTACATTTTGTTAAATCAGTTCTCTATTTAAAGCTTGTTGGGTCTGCACTCTAAAAAAGGAATTACTTTTGAATCTGAGAGTGACCCAAAAGTTATCAAATGATTTCTGATTTTTTTGAGATGATGTGTTAAAGATAAAGAAGTTTTTCAAGAGAGTTGATTTTG
>CM023955.1:21854227-21869546 GCA_013407115.1 Glycine latifolia
TGGAGGGCAGCGAGCTCAATTGAATCTATAGCTAGACAGAAGGCAAGATCTAGATATTTTCGTATGTCTATAAACTGGAAGTAGCATACAATATGATTAGAGGGCTATTTGTTGGTGGATGTTGGGTAGATGAGCTGAACAGAGTCAAAAAGGAAACCAAATTATTCTTCAAGAGGAGATTTGAGGAATTGGAAGGGGAAAGACCTAGATTGGATGGGGTCAGATTTAAAAATATTGGTCAACAACATAATGTCTTGTTGGTGGCTCCTTTTGATGAGGGAGTAGGTGAGGGCTTCTGTATGGGAGTGTGGGAGCACAAAAAGTCCTGGACCGGATGGATTAAATTTTAAATTTATTAAAGAGTTCTGGGATATTCTTAAGCTAGATGTGCTCCGATTTGTGTTCGAATTTCATGCTAATGGTGTATTCTCCAAAGGTAGCAATGCATCATTCATGGCTTTGCTGCCTAAAGTTCACGATCCTCAAGGCCTCAACGATTATAGACCTATCTCGTTGATAGGTTGTATGTACAAGATTGTGGCAAAATTGCTTGCTAGAAAAGGCTTAAGAAGGTGCTGCCTTTTATAATAGATGAATGCCAATCTGCTTTTATGGAGGGTAGGCATTTACTGCATAGTGCGGTTATAGCTAATGAAATTGTAGAAGAAGCAAAAAGATGCGATAAAAGTTGTCTGGTGTTCAAAGTTGATTTCAAAAAGGCATGACTCTGTGTGCTGGGATTTTCTCACATATATGATAAATCGGATGGGATTCTGCAATAGATGGGTGAAATGGATTGAGGGCTGCTTGAAGTCAACTTGGATATTCATTTTGGTAAATGGGAGCCCCACAGAGGAGTTTTCTCCCAGAGAGGTCTCAAGCAAGGAGATCCACTTGCCCCGTTCTTGTTTAATATTGTAGCTGAGAGTCTAACTGGATTGATGAGAGAATCTTTGGCAAAGAATGTCTTTGAACTGGTTCAGGTTGGGAGGAATAAGGTGGAAATTAACTTATTACAGTATGCTGATGACATGATATTCTTTGGGAAATCGACGATGGCCAACGTAAAAGCCATTAAAGTCATGTTGAGAAGCTTTGAGCTAGTATCTGATTTGAAGGTTAATTTTGCTAAAATTAATTTTAGGGCAATTGGTATGCCTCACAGCTAGATACAATTTGCAGCCAATTATCTTAGGTTCAGAGTGTTGTCGGTACCATTTTCCTATCTGGGTATCCCAATTGGGTCAAATCCAAGGCGTAGTGAGACATGGGATCCTATTGTTCAGAGATGTGAGAGAAAATTGTCCAAATGGAACCAAAGACATTTATCTTTTGGGGGAAGGGTAACTCTATTAAAGTCTGTCCTAAACTCTATCCCTATCTTTTTTCTTTCTTTTTTTAGGGTCCTGAAGAAGGTGGTTGAAAGGTTGGTGAGGTTGCAACGGGGATTCTTGTGAGGGGGAACTTCTGATCACCACAAGATTGCATGGGTGAAATGGGAGACCATTTGTCTTCCTAAGGAGAATGGCGGTTTGGGAGTGCGGGATTTAGTAAAGTTCAATCATGCTTTACTCGGAAAATGGAGATGGAATCTCTTCCACCATCAGTGTGAATTATGGGCGAAGGTATTGAAGTCAAAGTACGGGAATTGGAAAAGCTTGGATGTATCAACAAGAAATAGGAATGAATCTACTTGGTGGCGGGATTTGTGCAAAGTTTGCAATTCTTCTGAGGAGGCGGGTTGTTTTAAAAGTGGAATAAAATGGAAAATTGGTTGTGGGTCAAAGGTGTTATTTTGGGAAGATGGAGGGTTGTCGCTGATGGAGAAGTATCCACACATGTATAGCATATCTGAACAACATAATCGATTTATTCAATAGCTGGGAACCGCATCAGTAGGTGGCTGGGATTAGCACTTGCAGTGGCAGAGATTATTTAGGGATCCAGAGATTAACATGGTTGCAAAATTCATGGAGGACATCAACAGAATGGTGGTAGACACTAACCAACATGATTCTTGGTATTGGGAGGCAGATCCTAGTGGGTGTTACACAGTGGCTAGTGCTTGCAAAATGATTAGCACGCTTCCGTTGGACAATTATAATGGCTTTTTCAATGAGATATGGAATATCAAAGTCCCAAGTAGAGCGTCACATTTCGCTTGGAGGTTGATTCGGGATAGACTACCAACAAAGACTAATTTGAGGAGGAGGAATGTGGTCATGGGTGATGTAAACTGTCCTTTTTGTAGCACCAGTGAGGAGGATGTGTCACACCTTTTCTTTGGTTGTGACAAAACCTTGCCTCTTTGGTGGGAAGCACTGTCTTGGTTAAGCATAGTCGATGCTTACCCGGAATCGCCTAGGGAGCATTTTCTTTAGCATTCTCACAGGTATCTCAAGGGCATCAGACTTCAGCGATGACAAACTTGGTGGATTTCCCTAACTTGGTGCATATGGTACCATAGGAACAGGGTGGTATTCTCAAATGACAGTTTTAACAGTCAAAAGTTGATGGATGATGCCATCTTTTTTTGTTGGTTATGGCTCAAGAATTTTGAAAAAGGATATGATATCGCTTTCCATTCTTGGACTAGTAATTTAAGGGTTGGGTTTTGTAATCGGGGGGGGGGGGGGGGGCTTTATAACCTAATTTTGTGGTGGGGTACCTACATATATCTAGGCTTTTGGATTCAAAATTCATGCATCACTGCATGTATTAGGTTTCCATAGGTCTATATGTAGCAGGGTGACAAGGTAAATAGAACAAAACCACTTGTAATAATCTTATTAATATAATACATATTACTTTTGCTGATAAAAAAAAAAGGATTGTCAATTCCCTGTTAAGAAATCTGTAGGCACTCCCCGCTATATACTTTCCACTCAAGTCAGCCTCCCACTGCCACATATCTTGTTGCTGTAGTTGTAGAACCAAGTCTTGTATATCTTATAAAAATTTGACAGCAGATTCTACCTCCCCCTCCATAAAGAATCTTCTACACCAAAGCTGTCATTCCCATCCCGATTGTGTTGGTATACCCATTTGGTGGATATATTGTTGTTGTTGAAGAGAAATATGGTACAATCTTAAATATTTCTCCTTCAAAGACACCCCTCATTCTTCCAACCATCCTCCCAAAACAACACCTTTGATCCGTAACCCAACTTCCATCTAATCTCTCTTTTGAACCCATTCCCCTCCTCATTTGAATTGCATACTAAGCTGAGATCTCTCCACCAATGGATTCTCCACCAGACCTTCTAGACTCTTCCAAATTCCTCCAACCACCATATTTTGAATCCAGCACTTGTACCTACAGATTACCCTGCTAATGAAACATATTCCAAAACCATTTCCCAAGTAAGGCATGATTAAACATGGTTAATTCCTTAATTCCTAAACCCTCACACTCCTTTGGTTGGAAAACCAAATCCCATCTTACCCAGTCAATTTTTTTTTATCAGATCTTCCTCCCCACAAAAATCTCCTTTGAAGTCTAGCCAATCTATTTATCACCTTCTTCGGAACCCTAAAAAAAGAAAATAAGAAAATGGGGATCGAGTTTAGGACTGACTTTATCAAGGTGACCCTTCCCCCAAAAGAGAGGTATTTTTGTTTCCACCTAGCTAGTTTTCGCTCACATTTCTTGACTAAGGAATCCCACGTCTCAAAACGTCTTGGGTTCGCCCCAATAGGGACACCCAAATACGAGAAGGGTTAAGACAACACTCTACAATTTAAGTAAGAGGCAGCATTGCTAATCCACTATTCATTCATACCAAACACCCCAAATCTACTCTTAGCAAAATTTATTTTCAACCCCGATACCAATTCAAAGCTCCTCAACATGACCTTAATGGCTCTAACATTTTTCACCGATGCTGTCCCAAAGAATATGGTATCATCAACATATTGTAAGATGCTTATATCAACCTTTTTCTTCCCCATCTTATAACCCTCAAATAGATTCTTTTGTTGTGCTTTTCTCATCATTGTAATAAGGCCCTCAGCAACAATGTTGAGCAAGAATGGGGCTAGAGGGTCTCCTTGTCTGGGGCCATGTTGTGGTGTGAACTCATCAGTTGGGCTCCCATTAACCAATACAGAAATAGAAGTTGATTTTAAGCAGCCTTTAATCCACATAATCCACTTAGAGTCGAACCCCATCCGCCTCATCATGTATGACAGAAAATCCCAGCTAACTGAGTCATATGCCTTTTCATAATCAACTTTGAAGACAAGGTAGCTTCTATTGTTCCTTTTTGCCTCATCCACCATCTCATTAGCTATAAGAACGCTATGCAACAAATGCCTCCCTTCAATAAAAGTAGATTGTCAGTGATCAATGAGAAATGACAGCACCTTTTTCAATCTTGTAGATAATACCTTGGCCATTATCTTATACACACAATCTATTAGAGAAATAGACCTATCATTCAAACCATGTGGATCGTGACCCTTAGGGATCCGAGTTATAAAGGATGCATTGCCACCTTTTGGGTATTGGATACCGAGCAATCACACAACAATCGAGAAGAGAGAAAAGGGAAGAAGAAAATAACACACAGAGTTTACCCTGGTTCACCCAATGTGGGCTACGTCCAGCTATTCACTATATTCACTCACACACTCATACAATTACACTCAGATTACAAGGAAATATATAGGCTTAGAAAACCCTAAGCACCGTAGCTATTCATGGGCCCAAGCCCAAACTACATATAATAAAACACGAGGCCAACAACAGTACAAGGCCTCGAAAAAAAAAGCCTCAGGGCCCCCGTGCCTATCTGTTGACAACACAGTATGAGCCAAACCCAACATTCTCCCACTTGGCGAATGCTTTGCATGCTTCTTCAATCCCAATGCCGTTGCACACCATTCAAACTTCTCTGAAACTATTGCCTTGGTCAGAAAATCAGCACCATTCTCCTTTGTGTCAACCTTCTTCAGCATTACTACCTTGTCTTCAATCTTTTCTATGATGAAATGGTATTGGATGTCTATGTGCTTGGTCCTTGCATGGTATCCTGGGTTTTTTGCCAGAAATATAGCACTATGACTATCACACCCAACAATCACCTATCCTTGTGTAAGGCCAAGCTCTTTGCACAATCTTTGCAACCAAATAACTTCCTTGACAGCATGTGTCAAGGCCATGTACTCAGCCTCAGTAGTTGATAATGCAACGGTCTTCTGCCTCTTACTCATCCAACTAACAGCTCCACCAAATAAAGAAACAACATATCCATTAGTAGACCTTCTACTATCAATGTCACCTCCCCAATCAGCATCCACAAAGCACTCCAGCTGTAATGGTGGTTGTTCCCTTGAGTCTTTCACGCCTTCATAGCATAACTCAAGGTCAGTTGTACCATGAAGATAACGGAATACACGCTTCACTGTCATCCAATGCTCTTTTCCTGGCGTGGACATAAACCTACTTAATACTCCCACTGCTTGGGCAATATCCGAACGAGTACAAACCATATCATACATCAAACTTCCAACTACACTAGCATAAGGAACTGATGCCATCACTTCTCTTTCTTCTTCAGTCTTGGGACACTGATCAATGGATAACTTCACGCCTTTAGCCATGGGAGTCTGCACCGGTTTACAGTTAGTCATATTGAATGGGCTTCAGGTTTTATGAGTGGGGCCCCCGTGCCTATCTACTGACGGCACAATATGAGTCATACCCAACATTGGGAATACTCCATTTACATAGAATTCGTCCATGAAACCGAGAAATTCAGCTTTGATGACATCCCAGAATTCTTTGATGAATTTGAAATTAAGTCCATTTGGCCCAAGGCTTTTCATGCTGCCACAAGCCCATATTGCATCCCTTACTTCATTTGCATCAAAACGTGCCATCAGGAGATCATTGTGTTGTTGTTCAATGGTCTTGAAAATAACTCCATCTAAATTAGGTCTCACCCTAGTCGGTTCTTCAAATCTCCTCTTGAAGAATGATCTGATTTCTTCTTTAACCTTGGTTGGTTCCTCTAGCCAACACCCATCAACCAGCACCCCTTTCATCATGTTACTTCTTCCCTTCTAGTTTACAGTCACATGAAAAAACCTGGAATTATAGTCTCCCTCCTTGATCTGTTTAGTCCTAGCTTTTTGTCTTAGGATTGAAGCGTTTGATTGAGCTGCAGCCCACAAGTCCTCCTGTAACCGTTTCCTTCTCTTTATCTTATCATCGTTCAGCTGTCTATCATTACCTTCTGTTTCTAGCCTGTTGAGCTCTAACTCTATATTTTTCAAATTCTGCTAAATATCCCCAAATTGGGATTTATTCCAAGCTTTAAGCTACTGTTTCAGGCCCTTGAGCTTTTCTTTTAATACATATCCCCCCAACTAGTGACCAGGTTTGTATTCAAGCTCTCACAAACTATCTTCCTAAATGTTTTGTCATGAAACCAACAGTCCAGTACCAGAAATGGCTTTAGGCCCCAATTAACAAAAGATGATCTCAACAAAATAGGGCAATGATCAGCGAAATTTTGATCCATTATAATCTGAGTAGTACCATGCCATTTGGCAAGCCATTCAACTGATACTAGGGCTCTATCCAATTTACTTTTGGCAGTCTCATTTGGTCTGTACCATGTATATTTACGCCCGATACAGGGCACATCATCTATCTCCAGATCTGCAATTCATTCATTAATGTCCTTCACAATGCCTTTATCTTGAAATCTTTGACAAATCCCCATACATTCATAAGGTCGTCTAATATTTTTGAAGTCACCTATTATACACCATAACCCCCCATGTTTGCATATCTCAACTGCTTGATTGCTTCCCATAAATTCCTTTTTAGAGATGTCTCACATGGTGAATATACACGTTCACAATTATAACTTTACTACCATTTGCTACCCATGTCTTTGTATAACCACACATTCACCTTAACATCCTCATTTTTGCTACCCCTATTTTATGCTCATGTTGCCTTTGTGTCAACCAACATTCCAGCTCTATAAAACATTGCAGGTTTTACAGTTGTTCTATAGAATTTTCCTTTTAGCTTAAGGGGTATTTTGCAGTCACACAACAACCCAGATGCACTCAGTCATTTCATTCACCTTACTCTAATTCTATGATTTCCATTCTCATCAATCTCTCCACCTTTTTGCAAAATTGATCCCAAATATCTAAAAACATCTTTCTTGGGTACCTCTTGACCAAGTATATGCACAGGGTCTTGATCATCATCTCTTACCAGTGAAAACTCACATTTTATATACTCAGTTTTGCTCTGACTTAACGTGAGTCCTTTAGACTCCAAAGTGCTTCTCCACAATTCAAGATTCCTAAGAATATGGTTCATTCATGTTTTACTCGCTGGAAAAGTGGAATCCAAACATGAGGCTTGGCTCCAGCTTAGTTTGGTCTTATGTTGGGGAATCCCACTACACGCGTGGGATAGGGAGTGCATCAAAAAGATCGTCGTGGTTATGGGGGATATGGTGGAGTTGGACGATGACACTGTTGATCTTCATCGTTTGGACAGGGCAAGGGTGCTTATCAAAACATCGTGGTAGCCTAATATCAATCATAAGGTCATGGCATCCATTAATGGAAAAGAATACCGCATCACTATCATTGAGGAAACATGTTTCCACTCCTGTAAGTGTCTAAGGGGGAAATATGCCTCGCCATCGGAGGTGATCCTGTCCGACGAAAGTATGGTGGGCATGGGTGAATCTTTGGGGGATAGTCTGGTGGCCGAGACTCCAGCGACAACTATGAGGTCGGACAATGACAAGGACGAAGTCTGTACTAGTGGGGCTGATAGGATATTACCCGCGGGTCACTGCCTCTCGCAGGTGCCGCTGGTAATCAACAACAATCTGACAAACGGTACAACATCGAGCATGACGCTAGGCATGCTTTTGGCGACAGACGTCTCCCCATTTTCACAGAATGGGTAAAGGTCAGCTACGACCAGGCCTTGAGTCAGGAGGTTGGAGTGGCTCAGGATGACACGGTAGTGGGGTTGTGTGAGAGGGACGTCCACACGCTGGAGGTTGATAGCGGGAAGCTGGAGAGGGACCCACACCTACAACGCACTCATGTTCCCACTGAGCTGGCAGTGGATAGCGCGCACCATGTTGTATGTCTCGCGGCTGGTGTGGCCATGGTTGATGCGGAAAAGGGGGTGAGCGAGAGAAATGATGGTGAGCAGGTGATAGACAGGACGAAAAGGGGAAATATGGGGGGGCCCACTCCTGCCACACTTTGCTAGTGGACAATCGCATAAGGCACATGAGGCCCTAGAGGATACAGAAGTAGGGGACCTGTGTGTGGGACTAGGCAACAAAATCCTACTATAGTCAAAAGCAGTATGTTGGGCCACAATTTTTATGGCCCAGACTCTCAATGGAAGGTGTATTTCAGATCTAAGGGGAGCAAAAAGGACTTTGGGCCCAAAACAATAAATGCTACTCAATATGGGCTCACTACTCAGCAGCTAGTTAACAAAGGAAAAAGGGTCGTTAAAATACATTTGAATTTTGTTGCTTCCCCAACAATGGCCTTGGGCAGCGGTTTAAAAGATATAGCTGATTAGGGGGAAAGTCAACCAGAAAATAATTTTTCTGACAAGATAATGCCAGTAACAAGTCCCACTATGAGTGAATGGAGGAAAGATGCAGATAGTGAATGGGAATTAGCAAAATTGCTTGGTCTAAATTGCTGCAACCAGAATGATATGATAAACACAATATCATTCATGGAGGATAGAGATATGGGCAAGGCTTAGAAGTTGGGAAACAGAGTTGGTGACCTATGAAGATTATGTCCTACAACATTAGAGGGCTGGGAGGGGAGATTAAGTGGACAGCAATCAGAAAGCTGATGGGTGCTGAAAGGGTAGACATGTTATGCCTGCAACAAACTAAAAGAGAAGTTATTGATAAAAAGTTATGCCAAGCACTGTGGGGAGACTCTGAGGTCCAGTGGGAATTTTTACCAGCAATCAATAGAGCTGGCGGTCTGTTATGCATCTGGAGTGAAAAGGTGTTTAATCTTGAGAACAAGGTGTTAGGTGATGGATTTTTATACCTGGAAGGGACCTAGGTAGCTGATGATACTAAAGTTATAATCGTGAATGTTTATTCGCCATGTGAGATATCTCTGAAAAGGAATTTATGGGGTGTAATCAAATAACTAAGATATGCTAAATTGGAGGGGTTATGGTGTATAATTGGCAATTTCAATAATATTAAAAGACCCTGTGAACGATTGGGTATCTGCTAGAGATTTCAAGACGAAGGTATTGTGAGGGAGTTCAATGAGTGGATTGTTGACCTAGAGATTGATGATGTGCCTTACCTTGGGCATAAATTTACATGGTACAGACCTAACGGGACTGCCAAGAGCAGATTGTATGGAGCCCTAGTTTCTGCTGAATGGCTTGACAAATGGTCGGGCACCACTCAGATTATACTAGACCAAAACTATTCTGATCATTGCCCTATTCTGTTGAGATCCTCTTTTGTTGATTGGGGTCCAAAGCCATTCAGGGTTCTGGACTGCTGGTTGCATGATAAATCACTCAAGGAGACTGTGTGTGAGAGCTGGAACACAAATCCGGTTATTGGATGGGGGGATATGTTCTAAAAGAAAATATTAAAAGGTCTGAAACTGAAGTTGAAAGCCTAGAACAAATCCCAATTTGGGATTATTCAGCAGAAGATGAAGAGTTTAGAGGTAGAGCTCAACAGGATTGACACAAGAAGTGATGATAGACAGCTGAATGCTGATGAGATAAAGAGGAGAAAACAAGTATAGGAAGACCTATGGGCTATAGCGCACTCAAATGCTTCATTCCTAAGACAAAAGGCTAGGACCAAATGGATTAAGGAAGGGGATTATAATTCCAGGTTTTTTAACATGACTGTGAACTGGAAGCGCAGAAATAACCTGTTAAATGGGGTGCTGGTTGATGGGTGTTGGCTCGAGGAACCAACCAGAGTTAAAGAAGAAATTTGATCATTTTTCAAGAGGAGATTCGAAGAATCGGCTTGGGTGAGACCAAATCTAGATGGCATTGCTTTTAAAACCATTGAACAACAACACCACAATCTCCTTTTGGCTCGTTTTGATGAATTGGAGGAGATGGAGGCAATTTGGGCCTGTAGCAATGAGAAAAGCCCCAGGCCAGACGAAATTAATTTTAAATTCATCAAAGAATTCTGGGATGTTTTCAAATCTGATTTCCTTCGCTTTATGGACGAATTCTATGTAAATGGTGTATTCCCTAAGGGTGGAAATGCATCATTTATAGCCCTAATTCCTAAAGGCCATGCTCCATAGGGTTTGAATGACTACAGACCTATTTCACTAATAGGCTGTGTGTATAAGATAGTGGCTAAAGTATTATCTACCAGATTTTAAAAGGCATTGCCTTTCATCATTGATCATCGACAATCTGCTTTTATTGAAGGGAGGTATTTGCTGCATAGCATGATCATAGCAAATGAGGTGGTGGACGAGGCAAAAAGGATCAATAGAAGCTGCCTTGTGTTCAAAGTGGATTATGAAAAGGCATATGACTCAATTAGCTGGGGTTTTCTGTTATACATGATGAGATGGATGGGTTTTGGCCCCAAGTGGATTACATGGATCGAAGGCTATCTAAAATCAGCTTCTATCTCCGTATTAGTTATTGGGAGTCCAACTGATGAGTTCACTCCACAATGTGGCCTCAGACAAGGTGATCCTTTAGCCCCACTCTTGTTCAACATTGTCGCCGAGGGCCTTACTGGTTTAATGCGAGAAGCGCAATGAAAGGGCCTTAGCTGATGACACCATATTTTTTGGGTCAGTATCAGCAAAAAATGTTAGAACCATTAAGGTCATGTTAGGAGCTTTGAATTGGTATCGGGGTTGAAAATAAATTTTGCTAAGAGCAAATTTGGGTGTTTGGCATGAATGAACAATGGTCTACTAATGCTGCTTCATACCTAAATTGTAGAGAGCTGGCTTTACCCTTCTCATATTTGGGTGTCCCTATTGGGGCAAATCCAAGATGTTACGCGACGTGGGCTCTCTTAGTCAAGAAGTGTGAGAGAAAACTAGCTAGCTGGAAACACAAATACCTATCTTTTGGGGGGCGAGTCACCTTGATTAAGTCTGTCTTTAACTATCTTTTGGGGGGTGGGTCACCTTGATTAAGTCCGTCCTTAACTCGATCCCCATTTTCTTATTTTCTTTTTTCAGGGCTCCGAAGGTGTTAAATAGATTGGTCAAAATTCAAAGAAACTTCTTGTGGGGTGGCAGCGTTGATCAAAGGAAAATTACTTGGATCAGTTGGGATTTGGTTTGCCAACCTAAGGAGTGTGAGGGTTTGGGAATTAAGGATTTAAGCACATTTAATCTTGCTTTACTTGGGAAATGGCTCTAGAGCATGTTTCATCAGCAGAACGACCTATGGGTCCAAGTGCTGGACTCGAAGTATGGTGGCTAGAGGAATTTGGAAGAGTCTAGAAGGTCTGGTAGAGAATCCATCTGGTGGAGAGATCTCAGCTTAGTATGTTTTTCGAATGAGGGGGGGAATGGGCTCATAAGAGGGATGAAGTGGAAGCTGGGCTGCGGATCAAAGACGTTGTTCTAGGAGGATGGGTGGAAGAACGAAGGGATAACATTGAAGGACAAATACCCAAGAATGTATCAGATCTCCCACCAACAACAACACCACATTTTTCAAATGGGTATACACACTCCATCGGGATGGGAGTGGCAGTTTAAATGGAGAAGATTCTTTATGGAAGGGGAGGTGGAATCTGCTATTAAATTCCTAGAAGATATATAAGACCTCGATGTACAGCTACAAATCAAGACACATGGCAGTGGGAGGCTGATTTAAGTGGACATACAGTGGGGAGTGCCTATAGATTCCTTGATAGGGAACAGACAACATTGGATGAGTGTGAAGTTCTCAAGGAGCTATGGAAAATCAAAATCCCTAGTAAAGTATCTTGTTTTGCTTGGAGATTAATCGAGGACAGATTGCCTACTAAGCTGAATTTAAGTAGAAGAAATGTGGTACTTAATGACTCCTACTGTCCTTTCTGTAGGACTTTTGATAAGGATGCGGCACATATATTCTTTAGCTGTGATAAAATCAGGCCGCTCTGGTGGGAGTCAATGTCTTGACAATCTATTTTCAGTGTATCTTCTATAAATCCGAAAGAGCACTTTAGCTAACACTCCTACTATTACCACTTAAGAAGCACCGATACCAACACGGCATTTTCGATACGTTCCTGATACGAGACTTTGATACGTTCCTTCAAAAATAATACTATTTCGATATGTTCCCGATACGTCTTAGTATTAAATAATATTTTACTAGGGATATTTTACTAGTTCATAATCCCTAGTAAAGATATTGTGTAAAGAAAAGATAGATATGCTATGTCTACAAGAAACAAAAAAAGAAGCTATAGACAAGGTGATGTGCCAAGCTCTGTGGGGGGATTCTAGTGCAGTTTGGGAATACCTGCCAACATGTAATAAAGCTGGTGGCCTCCTATGTATATGGAATGAGGATACTTTCAAACTACAGAAAAATCTGACAGGAAATGGTTTCGTTTATTTGGAAGGACTGTGGGTGGCAGCAAATAGGAATGTCACTATAGTCAATGTATATTCACCTTGTGAGGCAGCGCTGAAAAGAGCCTTTTGGGAAGAAATTAGACAAGTGAGGAACAATAACTTGGGGGGCGTATGGTTAGAGCTTTGGTATCTGCTGAGTGGATGGCATTATGGCAGGGAAGCACACAGTTTGTAATGGATTGCAACTTTTCTGATCATTGCCCAATTCTGCTCAGATCTTCATCTGCTGATGGGGGACCATTCAGGGTTCTAGATTGCTGGTTTAGAGATAATACTTTAAGGAAGGTTGTTACAAAGGCCTAGAATGCAAATTTGGGCTCTGGATGGGAGGGATACATGCTAAAAGAAAAGATAAAGTGCCTTAAATAGAAGCTGAAAACATGGAATAAAGCCCATTTTGGTGATATTCAGCAGAGAATAAGAAATACAGAAGCAGAGATTAATAAGTTAGAAGCTGAAGTTGATGACAGAGTCTTGAGTGAGGATGAAATTCAAAGAAGGAAGCAATTGCAGGAGGATTTGTGGGCAGCAGCAAAATCAAATGCCTCGTCACTAAGACAAAAAGCCAGATCTAGATGGATTAGAGAAGGGGACTGTAACTCCCGATTTTTTCACCTGACAATAAACTGGAAACGCAGGAAAAATATGATTAATGGTGTGCTTGTAGATGGGTGCTGGATAGAGGAGCCAAGCAGGGTCAAGGAGGAAGTTAGACTTTTTTTCAAGAGCACTTATGAAGAACATGATTTGGTTAGGCCTAAATTAGATGGGGTAAAATTTAGGACCGTTGAACAATACCATAATAATCTCCTTGTGGCAAGATTTCAAGAGGCTGAGGTGAGAGAGGTGGTTTGGAGCTGTGGCAACGACAAGAGCCCTGGTCCTGATGGGCTAAACTTCAATTTTATCAAGGAGTTCTGGGATATTATTAAACCTGATTTGCTTCGCTTTTTGGATGAATTCTATGTGAATGGAATTTTTCCTAAGGGCGGAAACGCATCATTCATAGCATTGATCCCCAAGATACCTGACCCGAAGAGCCTAAAAGAGTATAGACCTATCTCTTTAATAAGCTGCATCTATAAGATTGTGGTAAAGGTGCTGGCTACCAGGTTGAAGAAGGTGCTGCCAATTGTTATTGATGACCGTCAATCTGCTTTCATAGAAGGGCGCCACTTACTACATAGTGTGCTGATTGCAAATAAGGTAGTTGAGGAAGCAAAAAGATGTAATAAGAGCTGTTTGGTTTTCAAAGTGGATTATGAAAAGGCTTACGACTCGGTAAGTTGGGAATTTTTTATGTATATGATGAAGCGGCTGGGATTTTGTCCCAAATGGATATCTTGGATTGAAGGATGCTTAAAATCTGCTTCTATTTCCATTTTAGTAAATGGAAGCCCAACAGCTGAATTTTACCCCCATAGAGGCCTTAGGCAAGGGGACCCCCTAGCCCCTTTATTGTTTAATATTGTAGCGGAAGGCCTAACTGGTTTGATGAGAGAAGCTCAATCAAAAAACTTGTATGAAAATTTCAAGGTGGGCAGAAATCAAGTGGATATTAGTATACTTCAGTATGCTAATGATACAATTTTCTTCGGGTCAGCATCTATGGAAAATGTTACAGCTATCAAGGTAATGTTGAGGTGTTTTGAGCTGGCATCGGGACTAAAGATAAATTGTAACAAGTGCAGAATTGGAGCATTTGGGATGAATGAGGAATGGATAAACTCAGCCGCCAGCTATTTAAACTGCAGAGTGTTGTCTGTACCTTTCCCCTATTTGGGCGTCCCAATTAGGGCAAATCCTAGGAGATGTGTGACTTGGGATACTATAATTAAAAAATGTGAGAAAAAATTGGCGAGATGGAAACAGAAATATCTATCCTTCTGGGGAAGGGTGACTCTGATTAGAGCGGTCCTTAACTCGATTCCTATATTTTTATTTTCTTTTTTCAGGGTGCCGAAGAAAGTTGTCAGTAGATTGGAGAGGATTCAGAGGAGATTCTTATGGGGAGGCAGTAATGACCAGAAGAAGATCCCGTGGGTGAGCTGGAATTCAGTTTGTCTTCCAAAGGCAAACTGGGGTTTGGGAATCAATGACCTTGCAAAGTTTAATCAGGCATTGCTGGGGAGATGGCGCTGGAACCTTTTTCATCATCCGGGTGAGGTGTGGGCACAAGTCTTGGTGTCCAAATATGGCAGATGGAGGAACTTGGATGTATCAAGGAGGTCAACTAAAGAATCTATATGGTGGAGAGATTTAAGTCTGGTATGTAATTCGAATGCGGAGGAGGGATGGTTTGTTAGAAGTTTAAGTTGGAAGGTGGGTTGCGGATCCAAAGTGTTGTTTTGGGAAGACGGACGGATGGAGGATAAGGTGCCCTTGATGGTAAAATACCCTAGACTTTATTTGAATTCACAGCAACAGCAGCACTACATACAACAATTGGGAACATCAGTACAAGATGGTTGGGAGTGGCAGTTCAGCTAGAGAAGGCTACTCATGGAAGGGGAAATAGAAATGGCAGTAAATTTTTTGGAGGAAATACAGGGCTTTGTGTTACAAATGCAACAACCAGATTCTTGGTTTTGGGATGAAGCATCAAGTGGATTATATACAACGGAGAGTGCGTACAAAATACTTCATAGGAACGATATAATTCAATTTCAGGATGAAG
>CM023955.1:21904546-21976274 GCA_013407115.1 Glycine latifolia
AATTGATTTTATTCTTGGAATTCTGTTAATCCTACGAAGATCCATGTCTATTCTATCTGAGAAAAGCTAAAGCAAAAGACAGATTCAACACAGAAATAAGACACAAATACTATGAAATACCATCTTCTCAAGCTAGTTAATTCTTTCCTATTTGGAGAAAATACACATCACAGTGAAAACAATCCCATCACAGTCATGGTTATACAGGAAAATACTCAACACCATAACTTCTGACTAATTCAAGTAATTACCTCTGGTTGCAACAGCCATTTCCCTCTTACTTGTCCGCAGAGCCTCTGTCATAAAAATAAAAACAGAAATGAGTGAAAAAACTGCCCCACGATAAGAAAGTCAATACTGCAACTTCCTTTCCCATTTTCATCAAACACAAACAATGCCACAAAATATTGACAAAAAAAAGAAGCCAATTCCACAAAATTAAGCAGCACAAAACCCATAATTTCTAAGATCTCTAAAGAGCCATATGTTTCTTCTCAACAAAAGCTAGATCAAAGTAAGCACACATCCACCCAATTCCAACGTTTCTCCGATCCAAAGTTCCAACTTTTCTTTCCTACCCAAGTTTTCCAAGAGAAACGAGTTTCCCTTTTCAGAGAAAAAGAAAAGTTCGAATTCTAAACGCAAATCCTAAGCTTTAAGGCAAAAGGGAAGGTAAAAAACGAAAATTAAAAAACAATGTGGGAAATTTTGGAAAGAAAAAGAGGGGGGAACGGGGTGCACCTTTGGGTGAGGTTTTCTTCTTGAAGATGTTCATGTTGTTGTTGGCGTTGATCCCGGAGAACGGAAAACCCTAATTGAAGCAGAAGCAGAAGCAGAGTTGTAAGGAGGCACTGTGCAGTGTGTGAAGTGTGGCGTTTGTAGCAAAGACGAGAAATGAGAGAGCAGGTGAGGAGAAAATGTGCCTCGGGGAGCCTGCTGAGTGTCCAGGTAAACAACGGTCGTCTTTCAAGTAGCCGTTATAGCTTTCATTGAGTCAAAAATCAAAAATGCTAATTGCTTTTCGAGTTTTTTTATTACATATTTTCCACGCATAGTTGTGAAACTTAATCCGATCATTGATTTGATCCATATATGGGTTAGTGGAATCGATGGTTTAATTAGTGGATTAGTAATTGATAGATATATATTAAAAATCTAAAATTATATATGTATCTATTATATATATGTATATAACTAACATTATTTGTTTAAGAAAAATTCATCAATATTCCAAAATATAAAATAATAATTGATAATAATTCAAAATTTAAAAATAATATTTTTTTTAAAATTAAAAAAAAAGTTATAAAACCAGTAAAATCGGATCGGTCCAATCGGGATTCGATAACCTACCCAACCAAATTTGATCTAGTCATCCCGGGTTAACTGCACAATCAATTCAACAGGCAAACCAACCTAGTTAGGCCACCAAATTCTAGTCTAATCAGTCCGACCGGTCGAACCAGACAAGATTTTAGAACACTAACAATATTATTGTAAATTTATGATTGAATAATTATATAAAATTAGTTCACATCATTAATATATAGTTTTTTTTAGAAATTATAACTAAGATAAAAAATTTAATTAAAGAAAATTAAAATCATATTATTTTTATAAAAAAGTATTTTTATCAAATATAATTACTATATTTTAGTATAATCTACCGGAGTTTGGAGATTATGAGTTATGCTGAAATAATCCAATTTAATTTATCTACAACTGTTTTAAATACATGTATTTATATTTTTATTTTATACTATGAATTTAATTAGAATGTAACAAAATCAATATATTGTTCACGTTATAATTAAAAAAACAATTTAGCATTATCAAAAATACACATGCAATTTAGCATTCCAAAATAATCACAATCTACAATTCAATATAAAAAATAATTATTTCACTGATTTATAATGTAAATATTTTTACGCTATTATTTAGTTCTATATTTTTTACAATTTTATTAAGATTGTTGATTTTTATATAATAATTTTAAAAATCATATTTAAAATTGATCCATAATGTAAAAAATTTTATGCAAATAATGTATGAAAATTATTTTTTTCTGTTAAGAGTTTAACTTTTTTCTTATATGTTATCAAACATTATGTATGCCAACATGTTGCATGAGAACATACACAACAAGAAGAGTGGTGCTTCATACATCATTAAAAAATTCTACTACACCATTAATTTTTTTAAAATTCCAAAAATGCCCCTGAAGCTTTGGTCACCTATTTGAGTTGAGCTGAGGTGAGCTGAGGTACATTTCAAAAGCTTTGGTTGTTGTTGTTGTTGATTTTGGTTCACCTGAAGTGCATTGCAAAAGCATTGGTGATTTTTGGTGGCATTTCGTCGGAGTTGTTGGTGGTTGCCGGAGTTGCAAAAGCATCGGTGAAGTGTGCAAAGGTGAGTGGTGTGCGTTGAGTTCGTATGAATTCGGTAATCCGTATGAGTTATACGAATTGCCTAATCCGTATGGATTAGATGGATTACTCAATCCGTATAAACCATACAAATTAGGCAATCTGTATGGTTTATACGGATTGCCTAATCCGTATGGTTTATACGGATTACTCAATTTGTATAACCCATACGGATTACTCAATCCGTATAACCCATACGGATTAGCAATCCGTATGGTTGCAAATTGCTGAATAATAGCCTTTTAAAATTTTAAAAATTGTTGTAAACATGTATTTGAATAAAATTGAGTTTGTTTTGATAAATTATTTGATTGAATGAAGTTAATAAATTTAATTGTTGTATAAAAATAACAATAGATAAAATGAAACAATATAAATAAGGACAAATTAAGTATAAGCGTCTAATAATAAAAAAAACATGTAGTTAAACACATGTAGTTGCACATACTAATAATAATAAAAATATGAAAAAAACATAACTTAATAAAATGAAAAATAACGGAAGATGGTGTGCAGTGAACATGTCTTCTTGTTCCATTTCAATTGTTCTAGTGAGCATCATGCCCAACATCTGCATCGGTTATAAGGGCTTCTTGGGTAACTGGTTTGTTGAAAATAGCTAAAATTTCAATTGGACAATAACTTTTCCAGTAGTTGGATTCTGCTAACATCTTTAAGACGTCTTCATCCGTTATTAACTCTATTATGTGATATTCGATTGTGTAGTCTGAATATTTTGCATGAGATGGCTTTCAAAAAAAAAATTTTCTTACCGCATGTGAGTCGTGAATTCCATAAGGGGGGACCCCTATAGGCGCAACTTGCTTGATGACATCCTTGAGTGTTTGAATGTTGCATCCTGAAGGAATTTGAAATCTTATTGGATTTGTTCCAGTGAAGGAATAACCCACAAAATTGGCTTGTCGTGGTATGTTCCACTTGTCGTTGTAATATAAGATTGCATCATGTGTAGGGACCATGGTGGATCGAAGTAGGTTGAGTATACCATCAGGTGTTCTGTTGATGGTACATAATAATTCTATAGGACCAACACACGAGTATTGCTCACTGCACATTAACATTGTGCAAACATCATCATCGTTTCTCAGTTGCAGACAATGAAAAACATATTGTTGAGCTACATCTAGGGATGGTTGTCGGTAGTAGATTTCATCCACAAATTGGTCATTGGTTAGGAGAAGGGTGTTGTGCATTCTAGTCTTGAGTGACTGAAACGAACACTCATTAGGAACTCGCATTGGTATTGGAGTAGGACATTGAAAAGAAACACCATTTTGGTTGTGTTTGATTGATCCATTTGGAAAAATGAATGCTAATTTGGAGTTAGAAATGATTTGACTGCTTGTTTCTCCTAAGAATGCCATAGTAGTGAGATTGAATTTTGGTTACGGAGGTATGTTGTGTGAGAGGGTGTGGTTCTGTTAAGGGTGTTTTGTGTTACTTATAGTTGCTTGGTTTGTATTTTTGATAGAAGGTTGTTTGGTATCCAATGTTGATTGAGACATGTCATTATTCAAATTTGTCTTTTGTCGATATGGTACATAGTGTTGTCACTTTCGACTAAGCTTTTACCCTTTCACATGTGTTCTGTAACATTCGTAGCTAGCATGTGTTATGTAAAATTTGCAGCATTTGTCATAGTGTTGTCAATGTCATTTTACCCTTCCACATGGTGTACTAGGCATGTCTTTTTATAGCATTCATGATAGTGTTGACAATGTCATGTTACCTTTCACATGGTGTTTAATGCATCATGTAAACATTATAATGTTATTTATGTTACTAAAAATGTTATTATTATGCGTGTGTATTTTTATAGGTTTCCACATGGAGTTTTATTATGTTAAATTAAATTGTTATTTGTTAGGATGGACAACGATGAATGGATTTATGACAGTATAATGTCAGAAGAAGTTAATATGGATGAAGACATTGGAGCAGACGATGATGCGTTTGAATTCAATGAAGACGGTGTAGACCCCGATACGTTTGAGGATAATGCTTGTTTAATTGATTGTTCTGCAGCGTTCCAAACGAATGAGGTAATTATGTGTATCTGAATGTATTCAAAGTTGTTATATGACAAGGTTTAGCATATTAAATATTAATTATCCATTTGTCTAGGTATTTGAATCGCGTGATGCGATATTGAAATGGGCTCGTATGGTTGCATTTGAAAATGGTTTTGTAGTGGTCATAATGAGGAGTGACACAAAAACTGGAAAAATAGGAAGAACGTCATTTGTGTTAATTGGTTGTGAAAGGAGTGGAAAATATAGAGCATGGAAAAAAGTTTTCACACCTTCAACCACTAGTACCAGAAAATGTGAGTGTCCTTTTAAGCTGCGAGGTAAACCAATCCCGGGAGGACAAGGGTGGATGGTGAAGCTAATATGTGGCAATCATAATTATGTTTTGGCTAAGTCATTCTATGGACACCCATATACTGGTCGAATAATTGAGGAGGAGAAGATCATTGTTGGTGATATGACAAGGTCCATGGTCAAACCAAGAAATATTTTGTTAACTTTGAAGGAGCACAATGCCGATAATGTAACAAGTTTGAAGCAAATTTACAATGCAAGATATGCATACCGAACGCGTACAAGAGGCAATAATACTTAAATGCAACAGCTAATGAAACTTCTTGAACGCGACATGTATATTCATTGGCATCGAGTGAATGATGAAAATATTGTACGTGACTTGTTTTGGGCACATCCAGATGCAGTACAGCTGAGTAATGCATATCATATGGTGTTCCTCATAGATAGTACCTACAAAACAAACAAGTACAGACTTCCTTTGCTTAACATTGTTGGTGTCACACCTACTGGGATGACATTTTCAGTTGCATTTGCCTATTTAGAGGCTGAACGCATCAACAATGTTGTCTGGGCCCTTGAATGCTTTAAAGGGATTTTTTTGAAAAGTGAATTCTTCCCACAGGTTATTGTTACTGATAGAGATTCAGTCATAAATGGGTGTGAGATCCGAAAGAACCACTCCAAATATCCAGCAACACAATGAATTGGATAATGTACCAAGTCACCGGTCGATATAAGGTAATCCGCGAAGTGGACCCATCGCTCGTCAACATCGTCTGTGGAGGGGACTTCCGACATAGGCAGCTCTGGAATATGCTGAATCTGGCCAAACTGCCTAACTACCCTATCTGGCAAGTACCTAACGATATGAGGACCCCATCTAATGAAACCGGAAAATAAACTAATCGGCTCAAAATCCCTAAGGGCACGATGGTCCTCATATGCTGTCCAGCAGATGTCATCAGGTCTCAACCTATCGATGCGAGCACGATAAGTCGACAACGGTAACGCCTGCGCACTCTTCCAGCGACAGGCACGTGGTTGCATCTCTTCATACGTATCCTCTGTCGTCCCGTTGCCTACAGTGGGAAAATGCTCATATATCCAGCACTACAAGTTGAAATGATTAAAGTCAGAACTAATTAAAAACATAATAAACCCAAACACACACACAAAGACACAAGATTACCTGTAATATAGTAATGTATCCAGCTAGATATTTTCCATGGTGTTTTGATGCATAACTCAAATTCTCATACATATGCACCAAAGCACCAGCTCCCCAAGCAAATCCCACGGCTTCATCGAGGTCGCGGAAAGGTTCTAAGAACTGAACGCCTATATGTGTCGCACTCTTGTTGGCAAACAAAGTGCAACCAACAAGATGCAACAGATATGCCATCACTGCAAGTATCCACTGCCTAGAGTCACACATACTAAAATACAACTCTCGAAGCCAGGACAATCGCACATCGTGGCACTGTGTCATCTCCGCTTCAGCCTCATCAACACTGACTTCTAGCAGCTCGACCAACAATGTGATAGCCTCTCCGATATCAATCTGGTCGTAGCAGTGGAACACTCCCATGATAGGGATATGCAGAAGGGAGGCGACATCATCCAACGTAATCGTCAATTCACCGACTGGCAGATGAAAATTGGAAGTCTGAGCGTGTCATCTCTCTACAAATGTAGACAGCAATCCTCGATCTTCAGTTTCCACTGAGCAACGAATCAACAGACTAAGGCCACTAGCAGCCACTAAGCCTTCAATCTCCGGAGCTGGCTTCCCGAATTTAGTCACCTTACGTCCATGGGAAGCCAACTTGAGCTTTGCACGTTCCTGCAATAAATACATGAACACATGTTTACAATGACAAAAAACTTTCACATTTTATCCTAAACTAGATGTCATTGTTTTATAAATACCTCTCCTGACCAGACTTTAATAGCCACATGGTCGGCGTAATCAGTCAAGACTGAACAGTCTTCTGGACCTCCTGGAAATCCTTTTGTACCTACATCATCAGTCGCCGATACATCCGTATGCATATGTGGTTCCTGAACTGGAGGATCCTCAACTGGAGGATCCTCAGGAACACTAGCACCCGCCCTTTTTCAACGAACGAATGCTGTCGGCCTACGCCGCTCATGATCTCCACCAACAGGCCTCTGCATTCCTCCTCTAGTCCTAGCCATAATCTATACAACATTTGTTTATATTTTAGATTATCACTTCAGACTAAATCACATACAAAGTTTGATTCAAATTGTAATCAAAGAATCCCATACTGGGTTCCACAAGTACGATTCACATGCATAGTCACCAATCATGTTCAATTCTAATCAAACAATCCCATATCGGGTTCAACAAGTACGATTCACATGCATAGTCAACAATCATGTTCAATTCTAATCAAACAATCCCATTCCGGGTTCAACAAGTACGATTCACATGCATCGGGACCTATCATGTCCAATTCTAACCAAACAAACCCATACCGGGTTCCACAAGTATGATTCACATGCATAGTGACCAATCATGTTCAATTCTAATCAAACAAACCCATACCGGGTTCCACAAGTACGATTCACATGCATAGTGACTAATCATGTTCAATTCTAATCAAACAATCCCATACCGGGTTCAACAAGTACGATTCACATGCATCGTGACCTATCATGTCCAATTCTAACCAAAGAATCTCATACTGGGTTCCACAAGTTTGATTTGGATATATTATGTCTTACAATTTTAGCTTAGAACCTAATTTACCCTACAAAACTGGCTTCTTACGTAAGCATTCTCCAAGCCTTATACCGACTATATTGTGATGCCTCTAGTTGGTGTGGGATCTCAACACACTCATACACACTAATATCATTTTACAATTTCGGCTTTGGGATACACACTAATACAAAACCGACTTGAAAGGTAAAAACTGTACTATCCAAACCGTATAAGGACTACATTGGTCATATATATATATATATATATATATATATATATATATATTATGGATGTGAAATCTCAACAACATGGGTAGTATGACAGTAACTCTTAATGCACAAAGTTAGTATGCTAAGTTCAGTTCCAACCCCATTATGGATTTGAAGGCCTTCACATGTAAACAACCACACAGACACACAATCAATAGCATATCATCATCAATATATGGATAATAATTGAAATTTTTTTCCCTAATTATTTGAAAACCATTTTTAACAAAATTAAAGGTCATACGGATTGGCTAATTCATATGAGCTTTACGGATCAGGTAATCCGTAAAGGTCATACGGATTAGCCCCAACAAAAGACTAATACACCATTTCGGTACATTGCATTTTTGAAAATACCCTCACTTTTATTACAGGCTTCATACATACGGATTTGAAAATCTGTAAGGTTCTTACGGATTCGTGAATCCGTAATTTTTCCGTATGGGTCATACGGATTACTCAATCCGTATGGGCCATACAGATTACCCAATCCGTAAGTAATTTCTTTTTTTTAAAGTTAAAATATATTTTTCTAAATAATTTAAAATGCAGGTCTCGAACCTACAACCTTCACGTTATTAACACGACACTCCAACCAACTAAGCTAATAGGCCAATTGTGCTAAAAAAAAATTAATGTTGATACATATAACACTAAATTTTTTAATGTATATTTAATACAAATATAAGTTTACATAATAAATTTTGTAACAATTAATTTTGATCTAATAATTAAAATATTTTTTTACATATAAAAATCATAGTTTTAAATTAAAATCATAAGTTTAATCAAAATTTGCAGGTCTAATAAAAATTATATTTGTATTTACAGGTTAAATTAAAAATTATATTTGTACTTACAGTTTATTAAACCTACAAATTTTTATTAAACTTATGATTTTAATTTAAATCTATGATTTTTATATGTAAAAATACTTTAATTATTAGATCAAAATTAATTGTTACAAAATTTATTATATAAATTTATATGTGTATTAAATATACATTAAAAAATTTAGTGTTATATGTATGAACATTAATTGTATTTTAGCATAATTGACCCATTAGCTCAGTTGGTTGGAGCGTCATGTTAATAACATGAACATTATTTTAAATTATTTAGAAAAATATATTTTAACTTTAAAAAAAAACTTACTTAACGATTATGGATTTATGAATCCGTAAGGTTCATACAGATTCGCGAATCCATAAGAAATTTGTATGGTTCTTACGGATTCGCGAATCCGTGCTTATAATAACGTAAGGGTACTTTGGTCATTTAAAAAAGTTGGAATGGTATATTTGTCTTTTACTGGGTGTATAAAGCTTCTCCCAAATCTTTGTCAGTAAAATTTTACAAACAACCTCAAAAAGCCCTCAATAATATAGAAGACTTAACCCATTGCAATTGGGGATCTGCTTCTTACACCTAGAAGAGTTCTAATACACCCAACAATTTTGCTGAAATGTCAATAATGCCCTTGTTCCTTTTCTCTTTCTTCTTAACATACACCAGTTATCTTTCACTTTTGTGAAGTTTGTCGTTTCTTCGTTGTTCTTACGACACACTTCCTGCTTCTTGCTTCTTGCTTGGTTTTTCGTTTGGCTGCTTCTTGCATTATTGTTTTCGTGGTGGAGGTCGTGGTTAGCATTCGTGGAGGTTTGGTTGGCCGTTGTCGTCATCGGAGGTACGTTCTGCATCGTCGTTACTGTAGCAAAGCTATACTCATACGGATTGGCAATCCGTATGACTCATACAGATTGCCAATCTGTGAGGATGTTTTTTTTAAAATTTTATTTTTTTCAATTTTTTTAAATGTTTTATTAATGAATGTATTTGTGCAATGTGTATTTTTGGTTATTGATTTTGTATTTGTCCTATTAAGTAATGTATTGAACTGAATTAAAATAGCAGTGCCATTTATGTGAATATGATTTTTATGCGTATAGTTTGTTAATGATAATTTATTTTGAATTTGTTTGCTAAGATGGACAACGATTACTGGATGCATGATAATATTATGTCTGAAGAAATTAATATAACTTAAGACAACGGAGATGAATCATTTGCGTTTGAAAATAACAAGTTTTCAATTGATTGTTCCAATGCCTTCAATACTTCAAAGGGATTTATATGATATAGTATTTCCTTAAAGCCAATAAATGAATTCTTTCAGAAGATTAAAGATGTATTCTGAATTTTTGTAGGTGTTTAATTCTCGTGATGAGGTATTACAATGGGCTCGTAGTGTTGCATATGAGATTGGTTTTGTAGTTGTGATAATGAGGTCTGACACAACAACTGGTAAGAAGGGAAGGACCTCATTTATTTTGATAGGTTGTGAAAAGAGTGGAAATTATAGAGCATTCAACAAAGATTTAGTACACATCCATATGTTGGTCGTTTAACTGAGGAATAGAAGGTTATTACTGTTGAAATAACAAAGTCAAGGGTTAAACCAAAGAATATTCTTCTGACTTTAAAAGATCGCAATCCCGAAAGTTATACAACAATGAAACAAGTCTACAATGCAAGATATGTATACCGTACTTCTATAAGAGGCAACAATACTGAAATGCAACAATTAATGAAGCTTCTTCAATGCAATATGTATATCCATTGGCATAGAGTGAATGATAAAAATGTTGTATGAGACATATTCTGGGCACATTCGAATGTAGTGAAATTGATAAATTCATGTCATTTGGTATTCTCATTGACAATACATACAAAATGAACAAGTATAAACTCCCTTTGCTTGATATTGTTGGTGTGACATCTACTGGGATGACATTTTCAGTTGCTTTTGCATATTTGGAGGGCAACCATATAAACAATCTTGTCTGGGCTCTTGAACAATTTAGAGGGCTTTTTCTAAAGAGTGATTTTTTCCCTAAAGTCATTGTCACAGACAGAGATACAACACTGATGAATGCAATCAAATATGTTTTCCCTTACACAACCAACTTGTTGTGTCAGTTCCACATCAACAAGAATGTGAAGGCAAAATGTAAAACGCTTGTGGGACAAAACAATGCATGGGACTATGTGATGGAAGCATGGGGAAGTCTTGTAGATTGTGCTTCTGAAAAAGTATATGATGATTGTCTTATGAAGTTTGAATGTGCGTGCGCACCGTGGCCAATATTTGTTTGATATGTGAAAGACATGTGGTTAATTCCCCAAAAAGAAAGATTTGTGACGGCATGAACTAATAAAGTCATGCATTTTGGAAACACTTGTACAAACAGGTAAATCCTTTGCAATACATTGATGACATTATGATTTCAATAATTTTTACGTTTTTCAAATTAATTGTTTTAACCTTTAACTGCAGGGTTGAGTCTGCTCATTCGACCTTAAAGCGACTAATGCAAGATAGCCTTGGAGATCTGTGTAATGTTTAGGATGCAATGAACAACATGATCACATTGCGCCACAGTGAAATAAAGGCTTCTTTTGAGACAAGCATGCATGTCGTTGGACATGTGTTTAAAGTTACCTTGTACAAAAGACTCGTCAGCATGGTTTCAAGGTATGAGTTAAATGAAATTGCTGCGAAGTTTGAGCGAGTTCATTATGCAGGCGTTGATAGCTCTCATTGTGGATGTGTGTTGAGAAGAACGCATGGTTTGCCTTGTGCATGTGAGTTTGCCAAAGATATTCTTGGCATCATACCACTGGGTGCCGTACACATATTTTGGCGGAGGTTGCATTTCTCAGACCAAGGTGTTGATGAGTGCGAAGTCACCATAACAGAAGAGATGGAAGCAATATTGAAGCAATTCGAAAGCCTTGACATGTGTGACAAAGTTACTCTAAAGACTAAAAGAAATAGCATATCCTGATAGAACTTCCATGTGCCCTTCTCCTGAAAAGGTCAAGACAAAAAGGGCTCAAAATAAAAATATTACTACTCACCAAAGATCAACTAAGCGGGATCCATCGTACTTTGAGTACGTGGACGCGTTACATTCTCAGCATGATAGTTGCTCATCTCGACACTAGTCTGCATCAACATCTTCAAGACCTATACCAATCATTAATATTCCAATGCTGGATCAATTTCTGCCATGCATGAGGAATTACATTATTGGCGTATGTGATATTAAAGCCGATGGTAACTATGGCTATCGTGTTATTGTGGGTTTACTTGGTTGTGGTGTGCAACCATTTGCTTAAGGAACTTGCAGAATGGTCTAAAGAGTATATTGTCTTGTTTGGTAGATTACAAAGATCTGAGGAGTTAAAAAGGTCACTCCTTGTTAATGGATTGTCAAAGGTAAAGGTTCTATATCTTGTTTTGATAAGTATACGATAATTTTGTGTATAATTACACTTATAAATTGTTCAAATGCAGGTAACACATGATAAATGGATGGATATTATTGACATGGGTTGTGTCATTGCTTCATGTTATAACCTCGTTCTTGTTTGTGTTTCTAAGCAACAAAGTATGACGTTTTTCCCGCATAGAAGCCAACCGCCTAGAGATCCTGCTGTACATCGCATCATTTGTATTGGTCATGTGTATGGAAATCATTTTGTTCAGGTATAACATACTATAAACATGTTTTTCCTTTCATACAGTACAAAACATGTAATTAATTATCATTTTGATTGACTTTTGTTGTTCAGGTTTTATTGCGAGTTGGATGTCCTATGCCCTCAACTGTTTTGTTATAGTCAAGACATTGTCATTCTCAAGCAGAAGAGTGGCCCACTAGTTATTTAAGTTGAATGCAGAAGTATACCACATTGACGAGGCTACCAGCGGATTATGTTGATTTAGGACGTTAATGTGAATGTCATTATTGTTCACTTACTTTGTATTTGGACATATTCATGCTTAATTAGAAATGTTAAATTCAAATTAAACTCAACCAAGTACAATTGTATATATATTCACATCATTTGATACAAAACACAACACCTCAAACTCCATCTACACCATCTCCCTGGCCTTTATGCCTCGATCGTCTAGACCGCACGTAAACAATTATATCCTTATATACACCTCGCGCTAATCTGATACACTGATATGTTATATCATAGGCTTCGGTGCCAGCAGTCACCATGCGAAGATCTATCATTTGTTGCAACCTCTCTGCAAGCCTTTGACACACGCACAGATACAATTATCAAAAACATTTTAACACATTAGGCCTAACAATGCAAACAAAATGACATTAACATGAATATAGATTTCTTTTACCACTGCATGTCGAGGCATATCATTAGGCACATCCTCAGGTATTGCAACATCTGGAGTTAGGGCCTGTGGTGGAGCAGGTACATGATGATGCACGGTAGGAAGACACCTAACAGACTCCCCAGGCTATGGCGGGGTCATGAATGGGTGCAAAATTTGATAGAACCACTCCATATAATATGCATCACATTGACTAGGGAAACTAATAGTGTCTCCAAAGACTACAAGATGCTCCGAAAAATGAAGCCACCTATCATCAGCCTCCTCTGTCGATTGGGGGGGGCAGCTTACAAAGCAAGGTATAGACTGTATGACTCCAAACTGTCTAAGTACCCTCTCTGGTTGGTATCTGACAATGTATGGGCCCCATCTGATATGACCTGAGAAAAGTGAAATAGCTTCAAAGTCCCAAAATGCACGGTGATCAGTGTATGGTGTCCAACAAACATTGTCGGTCATCAACCTATCTAATTGCCTACGATAGGTCGCAACAAGTAATGCCTTCCTTGGCCTCCACCGACATGCTTGTGGTTGCCTCTCTTTGTAGTCCTCATCTGCAATCATGTTGGCAACTGCAAGAAAATGCTAGTATATCCAACACTGTATTCATCAAAATAGTTAACACAAATAAGTCGCTTATGTACAACCCAAACGATAATCAATAACCTGAAATAAAATAGTTCATGTAATCAAAAATACCTGTAGGAGACTAATGTAGCCAACAACATGTGTAGCGTGATGTTGACAGGCATAGTTTAAGTTGTCATACATGTGTTGGAGGGCAGCCGCTCCCTAACTAAATTCACCAGACTCATGCAGATCCTGAAATGCCTCCAAGAATACCACACCGATATGTGTGGCACTCTTGTTAGCGAAGATCATGCAACCTACCAAATGGAGCAAATATGCTTTGGCTGCCACCATCCACTCCATGTGCTTGCACTTCACATCATACAAGTCTCGCATCCAAGATAGACGAACATATGCTCCATGGCATTGTTTCGTCTCTACTACAGCCTCTTCGGGAGTCACCTCAAGCAACTCCACTAGTAATTCAACAACCTCTTCTACATCCAATATATCATATGTCTGGAAGGCACCCATGACTGGTAGATGCAACAATGATGTGACATCATCCAGCGTAATAGTCATCTCTCCGATTGGCAAATGGAAGCGACTAGTTTCCTTATGTCATCTCTCTACAAAGGCTAATATTAAACCCCTATCACCTGTCTCCAACGAACAGGTATAAGTGGGCTCAACCCCGTACCAGCCACCAACCCTTCAATCTAAGGTGTATGCCTACCAAATATTTGGACCTTTCTCCCATGAGATGCCAACTTTAGCTCAGGGCGTTCCTGCAATATTTGTTAGTTAGCTAGCTACATATAAATGCCAAATATAATTGTAAAATGGAATTATATTTAAATACAATCGTACCTCTCATGTCCAAACTTTTGCTACGACATGATCAACATAAAGTGACAACACTAAAGTGTCATGGGGCCTGCTAGGAAATCCCTCAGCCTCAGCATCAATGCTTCCATCCTCAGGTGCAAGAATGTCACCACCGTCTACACCTTGGTCAGCAGACACATGCACATCCTGAACAACACCAGTCCCTGCGTGTTGTCTTCGTGCCGATGATGTCGGCCTTCAGCGTGCAGGGGCTTCTTCGTTACCACTTGCCTCTCTGATACCTTCTCTTACTAAAGCCCGACGTGATCCTAACATTCTAGTCATAACCTGACATTGATCCGAAAATGTTACATAACAACTACAAAGCATACCCATCTGGATCACAATCAATATTCAAGTTAACAAACTAAGGATGACAACAAGAAATTGTGTTTAATTAGACAACATGCATCACCTTAATTACTACCCATCTGGGTACGATAACATATGACAGTGTACTTTCAAATTACAATTGAATAGAACTTCACTTTATTCATCCACTTTGAAATTACAATTGAATTGAACTTCATTTTATCAGATTAAATGTGACAACATAATTAACCCAATCACAAAAGGATTGAGAAAAATTGCAGCAAACAAATATCGAAAGCTGATTTATGTACCCTAAAACCCATCACTTTGGTTCCCGAGTAAAATTCAGAGTGGCTAATACATTAAAAGTTGAATGAATGGTTTTTTTTTTTTTTTGTCGTGACATGATCATTATTCAAGCCTGGTTCGCGATCTTGAGTATGTAATATGCATTTACACATATATTCAAATTACAATTGAATAGAACTTCACTTTATTCATCCACTTCACTTTTAAAAATTAAAAAACATTTTTAAATAAAAAATAAAAAGCAGGATACCCATACGGATTACCAATTCATACTTGTGCACAAAACGAAATGGAAGACGAAACGATGCACCACTTACCTCGTCGCAGAGAACAACCACCACAGCAACGACGACGACCACCACAACCAAAAACGCAGCACAAAGGCGTGCCTGACGACACGACGGAGAACAAAACCAGACGACGAAAGGGGTAGGGAATTGAATGGCAGTGGAAATGAAAGCAAAAATGAATGGTGTATTGGAAATAATTTGGTCCGCACCTTTAATGAATTTTTACAAAAGCTATTTGTGAATTTTCACTATTAAGTGTTGGGTGTATTAGGCATTAAGCTGGTGTAGGAAGCAGATCCCATGCAATTGGAGGGAAATATACTGGGTTTAGACGTCTATAACTAGACCGTCAATAACACCGAGGATTTAGCCGTTAATAATTCATGAGTAAAAATGGAGAATTAGAAGTTAGAAACTTTGAGGTTGTTATCATCAAGGAAGAAGATTCCATGACTTTAGGTCGCGATGTGTGATGTCATTGCATAACAAAAATGAAGGACAAAGATTAGTTGCTAGTAGTCATGTTTAAAACAACTCCAACAATTGTTTATTGAAAATCTATAGTAATAAATAATTACTCAATGTAGTATTTATCAATGAGACAAATAAATATAAAAATGTCTACTCTCTCTTATACATATATAACTAAATTCTTCCATGTAGAAAAGTCTTATCTTCCTATTTGATTGCCACTTCTTCTGTTATAGCATTTGTAAGTGAACTTTCTATATTAAGATTGACATCCTATCACTTATTTCTAAGGTTCTTTCTATGACATCACCTTTCAAGGGAAAATTATGAGATAGTTATGAATCACCACCTACTCATGATCTCCATAAATGTTCACATAACACATTTAAAATTTTCAATTTATAAAAGACAATTAATAACACTAATTATTTGTCATTTGAAAATTAGTAGAAAACTATGATCGTCTCAAACAACCTAATAATTCCTTCCTTTTAGGTTAAGGGCACAATGCTCTTTTTTTTTTTTTTTTTTTTACTTTATTCATCTACTAGTAGGCTATCAAAGGAATCCTTAAATAGTCTTAAATTGCTTCCTCCTGACCTAGAGACAACAGACTATTCATAAAATTTTAGCATGAAAAAAATGCATAAGCGCTTTGCTTCAAAGACTAGCAGACGCTTTGTTGATAAGCATGCAAGGATTTTGCATACTTAATTTTCGTAAAATTTTCATTAGTCTTAATGTTTGTTATTTATCAAAATTTTGAGGTACCAACTAATTTGACTCTATTAGAGAAGATTATTTGTATACTTAAAATTTTATGAAAATTATCTGGTTAATGAAACAATACATATCGGTTGCCAAAGATGAATAGATTGTGAATATAGTTTAATTGCATTAAAAAGAAAATAAATAAAGTTTAACTAAGAAAATAAATATAGTTTAACTATGCTAATACTATTTAAGCAGCTAAACTTTTTAATAAAAAATTATTCTTAGGGAAAGAAATTGAAACCTAATATAAAATAATCCTGAATAACCAACAAATCATTGGTACAAATTGTACTGAATTTAATCTTCTTAAGCAAAGTCTCTAGTTCAAACCTTATGGATGAGAAAAAAATGTAATTGAGAAGAGAAAATTCACCAAAAGTAATCAATCAAGTTTTCGAATGGAGATTAGTATACTGATTAGAGTTTTACAGCGAGTTTTACACATTACTCTTTTAACATCACTTTGCTACCCTTCTGTCCCACATATCTCTTGCAGTTTACAAAAAAAATTGAAGTAGGCTTAAATCCCCCAGTTCCACAAATTTTAATTTTGGCCTTTAATTTTTGTTTAATTTTATCCCTGTGCTTCACTTGTTTGCATTTTCATCCCTTATTCATCCATATAATTCAACTTATCAAGACATGGTTTAAAGAGGAATAAAAACCATACTATAATCGGTCCTGTACTCGAGGAAAGAAATGTAGGAAACAAAACTATACGACTGTTTAGTTTTTAACTATACTAAAAGGTACTTCAATTTTAAAATATCTTTTAAAATAGTTAAACTATATTAATGTCACAATAGCATATATTTAATAATACAACATTTTATTTAAAATACAGATGGACAGTATCATTGTCCAATGCTTACAGTTTTAGCACAATCAGATGCACCTCCTGCAACATTGAATTATTGTTTGATTGGGGCAAATATCATGTCAATACTTCTCCGTTCTTGACACTGATTGTATCCATAACACTTTCAAAAGGTGTATATTTGGCTTTATCCTATTGCAAAGGTTTTGTTGCTCATGAAAAACTCAAGAAATCCTCATTGAAGGTAGGTACTTCTCGAAAGAGAACCCCAAATATACACTTGAACAGAACACACAAATCTGTAATATCACTATAGATTTCTCGAATTGTGTACATATTGATGCATCGATATCCATGGATGAAGAAGCAAAGGGATAGATTTGGTGGGGGGGGGGGGGGGCAAAACTTAATTCATTCACTAAATCATATCTATTTTCGACTTAACATTACAGTTATGGAGACAAACCAAGAATTTGAATGTCAACATCGACTGCTACAAAACTTGTTAAATAACCACGGCTGCACAATGCTCAGAAATGATATATTACCTTGTATATCTACCACAGACCAACCAAAGGCCTGAAATAAAAAAGGAGAAAATGGAATTCAGGTTTTGTCTATGACAGCTAAGGAACGCTGTTGTGTAAAATGCTCTCATCACAACAAAATATTTAATCCCCCCGCCGTTCATAAAACACTGTAAGAAAGATCACATGGTTTTTAAGCCTTTGAAAAATGTTAAATAGATCAAGAACATTGAAAGAAGTTATTAAAAGAGATTTAGGTGAATAATATTTTGATGAATTTGGTTTTTAACTAAGCCTAATAGTATCATGATTAATGTAGCTAATCTCACCTAATGGGATAAGGCTGTTATTTGTTTCTGTTTCCATTCTTATCTGCCAAAACAAAAACTAATCAAAAGTCTACTACCTAGCCAACCATACCTGCCAGTTAGACTTCATACAAACAACATTATTATAGTAAACTGATTACCTACCAAGGACCTGAGAAAATATTTAGAGGTTCCTGTGTGCATATCCTATAATTTTCAATTTTGATTAGTTATCATTCAAGCATGTTCACCAAACAATTTGCTACATGGAACATTAAATTAAAATTTGGTATACCATTCTTTTAAGAAAAATTATACTATCATTCACCTCAAAGTGAAATAACATAAATTCAGGCATGCCACAGACCCCCTATTTTTTGTGGTATAACAATGGTAATGAGGTTTGAACTGATGACCTCGTCTAAATCACCTTAAGCCCCTCATGACTAGCCTGATCCTAGTGGCTTTCCTGGGTCCCTATTTGAAATTAAAATGATCAAGATAACAAGAATTCTTGTGTGTAAAAGATAAGAACAAAAAGTAGCAAAAATATTACCTCAATTTAATGTTACACGAAAATGCAGAGTGAAGAAGGTTTAAATCACCCCCATATCTTCCAAAGTATGTTAGCCTTCCCACGGAAGCAATTGAATTGCTATTTTACAGTACAGTTTACTGAACAGCATCATTTCCAAATCTTTTCACCAAGAATTCATCCAGCTGACCCCAGTTTGGGGTATCAGATTTACTCAAATCACCCAATGGCAATGCTCGTATGCATTGAAGAATATGTTTGACATCCCGATATAGCCTAGCAAGTGGGTAAAATTTAAGAAATAAAAACAAAAGTTACTGCATTTTTTAAACTGCCTTAAAAATTTATTTCTTCATAATGTAACTTCAGAGAAGTAAATACCTATTCTGTGCTTGAGGAGTGCTTATATCAAATCTTGAAAATGCTTCGGAAATTTGTGAGTGAAATATAACAACCACTTGGCTGAAAAATAACAAACTTGAGAAGTGAGTTGTAGGTATTCATACGATGTTAGCATTATACAATCAATTTTCTTTCTAAGCAGAGAGTAGTGTTTCTTTCTTTCCTTTTAAATGGGAAAATAAAAGATTTTATTTCATAATTCATCATAGAAAATAATTTAGATCTAGGAAATTTAACAGAATAACCAATAGTAATAAATATTTTCTAATTCTCTCAATTTAGAAATGAAAAATTATCCCTGCCTCCTTCTCCCTCCAAACTCTATCCAAAACATACCATAAATGGTTATTTAATTAATAGTAAATCAGTATCACCCACTTCATGATCTTCAGATATAATACGTCAACCATAGAAAAGAAAATATTACTTCATTAGACACCAGAAATCAGACAGTGAATAACAACAGAGACACCAACAAATCTCTACCATTAAAATAATCATTTACAGGGAGGAAAACCAATTTAAAACTCAAAGCTACAACACTACTTTTTGCAGAACTAGGTTTCTTATCAATTAATAATAGATAAGGCCTAGCAGAAACAAAATAATCAGTCACCTTTTGTTACGTACAAATCAATATATTCAAATTAAGAAATAATAGTGTATAGTAGATACAGCTGAGTCATTGCTAACTCATCATAAGAGTTAGTTAGTTAAGCTAACTACTTCTGTAGTTAGAACTCTCTATATATACCCTACTGCGTTATTCTGTTGTAACTAACTCATTCATAATACAATAACAGTGTCATAATATTACAGTTTTCTCTCTTTCTATCTCACCTCCATGGGTTTCTTCATGGTATTCAGAGCTTCCTAAATCCTTCAATGGCAGTTTGATCCTAATTTTTCACTTCTGCAAGCACATTCTACACATGTTTCAGTTTTAGTTGTTAGTGTGATTCAAGTGAATCCACGGTTTCTTTTGTTCCGTTTGGCTTTCCGATCTGGAAACTGCGTTTCTTCGATTGTTGTATCTCTTGGATCGCGTTTTCGGTTCTGTTTTGGATTTCATTTTTTGGATCGCGATTCTGTTTTCTCTGTGCTCGCGATTTCTGTTTGTGCGATATCTCCGTTCGTAGCACTTCTCTGGTCTCGTTTCTGGTTGCGTGCTTCCTTATTCACAATTTCTCTGATTGTGGTTTCAGATTCGTGTTCTCTTTGCTTGCGATTTCAGAATCAGGTTTGCGCTTCCGGTTTTTGTGTTTGCTATGTCATTGTCGTCGATTAATGAAGTTCTGGTGACCGGAGGTCCGGTAAACTCCTCCTTCGGCGCTGCCAATAATTTCACATATCATGTTACGGCTAAACTTACAGATGATAACTTTCTGCTTTGGAAGCAGAAACTTGAACATGGACAAACTTTTTCTGTTCAGGAACAGATAGATGTTATTCTTGAAGGTTTACCAAGTGAATATGAGTCACTGGTTACTGCAATCAGCAGTAAGGTTGATCAGTTCGAATTTGAGATAATCTTTAACAAATATCCTGATTATTCTTTTCTAAAGGTGTTTGGGTGTATGGTGTATTTGTTTTCCTCATCTAAGGCCCTTTAACAAACATAAACATGATTTCAGGTCAAGTCCATGTACTTTTTTGGGATATTCACCCCTTCATGCCCAACACTTTTGGACTTGGTGCGTGAATTACATGGTGGGTGACCCTTTGAATGAATTTTGGATATGCTCTGATACCATCTTAGATTCTTTAGAATGAGAGTTTGTGTCTAACTCAACCTCAAAAGCTAGCTCAAGGGGTGAGGGTTGTCCCTCACTTATATACTCTATCTTGGCTTTATCTTTAGCTGATGTGGGACTTGGGTTTTTCCCAATACTTCTCATTCTATTGAGTCTATAGAGTCCATTAGTTCATTGTCTCAACCTGTTGAGTTGAATTCTCCTCAGCTTGTTCCCACTGAACAAGCTGCATCCTCTGTTCCAGCAAATGTTGAGTCTATTCCCTCTACTTCTTTATCCTATACTCCTCGTCCTCAACCTCAAAATACACATCCCATGCAAACTAGATCAAAGTCAGGTATTGTACAACCTCGGTTACTTCCTACTTTACTTCTAACTACTGCTGAACCTACTTCTGTTAAACATGCTCTCTCATCTCCTGAGTGGAAGGAAGCTATGCAGCAAGAGTACAATGCCCTTATGGCCAATAACACTTGGTCTCTGGTCCCATTACCCACAGGCAGAAAAGCCAATGGCTGCAAGTGGGTTTTCAGGGTAAAATAGAATCCTGATGGCTCTATCTTGAAGTATAAAGCTCAGTTGGTGGCCAAGGGGTTTAATCAAATCCCTGGTCAGGATAATTCAGAAATTTTTTTCACCTGTTGTGAAACCTGTCACAATCAAAATAATGATGACTGTTGCTCTTACTCATCACTGGTCTATTCAGCAAATCGATGTGAACAATGCTTTCCTTAACCACTATTTGGAAGAAGTCTACATGACACAGCCACCTGGATTCGCTGATTCTGATAAAAGTATGGTCTGCAAACTCAAGAAAGCTATCTATGGGTTAAAACAGGCACCTGGGGCCAGGTATGAAAGATAAACCAAAACACTACTGACTTTTGGCTTTGTTCAAAGCAAGTGTGATCCATCCCTTCTAGTGTTCAAGACTGATTCTGAGTGCCTTTATCTGTTGATATATGTTGATGATATTATCATCACAGGGTCATCTCCTGTTCTTATTAAAAACTTAATTACCAAACTACATGCTGTTTTTGCTCTTAAACAACTAGGAAATTTGGATTATTTTCTGGGTATTGAAGTAAAACATTTGAGTAAAGGTTCTCTACTGTTATCTCAAGCTAAATATATTTGTGATCTGCTTGAAAAGGCTAAGATGGAAGATGCCAAACCAATACTCACTCCTCTGCCCTCTGATCTTAAGTTGACTAAACATGGTACAACTAAGCTTGTTTCAGTACCTGTTGCTGATGCTGCTCTCTATCGGTCGGTTGTTGGGGCACTTCAGTACATTACTGTAACTAGGCCAGAACTGTGCTACAGTGTAAACAAGGTCTGTCAGTTTATGTCAGAACCTATGGAGGAACATTGGAAGGCTGTCAAGCGTATTTTAAGGTATCTAAAGGGTACTATAGACTATGGGTTGTCTTTAAAATCTGCTCCTCAGGGAGAACCCTATACTTTAGAAGCTTTCTGTGATGCTGATTGGGGAATGGATATGGTTGACAGAAGATCAATTTCAGGGGGATGTATTTTCTTTGGTCCTAATCCTGTTTCTTGGTGGTCAAAGAAGCAGTCCTCTGTTGCTCGATCGACTACAGAAGCTGAATATCAAAGCTTGGCTGTTACTGCATCAGAACTTCTATGGATTCAATCCTTACTAAGAGAACTTTGTATTAAAATTACTACTCCGGCTGTCTATTGTGATAATCTCAGCACTGTTGCTTTGAGTCACAATCCTGTTCTTCATTCAAGGACCGAACACATGGAATTAAACATCTTTTTTGTGAGAGAAAAAGTTTTGGATAAATCCCTGCTGGTGTGTCATGTTCCTGCCTATGCTCAACTTGCTGATGTGTTGACAAAACCTCTTGCCAAACAGTCTTTTCTGGGTTTGTGATCCAAACTCAGTGTGCTTTTTTTCACGAGTTTCAGAGCACTCTGCGTTTGAGGGGGGAATAATAGTGTATAGTAGATACAGCTGAGTCATTGCTGACTCCGCATAAGAGTTAGTTAGTTAGTTAAGCTAACTACTTCTGTAGTTAGAACTCTTTATATATACTCTACTGTGTAATTTTGTTGTAACTAACTCATTCATAATACAATAACAGTTTCATAATATTACAATTTTCTCTCTTTCTATCTTACCTCCATGGATTTCTTCAAGAAATAATTTGGGCCAACTAAATTCGAAAAGCTAGCACAATGGGGGTGGATTGTCCAAGTCATTGTGATAGCTCATGTAGGATCTTAATCTTAACCTAATGTACCCATCATTTTAATAAACATCCCAGCATATGAAACAACAGGTACAATGTTCAGCAGTGTACTCTTGATTATGATCTTTCATTAAAATATAAGAATAAAAAAAGAGGAAATTTCTGCGATTCTTACCTGAAAATTGCTTGAACATCATCTTCATTCAAAGTTCGAGATAGAACACGTTGGAGGTATCCAACTTCCTAATAACAAATTCCAAAAATAATTAACTTCCAATTATGAGATTGCTTTATAGGTGGGGCATGAGAGTGGAACTCAAAAATGATAATTTCAAACCACCCTAAACCATTATCAACATATATATAATGACAGGTAATAAATTTGTTGTCACCTATAAGTGGTTAAGTTATTAAATCAGTTTGACAAATAGTTTATTACACATCTGTAAGGAGTTCATCTCAAATTTGATGGTGCAACAATCACTTCCTTATTTATGATAAACCTAGTGGAGTGACTAGTGAGCCACCATATTCTCTCCAAAAGGTTTCTTGTGCTCTTTGGCATATGCATATTTATGCTTTAAACTACAAGACAGGAAGATGCATATAAAAATCTCCTTAAATTTTGAAATTCAAAATAAAAGAAAAAGAAGTTGAAAGACAGAACACCATCTAAGCATTTACACATAATTATTTACCTTTGTAAGGGACCGAGCAAATTGACTAGGCTCAGGGTCAGCATCCTCAGGTCTATTCCAACTCTCAACAATTTGAGGCAACCCACGTAAATGTACCAGTAATCTTTCTCGCATTATTTGAACTAATTTGCTATGTATTTCATCTCTGTGGACTTTATAATCCTGGAATGGAAAAAATAGAACAATAAAGCAAATGTTATAAAAGAATACATTCTTAGAAGTTTTTAAAATTTTTCGGCAAACAAAATGAATCATTTTTTTAATTTATACATATATAAATATATTTTATTGGAGAAAAATTACAAAAAAAGGGGACAAACATTTTGGTATCCTCCTAAATAGAGAAACGAAAAAGAATAGGAAGCCCAGTGGGAAAATTAGGGAACCTTTGTTTTCAACTTTCAAAAAATGCAGATTCACAGTATATCCTTGTTTAAAGTCATAGAATGCGTTACAAGAGAGAAGACTTAAATATAGTCTTGAGCCCAATGTCTGTCAGACTCTATTCCAATAAAAAAACCAAACACTATGGAAAGTCATTTCATGCATTAGGATAGAAAACATAAATCGTGTTGAGCCAAATGCCCATCAGACTCTTCCAATAAAAAAAGCAAACATTTTAGCTCCAAAACACTAAAAAGTTTTTTTTTTTTTTTTGCTTTCCATCTGATTATTATAAATTTTTTGAACATGCTTTTATTTAAGTAAAAAAGTTAAGTTTGGAAAAGAAAAAAGGATCTAATGGATGATACAAGAGTAACACATTCAGGGTTCCTTCTCCTTATTCCTTTTCCAAAAATCAATATTCTGACAAAGGCTGCAAAAACTTAACTATTAACCTCCAGATTCAACACTCACACATTGTTGCAATTGCAACTTGCAAATATTTGTGTCTTATCCTCCCTATTACTGCTTCCCTTCCTCTAACAATATTTCTTTTTCCATTCAAATGAAAAAGGGAATCAGAGTAAGAGTAATTAAATGGAAAATCTCTTTCCACTTATTCAACTACAAGTAAATTTTCACTATACACTATGAATTGCTTACCAATGAATTTTCATCATCAATATGAAATCACCATACTTCCCACAATCATTAAAAAATGCAATAAATGAACAAAACATCTGAATAAGTCTCCCTCTAACAAAAGGACAAAAGGAGTAAAGGTTAAATACAATGAAGCTCATACCTGAGCAACCCGATCGATCTCAGAAAGCAATAGTGTTTTTCTAGTCTCGGGTACTTTAAGAAAAAGAATCTGCCGAATTTCTTATACCAGAAATGAAGAATAAAGTTATAATTTAGTTCATACAATGAAAAACAATATAATAAATTCATGAAACACATTAAAAATTTCCTTTCAGTACAGCATTAAAAACTTCATTTAGGTTAGTGCATTTGTACCAGGAATAATAGCATGTACAAAACTAATGACTTGACTTGTCAATGCCAGGTGTTTAGACGTGATGGACTTCAAACCAGACACCTGCACAGAACATAGGAAGAATTAGAAGCCACTAGAATGAGAAAGCTCCAAGTAAATTGAAATGGGATCAAGATAGATCAGTAAACTAGGGGGGATATACTCCAATTTTGTACAAAATTCTTCCTTTTATCAAGATAGATCAAGAAGTTTGGAAGCAAACAAAATTCTTGGCTATGTCTTGTCCTTCAATTTTGTTTTGGCACATATACAGAAATCAGTTAGATAAAAAAAAAATCCAAAATGAGAAACCCAATAACTCTAAAACCTAGCATTATCTTGCAGTTTTTCTCACTGAGCAGGATAGTTACACAGGCTGAAATGATTCAAGTATATACTCCCCCATGCTAGGCTTGATTAACACAGAAGTAAATTCCTAAAGATAAGTTCCTCGAGTTTTAGCTAGCTCCAACCAGTTTCTGGAGGGACCTTGATACAAGTATATGCTTGTACAGTTGTACATAATGAACAAAAGATGAAGGTCGTTATCTCATTTTAATTTCATCTGGATTTCAAAGTTAGTTAGTGTATCTGTAATTCTGTTAGTTGCTAACTCAGCAATAAGTCATACAACCTTCCTATATAAGGTTTCATGATTCTCTCTTCCACAACCACCCTGAGTTTGAGAGGGGAATATTAGAGATAATGTACATTTGTATATGATATCTCATTGTAATTTCATGTGCATTTTAGAGTTAATTAGTGTATCTGTTATTCTTTCAGTTGCTGCCTCAGCAATGAGTCATATAACCTTCCTATATAAGGCTTCACAATACTGACTCTTCTAATGATAATTTTCACATTATAGTTTCTCTCTCCTTTCTATGTTTCTTTGATTTCAATTAATAGAAATGAATATGTTGCAACGGATAATTAATTCAGTATATCAAAATGGACAATAGAAGCGATAAAAGTGAAACACTAGGAAGGTCATTTAAGATGGTTTAGGCATGTAAAATGACAAACTATACTGACACATGGCATCATAACAGCCACCCTTTATGGAGGGGTGTGGGCTAATAGGGAGACCATAAAAGATATGGTATAAGACTAGAAAGATTTGGAAATCTGAATCACATTAAGTTTCAAAATTTTGATACGACAACAAGTACAATGGTGCTAGAATCCATGTAGCTGACAGTATTTGGTAAGAATAAGGATTGGTTAGTTTTGTTGACTGTTGTATTTATGTGCCTGTACTATGTATAATCTATAACAAGATATTTAAAATAATTATAAGACCTGGCTAAAAGACCAGTGATGCTCTATGGTACTGAATGTTGAGCAATGAGGTGCCAACAAGAGCAAAAATTAAGTGTATATAACAAATGGAAATGTTGAGGCGGATGAACAAGGATATGATAGAGGCTTCAGCAAAACAAAAAACGTTAATCAAATGGAAGAATGTCCAATTAACTGATGTATAGGAAGAACTAAAAGCTTAAACCATTAAAGACTTTGCTCTATATATAAAGGTTGAGGATCAATTGGTACACGCAAGGCTTGACACACATATGTATACATGCACATATATCTAAAATGCACAAACAGTTTTGAGAACAATACTAGCAGTACCTGCATAGCACCAGCCCCAAGCACAAGTTGGCATGTTCTTGTGTTGAAAAACTTCAAGATTTCTACTACACGGTGAACAACTTCTGAAGATAGTGTTGGCAAAAGGTTGTTCATATCAATGTACTCCGACAACATCTTCAACAATATTAAGCCACTAGAAGCAAACATGACAAAGCTACTTTAAATGTATTCACAAGATGGCAGCCCAAACAAAATCATAAAAGGACAATTGAACCTCACAAATAGGTAACTTCAAATTAAGACTAACAGAAAACAGTATATTGTACTATTGTAACAAAATATTCCAGCATACCCACACAAACATACTCAGAGAGACAGAGAGAACACTGTAAAAAGAAAACAAAAGGAACAGAAGGTGCAGCTACTTGGGAAAGAAGAGAAGTTGAATCCAGATAACTAACCAGTTTACCATGTGATAACCAACACCTTTGTAATAAAGAACCTGAGATGTAGATTTTTTATGGTCTTTCTCAGTATTGTTACTATGCATTGATGAAATCCTACCATGAGCTTTATTTGGTTCCGTTGAATCAACCAGGAATTTAGATCTATCTGGTGTTTCATTATTCATTGACGATTCAATGGAATTAGACCGCGTAATTTGCTGTTCAGCAGGTGACTCTGAACTGTCTGCCATCGGCAGAACATCATTGTTAGTCACCACACCATTGTAACTGGTAGAAATATCATCCTCGGTTTCAATAAGGTTCTCAGAAGTCAAATTATCAGATGTAAAAAGCAAACTGATGATGGATTGAAATTCATCAGGAACATCAATCTCCACCCAGGTTTCCTGGTCAAGCACTGCCTTAATCTTTGACATCTACATCCAAAGCAGCATCCATTAACAATTATGTACAAAAATTTCATGATGATGAATGCCATACAAAAGGACAAAAATTAAAACTAACCCGAGATTCATGCTGAAAATCAACAAAAGCCTTGGCCTGTGATTGCAGTGTCCCACGGATGCTGTATCCCAACCTCCCACCAATCTGTTAAAATAAGCATGGAAATTAAATCATGGAACAAAAATCATATAATTTTTATTCTTAAGTTTTAAATCAATATGAAAATATATACTTTTTCTGTAGCAGTAATGAACTCCTGGGTAATGTTGTATATGGTTAGAAACTCCTGCAATTTCAACCTAGGATGAAGAATTGCACGGACCCCAAGAAGCTTTGCCCATCTTCCATGAGCAGCATCACATGCCGCAAAGACAGCTTCTGCGTTTTCTCGCAATATATCAGCTCTGTTTAGAACCAGATTGTTTGAGAACATCAAACAAATGGGACAACAACTACAACACAAAAGTTATGGAAGAAAACAAACAAGATCTAAAATTTTATTCTCCTTTTTTATCTGGAAGTTTTACATGTAGTCAGTGAATTAAAATGATGTCCCCATCACCCTCATTCTTAAAGGGAGGAAACCAAAAGTGCCATTTGTTATCAGCAAAAAGAAATTCAGTACTTGACTCCTGACAGCCTCTACTGCAACAAAAATAACCACTGAAGGGTCTAATAAACATGTATACTAATTTAACATCATTGAGGGGATAAGAGCTATTAATCTTGCATGACAAAACATCCATATTTAATATCAATGAATTAACAATGTCACTCCTACTTATTAAAAAAAATAGGGTTTATTATCTTTTTAGTCCCTAAACTTTTTAGGATTTCTGATTTTAGTTTCTGAACTTTTTATTTCTGTTTGTAGTCCCTAAACTTTTTTTTTGTTCTTACTTTTTAGTCCTCTCAAGGGACTCAAACTAAGGACGGAAAAAAAGTTAAGGGCCAAAAATAAGGACAAAAAATAGTTAAAGGACTAAACAAATAAAAAAAGTTCAGGGACTAAAAATAGAAATTCTAAAAATTTGAAGGACTAAAAAGATTGTAAACCCAAAAAATTAATATCCAGCGATCAGAAGCTTGTATGTCATCTATCACAACTTTCGCAAGTGAATAACAGGAGTGATCGTTCTAAAAAGTGACATCTTCAGTCTGTACAATAAAAAATTAACAAACTAAAGTTTTAGTCAAGCTGGGAAAGAGATTCTTCATATCATGATGCACTCGTGCTATAGCCACAAGTAATAACCACTCAAGTCTTAAGGAAAAATAAAGTAGAGGCTAATATTAATATTGCAGCACAAATATTTTTCTCTTTCAATTTTTCGTCTCATTTCCCCCCATTTCATATTTGGTAGCAATGTAGCAAATTTTCAAATGACAGGATAGAAACTTTAAAGAGACATAAAGCAATGTATATGTGTTCACTTTATTAAAAAGCATCCCTACATAATGGACTCTAGAAAGGAATGGTTCACATCCTCTCAAAGCTTCATGATATCATATTCTGTGTCACCATTCAATAAATAATCAAACTTAAAGGGGGAAAACACTACAAAAAAAAAAAAACTTTAACGGGAAAAAAGAAATTCCTTGCAAGAAAAGAGAAAAACAAATTGAGATAACAACACCATTGTGTATCAATTATAGAAATCTTCACTATATAAGTCCACTCATTCAAATATAGTTAAAAAAATTACAAATACAATCCAGGAGGCACAAGACAACAGTGTCTCTCAATACTTATATTTCCAAACTGAATTATAAAGTTTGGGTGCTTCTGAACTTCATAATAGCATGTATTAGATAGCCACAGTTCTGTTTTGTCTGTTGATAGGTTGTATTTTTGTTTTACTTGTATCTTTTTCTATCATATATATATATAATTATTCTTTGCTGAGCAAAAAAAAAATCATTTTATGTGGACCGGAAAAGGAAATTTGAAAGGAAAAATTAGCTTTAATCACAAATTACTTGCTTTCTCAATTAAAATGCCAAAAAAGAATCTGGAAAAAGCATTCCAGTTTCCACTACAAGTAAATCAGAAACAAGAGCCTAGATTTAACCTGAAATTTTTTGACATGTTTGAGGAGCTCATAGAATCGATTGCTTTTCCCAGAAATGAAGAACCCTTGGCAACACTTCTTTGTGGTGAATATGGCAAAAATGTAGTACCATGAGACTCGCTTTCTTGGGATGTTTCTGCAGCTGCAGCACCATGAGCAATTGCCACCACAACTGAATCAGCAGCATAATGACCATCGCGATTGCTTAAGATCCATTCGATGGCCTTTTTCACTTCAGCAGCCCGCACTAAATGTGCCTGCAATCACTAAAAGGAAAAAAATCTTATTACATCACTCTTAAAACAACTAAGTTGCAAAACAACATATAACTGAATTTCAGTAACCTATATAAGCCACTATTATGCTTCTAAAGCACACTATTGATAACTATGTGCATGCATAGCACAGCTAGCTTGATTTCAACCTCTTTGATCTCTGCTCAGTTTATTCATATTTCAAATAAATTTCTATTTGTTATTGGGTTCTTTCTTCACACTTTGGGTGGCCAATCCACACAATTATTTGGGATTGATACCTATGCTTGCACTAAGTTTGAATAATTTCACAACCAAGCTACATGATCTTCTACACCTTTCACATTTATTTGTCATATAAGAAAATAAATTTAAGAGAAAGTTCAACTAAATGGAGAATAAGAAATCTTTCAAAACAGAGTGAACCAAAACAAAATATCTGGAGACAGAATAAAATACACTATAAAGCCATCCAATCTATATGTGGCAACCCTGAAACAGCCAATTCATGAAACACCACACAAAGAGGTGTCATTAGTGCAACCACATACCAAAGTACTTTTAGGAGCAAATAGTTTAGCTTCAAAGACAGCTTTTCAGCTGCAACCAAAGGACTGCAGGAACTGAACATTGCCACACAATGTTTCCTCCCATTTTGACAAATACTTCAAACCTAAGCAGTACAAACTGTTTCAAAGTAGGAGGACACACCAAAACCTCACCAAGGAACATCCCCCCCTCCCTCCCTCACACTAAAAAGAAGTTGTTCCATTACTAAGAGACAGGATACTTCAAAAAACATGGGGACACTTTCAAATTTTTATATGGAGAAATGTTCAAGTCCATGCCATATCCCTTCTGAATAACATTGTCTGTGAAGCTTAGCAATACAAGCAACATATCATCAACACACATCCTCTACATTAAAACTGTATACTGTTCAAAGGACACAACAATTCTAGTCTAGACCATGTAACAAATTAACAATTGCCAAGTATAAATTACCTGTACTATCAAGAAAATAGCACTCAGAAGATGCACAAAACAGTCAGATGATAGGCTCCGCAACTTGCTAGCAAGTGATGCACCTCCACCTGAGTTACTATTTAGCATTAGAAAGTTGAAAGTAGAACAGATCACATAAAACCACAATGGAAGAAAAATATTAAAAGCATATTTTCTCTTAAGACAAACATAATCAATTATGCTAACGAATTTCTCACCATCTGCATCCACAGCTCTGTCTCCAGAAAAGAATTCTGACTCTGAACCTCGAGAAGCAAGAACTGGAAGCAACTCAGCAACAGCAGTCTTAATAGCACTCTTCATATCAGCAGTCAGTGTATCTCGATAAGTCCTCAGAACAGAGGGAAGTTTAGCCTGAAAATAAGTGAAATCACTTAACATGCATAATTCCCAGCACAAAGAAAACCAAGGGAGATAAAAGACATGTAAGAAAGGATTATAGACGAGTAGCTATGGGGGGGGGCAAATCATGTCTCTTACCCTGTGTTTGTTAAGAGAGCGGAAAGAAATAGGATGGAAATACCAAATTTCTACTGTTGTTTTCCTTCTTATATCCATCCAAACAACACATCCTTTCTACTCTATTTTCATTTATTTCTATTCATTCTATTACTTTCCTCCATTTCATTTCTAATTCAAACAGAGCATTGGTCTCTTATCAAATGTATACAACACAGTCTTTTCCCACAAATTGGAGTAAGCCAAATGGATCAAACAGACATAATGTTCTATCATAAATCATATCTATAGATAAACTATTAACCTCTAAATCCTTGTTAATGGTTTCACCTATAGATTTTCTTCATTTCCCTTTACCGCTAGCAATTTGGCTACCCTCCATAATTTCTAATCTGCTTACTGGGGCTTCTACAAGTCCTCTCCAAACATGCCTAAGCCACCTAACAACCAACCATCTTTTCAATAATAGATGTTACTCCAACTTTCTAATGCATTCATTCTCAATAGTCAATACCATCCTGTCTAGTATGTCCACTCATCCAATGAAACATTCTCATCTCTACTACATTAAGTTCATTATTCTCTTGTTGGCTTTTTATAACTTAACAACGCAAGTCCTATAACTGAGAGAAAAGTTTCCTTAAGCTTCAGCAGTATACTTCGGAAAAGAGTAGATTTGAAGGGTATAAGGTTGGCCAGAAGAAGGTGGACATCCATACCTTACAATATGCAGATGACACAATTTTCTTTGGGGTAGCTTTGGAGGAAAATGTTAGAATGATTAAGGTGGTTTTGAGGAGCTTCGAGATGGTGTCGGCCCGAGTGATCAGTGGATAAACTTTGCTAAGAGTAGAACAATTTTCTTTGGTTGAAGATAAACTTTGCTAAGAGTAGAACAATTTTCTTTGGCTGAAGATAAACTTTGCTAAGAGTAGCTTTGGTGCATTTGGGACGAGTGATCAGTGGATAAATAAAGCTGCTACATATCTGAACTGTAGAAAGTTGTCGGTACCTTTTTCTTATTTGGGCGTTCCTATTGGGGCAAATCCGAGAAGGAGTGAGACTTGGGCACCTTTAGTAAGAAAGTGAGCATAAATTAGCAAAATGGAAGCACAAATTCTTGTCCTTTGGGGGAAGGCTGACTCTCATCCAGTCAGTCCTGAAATCATTACCTACACTTCTATTTTCTTTTTTCAGGGCTCCTAAGAAGGTGACGAACTAATTGGTGAGGATACAACGACGATTCCTGTGGGGCGATAATGACGATCATGGCAAGATTGTGTCGGTTAGTTGGGACATGGTGTATCAGGAAAAAGCGAATGGAGGTCTAGGAATTCGAGACTTGTGGAGTTTCAACACCGCATTACTAGGGAAATGGCGGTGGAACTTGTTTCATTGTCAAGGGTAATTGTGGTCACAAGTCTTGGAGTCAAAGTACGGCGGTTGGCGGAATCTTGATGCTTTGAGAAGACCTACTAGTGAGTCTATTTGGTGGCGGGACCTGTGTAGCATATGCCAACCTAGTGTTGAGGAGGGGTGGTTTAATAAGGAAACTAAATGGAGGGTTGGCTGCAGATCAAAGGTATTATTTTGGGAAGATGGTTGGAAGGAAGATGGCATAACTCTGGGGACGAAATTCCCCAGAATATATCACATCTCCCAACAGCAACAGCATTTCATTCAACAAATGGGATCTCTGTCACATGATGGGTGGGAATGGAAACTTAATTGGAGAAGGTGCTTTAGGGAGGGGGAAGTTGAAATCGCAATTAAATTCTTAGAGGAAATTCAGGGTCTGAACATGCATCCTGATCAGCAGGATAGTTGGTGGTGGGAAGGGGCACCGAATGGTAGATACACGGTGGGAAGTGCTTACAAGGCTTTAAACAAGGGGGTGGAGATTCAGACGCAGAAGGAGGTGTACACAGACCTTTGGAAACTGCATATTCCAAACAAAGCCACTTGTTTTGCTTGGAGGTTACTGAGAGATCGATTGCCCACTAAGAGAAATTTGGCTCATAGAAACATAAATTTGGGGGGCCATAATTGTCCTTTCTGTGATAGCTGTGTTGAGGAGGCATCACATGTGTTTTTTAGTTGTCACAAGATTATGCCGCTGTGGTGGGAATCTTTGGGCTGGATCAATGTGGTAGGGGCATCACCAATTACTCCTATTGAGCACTTCCTTCAACATTCTTATTGTCATGATAATGGCCTTAAAATTCAGAGGTGGTATGCTTGGTGGATATCATTGACATGGAGCATTTGGTTTCATCGTAACAGGATTGTTTTCCATAATGAAATTTTTAATGGATCTAAGCTGTTGAAGAATGCTTTATTCTTTTGTTGGTCTTGGTTAGCTAATTTGGAGAAAGGATTTAATATTCCCTTCTATCATTGATCTAGCCATATTAGAGATGGGTTCGGTAAGTAGGGGAGGTATTTTTTTGTGGCCCTTTTGTTTTCTAGCCTTCAGTGAGCTTACTTTTAGGTTGACCTTTGGCACCTTAATTCGGGCTGTTACCATGTATTAGGTTGCCAAAGTTCTGGTAGGCTCCCTAGGGGTGTTTTTCTTTCTCGGTACTACTTGTACTCTTCTTTTTATATATATATAATATATTATCTTTGCTGATCAAAAAAAAAAAAAAAAAACATAGAACACCATAAGCATGGCTTCATTTCATCCACCCTAATCATATCCTATGGTTTACATCTCTCTCAAACTCTCCATCATTTTGCATGATAGACCCAAGATGCTATAGCCACGTGATTTGTGGTATGGTCTCCTATTTTTACCTCTAAGCTAGGATTGGTGTGCCTCCTGCTAGACTTACAATCCATTTGGTCCATCTCACTTCTACTTATATGAAAGTTGTGCCAAGGCTTATCTCCATATCTCTAACTTCCCATTTATTTACTCTCTTGACTCTCCAGCCAAGATTATATCATCTGCAAAAGTATGCATCATGGCACCAGCTCTTGAAAATGCCAAGTAACAACATCCAAGACAAAGGTAAAATGATAAGGGCCCTTAGTTGACCCCTAGTAGTGCAGTCCTATAATTATAGGAAAATCTGTTGTGACGCCACCCTGTGTTCTTACCCTAATTGTGAGCCTCTCGTACACATCTTTGATTGCTCAAATATAGGCAACACAACGCCTTTTTTCTTTAGGGACTTCTGCAATACCTATAATACCCTTTTCCAAATCAATGAACACCACATGTATGTCTTTTTATTCCTTCCATACTACTCCATCAATTGTTGTAGGAAGTATATTGCTTCCTTGGCCAACTTCCCAAGCATAATTACCCTTGCTTTTTAGTAATGAGTCTCTTGCATTAATCCATGTGCAATTACCCTCTTCCATAGCTTCATAATATGGTTCATGAGCTCGATCCCCCTACAATTTGTGTAATTTTATGAAATATATGATAAAATGGAATCTTAAAAAAGATTTCGTAGATCTCTCCACACAAATATTGTGAAATCATGAGATCCTACAAATTTTGTGTAGGTAAGGAGGGATTTGAATACTGTATACAAGTTACAACCAGACAATTTCTTGCCAACAAGTATTAAAATTTCATCTTTCAAGATAATCCTCAAATCAATAAACAAAGGATAACTACAATGTAGAGCCCAATAAAATTAAGGATCACCACATATATAATAATTATTGTTCAAAACAAATGTCTGTGGTATTTACCTACTGCAATCATGCTGGGTTTCAGATTTTATACAAAGTTCTGGTCAGCACATCTTGGAAAAGACAGTAGTTCTTGTAGAATTTGTGATGGCATTTAGAAAAAAAATACACAAAGATTCGGGAGTTTGGAAATTGGAATCACATGGGATGCATTAATATGGAACACTCAAGCATTGTTTCTTTATGAATTGTAGCTCAGAAACAGAAACCTTTTTATATGGCATGGGATCTCATGCAAAATTATTTTTTTTTTTTGTTTTTCTATTATTTTCCTCTTCTATCAGTTGCAAAATACCTAGTATATACAAATCTTGATGAGGGTATAATTTATCCTCAAAAATACAAAAGGGAAAATCTCACAACACTAAAAAGAAAATAATACTCAAACTTTCACAATAACTAGATTAAACAGTAAGTTTCTTAAGATAAATACAGCTAATTACTTACAGTTCTGAGCAATCCAATAACAGTAGGAAGAAGACTATCTTTGAAATTATTGGTTTCCTCTTCTTCCAACTTTACCTGGTTAAGAAACACAGAGGTTAGATCACAAACTGCATCTGAAACTTCACAATCAAGGTCAAAACACAAGGTTAACCATACATCATATCATATAACTTTACGTATGAGACTTTCAGCTACTCAAATGTTGGACTAATGCCAAAACAGAGTACTCAAATAAATGATTGTGCAGTGTGTAAAAATAAAGGCATCAAGAATCAACAAGAGCTTCAATTACCCAGTTACCCTTATATACTAGCCATCTATGTTCCAACACAGATAGATTAATTTGGATTTTGGATTCTTCATGTGTTTCCCTAAAAATCTTTTTCTCAGATGCAGAGATTCTAAATTAAATAATCAATCTCCTAAAAATTAAAAAAATTCATCCCTGACAAATCCATTTGAAACTCTCGCACTACCCTCCTAAACACAGGTCTTTCATTATATTAGAGTATGTAATTATATAACTTTTTTTTTTCAGCAAAAATTATATATATATATATATATTTATAAGAGAACAAAGTACAAGTAGTACTGATACAAAATTGCAGACCTATGGCAACCTCATACATTTTTTTTTTTTTATCAGCAAAGATAATATATATATATATAAATGATAAAAAAGAGTACATGAATTAATTTGCCAAAGATCAAGCTGACTTATAGGATCCCCCCAAATTGGAAGGGGAATAAAAGCTAAAAGCTAATAGCACCTCTCTGTGTAAAGTTGTTATTATAAGGGCTGTTAGTTTTTGCTAACAGCACCACTCTGTGACAGGTAGTTAGCTTTTGCTAACTGTACCTCCTTTGTACAGTTGTTTTTTCTGTTACAGCTGTTATTTGTACAGCTATTATTTCTGTTACAGTTGTTATTTCTGTTAGCTGTTAGGTTCTGATACAGTTAGTTTAGAGGTCCATAAATATCTCCATTGTAACTAACTCAATTCAACTTTTTCACACTGAAATAATATCTCAGTTCTCTCTTATTTTTCTCTCTTCTTCTTACCTTTTCTAAAATGGTATCTAGAGCCAATTTTTTGCACTGATCGTGCATTGGTGTGTTCCATCTGTTCAAGTTTCTTCGATCAGTTCAATCTGTTCGTTTTCGCTTCTAGTTCGAGTTTGCCTTCTCACTCGGTTTTCGCGTTTGGTTTGTGTTCGATTCTGCTTCTGCTTTGCCTCTGCTTCGTGTTTGGTTCGTGTTCGTCTTCGATTCTGGTTCGCGCTTGACTCGCGTCTGGTTAGCATTTGTTTCACGCATTCCTGTTTTGTTCAATTGGTTCGTTCTTTTACAGTCATCGCCTTCTACAAGTTCTTGTTCTGTTCATCCATGGCTTCCACTCATTTGAATGCTGTCTCGCAAACGTTTCCAAACTCAATTGCTGAAAAATTGGATGATTGGAATTACCTTCATTGGCATCAACATGTTGAGCCAGTCCTCAAATCGCAAAAGTTGCAGCGATTTGTAGTAAATCCTGTTGTTTCCCCTCGCTATCTCACGGAGGATGATCGAGTTGCTGACAGAATCAATCCTGAGTATGAAGCTTGGGAAGTCCAAGACCAAACACTCCTTGATTGGCTGCAATCGAGTCTCTCCAAGTCCGTTTTGTCGTGAGTTCTTGGTTCAAATCACTCCTATCAAGTTTGGGAGAAAATACATGAACATTTCAGTCTTCACACAAAGTCTCGTGCTCGTTAGTTGCACATTGAGATGTGTGCAATCTCACTTGAAGGTAAAACTACTGATGACTATTTGCGTAAAATAAAAGGTTATGTTGATGAGCTTGCCGGTGTTGGAGTACCGGTTAGGCATGAGGAATATGTTGATGCTCTCCTCGAAGGTCTTCCATCAGACTATGCGCCAGTTATATCTGTAATTGAAGGCAAGAAACGAACTCCATCAATTGCTAAAATTGAGGCCCTGCTCTATGGCCATGAAACTCGCTCAATCGTTACAATAAAGAAGCGCAGGTGCTGAGTTCTCCATCCATGAATTACACTCAAGGCTACTCGCACTCAAATTGCTATAAATCAGGTGATTCTGTTGGTTCAAGAGGATCCTATGGCAGGAATGGTGGCAGTCGTAGTGGTTTTTCTGATCGTGGAGCTGGTCGCAGCAGCGGAGGACCTGGCAGAGGTCGTGGTGGTGGCAGGTTTGCCAACTTCCAGTGTCAAAATTTGTCTGAAGTACGGCCACACTACTAATGTGTGTCATTTTCGCCCAAACATTAGCTTTCAGCCTCATGAATCTCTTACATTCTTTGATCCTGCCACTTTTCAATCAATTCCTTACTCCTTGGGTTCTGCTAGGACATCCAACACTTGGACCAATCCCAACTCCAAGCCTGCTGCTCAACCTTCTAATCAGCCCAGTGCTATGCTTACTAATACCTCTAGAAATGGTCACACTAGCTCCACCTGGATTCCAGATTTTGGAGCTAGTTTTCATGTGACTGGAGAATCCCAAAACATTAAGCATTTCACTCATTTTGATGGACCTGAACAAATTTTCATAGGCCATGGTGAAGGTCTGAATATCCATGGTGCTGGTTCCTCTTCTTTTGTGTCTCCTAATGCTTTCTCCAAATACACGATATTCCCAATCAAATCTAAAGCTGAAACTATTTCTATTTTTCAGACTTTTAAATCTCTAGTTGAAATACAACTTAATACACAAATCAAAAGTGTTCAATCTGATTGGGGTGGTGAATACAGACCTTTCTCCACTCTTCTAGCATCCTATGGTATCTCTCACAGATTAATTTGTCCTCACACTCATCATCAGAACGGTGTGGTTGAAAGAAAACATCAACATATTGTTGATTTGGGACTCACATTGTTGCATCATGCTTCTTTACCCTTAAAGTTTTGGGACTATGCCTTTACTACTGCTGTCTATTTAATTAATAGACTCCCTACTGCTTCCCTTAATTTTGCTATTCCTTTTACTACCCTTTTCAATAAGGATTCTGATTTTAAATTCTTTAACACCTTTGGCTGTGCTTGTTTTCCTCTACTGAAGCCTTACCATGCACACAAACTTAATTTTCGATCTCAAGAATGCTTGTTTTTGGGGTATTCCACCTCTCAAAGGTTACAAATGTCTGTCTTCATCTGGCATAATTTATATCTCAAAAGATGTTTTGTTTAATGAGTTGAGATTTCCTTATTTCCTTCTAATTCTGTAAAAAATCTTGGTTCCTATTTTAGTCTGACTCCTAATTTGTCTCCACCTCCTATGCTGTCAACCCCTCCACACACTCAAGTCTCTCACTCTCACTCTCCTTCTGTACCTCTTGTTCCTTCTGGATTTTCTCCTATTCCTGTTAATTCTCCTACTGTTTCTTCCCCTATGTCTCATCCAGTTACTTCTTCTGATTCTGTCCCACATCCTTCTTCAGAGGTTGTTGTTGTCACTGAACCCTCTTCTGAGTCTGTTCCAGCACCTAACTCTATACCTGTCAACACTCATCCTTTGCAAACAAGGTCCAAGTCAGGGATTCATAATCCTAGACTACATCCTTCACTGTTCCTTGTTCATTCTGAACCAAAATCTGTGAAACAGGCCCTAGAAAATGCAGATTGGCATGCTGCCATGCAACAAGAGTATGATGCTTTGTTGAAAAATAAAACTTGGGATTTGGTTTCATTACCCTCTAATAGACAGGCCATTGGGTTTAAGTGGGTGTTTAGAGTGAAGGAAAATGCTGATGGTACCATCAACAAGTTCAAGGCCAGGTTAGTAGCCAAGGGCTTTCATCAAGTTCAAGGTTTTGATTTTCATGAAACATTTTCCCTTGTAATTAAGCCTGTTACAATTCGGATTATCCTCACTCTTGCTCTGTCACATGGGTGGAAGTTATTTCAACTAGATGTGAATAATGCTTTTCTTAATGAGCTTCTTGAAGAATCTGTGTATATATGACACAGCCTCCTGGTTGTGAAGCTGCAAACAAGTCCTTGGTCTAAAAGCTTAACAAAGCTCTCTATGGCTTAAAACAAGCCCCAAGGCAGTGGTTTGATAGACTAAAATCCACTCTACTTCAGTTTGGTTTTGTGGGAAGCAAATGTGATTCTTCCCTTTTCATTTACAATCATCAGGTACATGTTGTTTATCTTTTGGTTTATGTGGATGATATCATCATTACTGGGAGTTCTACTTCTCTCATTCAGCAGCTTACAACTAAACTGAACAGTGATTTTTTTCTTAAGCAACTTGGTCATTTGGATTATTTCCTGGGGTTAGAGATTGAATACCTACCTAACAATTCTATACTTATGACTCAAAGCAAGTATATTTGTGATTTACTGCACAAAACCCACATGGCTGAGGCTGATTCTATCTCTTCTCCTATGGTGTCTAATTGCAAAGTCTAGACATGGTGCTGATGCTTTTCATGATCCAACTCTGTTCAAATCAGTGGTTGGTGCTTTACAGTATGCTACACTCACTCAACCTGAAATCAGTTTTGCTGTTAACAAGGTTTGTCAGTTCATGGCTGCACCTTTGGACTCTCACTGGGCAGTGGTTAAAAGGATTTTAAGGTACCTTAAGGGTACTTTAAATCATGGGTTATTTTTTCAGCCTGCTCTTATTACACAGCCCTTGGTCCTTCATGCATTCTGTGATGCAGACTAGGCGTCTGATGTGGATGACAGGCATTCCACCTCGGGCTGCTATCTTTCTTGGCCCAAACTTAATCTCTTGGTGGTCTGGCAAGCAAAAGGTCACAGCCAAGTCAAGCATTGAAGCAGAGTATCGAAGTTTAGCTCAAACTTCTACTGAATTAACCTGGATTCATGCTCTTCTAACAGAATTGCAAGTCCCATTTACTACTCCTCTTATGTTCTGTGATGATCAAAGTGCTGTCTCCATTGCTCACAACCCTGTGTTCCATAGTCGTACCAAACATATGGAGATTGATGTCTTCTTAGTTAGGGAGAGGATTCTGGCCAAGCAACTTGCTGTTGTGCATATTCCAGCTCTGGATTAGTGGGCTGATGTGCTCACCAAACCTCTTTCTTCTGCAAGATTTGAAGTTCTCAGATGCAAACTCAATGTGAAGAGTGTTTCCTCTCTTCCCCTTGAGTTTGAGGGGGGATATTAGAGTATGTAATTATATAACTGTGCAAACAGTTTTGTAATAGGATTGTAAGGGCTGTTAGCTTTTGCTAACAGCACCTCTCTGTGTAAAGTTGTTATTGTAAGGGCTGTCAGCTTTTGCTAACAGCACCACTCTGTGATAGGTAGTTAGCTTTTGCTAACTGTACCTCCTTTGTACAGCTGTTACTTCTGTTAGCTGTTAGGTTCTGTTACAATTAGTTTAGAGGTCTATAAATATCTCCTTTGTAACTAACTCAGTTCAACATTTTCACACTGTAATAATATCTCAGTTCTCTCTTTTTCTTATCTTTTCTAAAACATTAGGACAGAGGTTCTTCATAAGATTAACAATATAATAAAATGTTGCAAATTCATATACCATACACAGCTTTTCATCAGACATGTGCTACATGCAGATTAACACTAGAACGGTAAAATAGGAAAAGAATGGATTTTATTCTAGAACTCCAATCCCAGTTCAGCCCAGAGTGGTAACAGATCTAGGATAGGAATGAATGCTGAATAGTGAGTACAGAAATGGCCTTGGGAGTTTTAAGAGGCTAAATATTCCTCCTGCTTAATTTCACAGAAATGAGATCCCCTTACCCTCTCTCTACCTTTCTATTTAACAATCATACAAAAATAACAAACTTCCTCACATGTTAGTTACACAAACTGTAATCAGTTATGTTCAATTCAGTGGTTTTGTTCCACTGCAACTCTCCTATTTCTTCTCTCATAGACTGCCACAATAGGATGCCAATACCAAATTACCAATCATGTGCAGGTTTAATCAGAAACAGTGATCAATTTGTTTCTGCACTGCTAAATGGCTGCTTTATGAGATAATCTGGTTGTGGATCTTGATCAACACAATATAAGTCCTCTTACCTTGTCGATTTTTTTTAACAGAAAAATAAATTTTATTAAGGAAGTAGAGAAGAGGTTATTATATGCTTTAGAAGCAACAATGAGGAGGCTATGATATCATGGCAGATTGAGTGTAACTACGATGGTCAGAGAGAGAAACATTAGTGAGAGAAACAGTGGGTGGGTTAGAGTGAATAGCAAACACCGTTTCCCTGAGAGGGGTAGGGGGAGGTCCAGGGCTAATCTAAACGGTAACTACGATGGTCACGGGTACAATCAGCGTCACCTGCGGGATGGGGAGGCTCATCGACATGCTGGTAACTTGAAAAACTGGAGGGATGCTTCTGATGTGTCGTCATTCTACTTTACTCGTTTCCCCGAAGATATGAACGCAAGGGAGCTATGGTTTGATTTTAAGAAATGGGGTGATGTCCGGGAGGTTTTTATCGCTAGAAATAGAAACAGGAATGGGTGTAGATACGGTTTTGTCCGTTTCAAGGGTGTCGACGACGTCTTCAGATTAGAGAAACAGCTGGATAACATGATCGTCGGAGGACTTAAGCTTCATGTAAACCTCCCTAAACACGATAGGGAGAGGAAGGAAGGAGTGAGACCATATATCAACGAGGCATCCACGAAGGTGTTTACGGAGGGTACTGCGCCGGTCAAGGATAAAGGTAAAGCCAAGATCAGCGCAGAACATGAGGTAATGGGGGCTGATCAAAAACATATGCCTTACTACAAGCAACGCCCGTTATCATACGCTCAAGTGGTATCGGCGAGAAACAACACGAAGCACAGGAGGAGGGCCATGACATATGGCCAGGCGGCGGAGAAGGCATCTATGTCATCCATTCAACTATCCATCCCTTTGGATAACCATATATGGTGTTCCGATGCCTAGGTGGGAAGAATCACGCATGTTAAGGATCTCGACAGACTTGATGAAGACTTCTTGTGGGAGGGAGGAGAGGAAATCAAACCCAAATACTTGGGTGATGATTTGGTGCTACTTTCTGGTCTTTCTGATTCCAAAGCGGTTGAAATGAGTCGAGAAGCTACAGAGTATGGCTCGTCGAGATTCTACTCTTTAGAAAAATGGAATCCTGACATGAAGATCAGCTCTAGATTGGTTTGGGTCTTAGGCTGGGGCATCCCCCTTCATGCGTGGGACAGGGAGTGCTTTAAAAAGATTGTAGCTGCTATGGGGGAGATGGTGGATTTAGACGATGATACAGCTGACCTTCATCGTCTGGATAGGGCTCGGATTCTCATCAGAACACCATGGCAACCTAACATTAATCATAGGATTCTAGCTTCCATCAATGGAGTAGAATACCGTCTCACTTTCGTAGAGGAAACTTGTTTCCAATCCTATAAGTGCTTTAGGGGGAACTATGCATCTTCATCGGACGTGATACTGTCCGATACAAGTTCCTTGGGCATCGGCGAGTCTCCGGGAGTTAGCTTGGTGGCCGAGAGCTCGGCGGCGAGGATGGTAGGGCCGGTTGAAGTCAGCGAGGCGAGATGCAGGGATGACAAGGTATTATCCGCGGGTCAAAGCTCATCGCATATACCGCTGGGTAATAACCATTGTGACAGAGCCGAACATCACGAGCTTGATGGCGAGCTTGCTTTAGACTGTAGCCGTCCGCCCGTGTTCACAGAAATGGCAAAGGTCAACGATGACCAGGTTTTGGTCCAGGGGGGTTGCGTGTTTCAGAAGACCGTGGCGGAGGGGCTGGGCGAAAAGGACAATCACGTGAATGAAGTGGGTACTGCTAAATCAGATGGGGGCCCACACCTGCTACAGGCGCCTGAGACCTCTGGCATGGCAGATCCCTGCCTGTACCAGACCGCAGTTGTCGCGTCGGAAGGAGGAAAGGAGGTAGTGGACAGGGGCGGTGAGAAGACGGAAAAATCATGGGTAGAAGGTAATAAGGGGGGGGACCCACACATGTCACCTGGTAGCAGAAAATGCTTGCACGTGGGCAAGGATAAATGGCAGCAGGTTGGGGATTTAGAATATAACAGCCCTTCTGTTGATAGTAGATGCAAGTTGGGCCACATTGGCACTGGCCCAAATCCTCAATGGAAGGTATATTCCAGGACAAAGGGGTGCAAAAAGGATTTGGGGCCCAATATAATTACTGATAACCAACTTGGACAGAATAGCAACAAAGGAAAACAGAGGGATCACTCATCCTTGAGCCCTGCTACTACATCTGTTTTATTCGTGGACAACAGCACAAGAGATACAGTAGAGCAGGAGGCAAATCCTTCAGAGACTTACCCTTCTGACAACCACCTGTTAGTGCCAAGCCCCTCTAGGAATGTTTGGGGGAAAGGTGCAGATGGTGATGTGTCTACTTCAAATCCTATAATGAATGAATGGCTGAAAGATGCACATAGAGATTTGGAATTAGCACAAACGTTGGGTCTTTGTTGCTGCAACCCAAATGTTTTGGTAAACTCTATTGTAGCTATGGAGGATAGAGATATGGCTGAAGCTCAGAAGTTGGGAAGCAGAGTGGGTGATCCATGAAGATTATGTCCTACAACATTAGAGGGTTGGGAGGGGGGATCAAATGGGCAGCAATCAGAAAAGTGATAGCTGCTGAGAGGGTAGATATGTTATGCCTTCAGGAGACCAAACGAGAAGTTGTTGATAAAAAGATGTGCCAGAACGTGTGGGGTGATCCTATGGTCCAATGGGAATTTGTACCAGCAACCAATAGAGCCGGTGGTTTATTATGTATCTGGTCCGAAAAGGTTTTTAGCCTTACAAGCAAGGTGTTAGGTGAAGGCTTTGTGTTTCTGGAAGGGAAATGGGTAGCTGATGACTCGAAGATCTCAATTGTGAATATATATTCACCTTGTGATATGTCCCTGAAAAGGAACTTATGGGAGGCAATCAAACAACTAAGATTTGCTAACATGGAGGGATTATGGTGTGTTATTGGTGACTTCAATAACGTCAGAAGTCCTGTGGAACGTATGGGAGTATGTCAAAGACCCTATGATGGTAGCAGTGTGCGAGAATTTAACGCATGGATTGCTGACTTGGAGCTCGAGGATGTACCTTGTGCTGGGCGCAAGTTCACATGGTACAGACCTAATGGCACTGCCAAGAGTAGGTTGGACAGAGCTTAAGTTTCTGCTGAATGGACTGATAAATGGCCAGCCACCTCTCAGCTCATTTTGGACAGAAATTTCTCTTGACCATTGCCCTATCGTGCTGAGGTCTACTGCTGTAGATTGGGGCCCAAAGCCTTTCAGATTCCTGGATTGTTGGCTGCAAGATAAATCACTCAGGGAGGTTGTTCGTCAAAGCTGGAACTCTCATCAGGTTGCTGGCTGGGGGGGATATGTATTAAAGGAGAAGATTAAAGGCCTGAAGTTGAAACTGAAAGCCTGGAATAATTCTCAATTTGGGAATATCCAGCAGAAGATGAAACGTTTAGAGGAGGAGCTTAACAAGCTGGACATCCTTAGTGATGGTAGACAACTAAATGCTGAAGAGATGAACAGGAGAAAACAAGTTCAGGAAGATCTTTGGCTGCAGCACACTCAAATGTCTCACTATTAAGACAAAAGGCTAGGATCAAATGGCTTAAGGAAGGAGATTGTAATTCTAGGTTTTTCCACATCTTAGTGAACTGGAGACGCAGAGCTAATCTTATCAATGGGGTGCTGGTGGATGGCTGCTGGATAGAGGAACCCTCTAGAGTCAAAGCTGAAATTCGATCCTTCTTCAAGAAGAGATTTGAGGAATCAAATTGGACAAGACCTACTCTGGATGGGGTTGCCTTTCGAACTATTGAACAGCAACACAATGATCTGCTGTTAGCTAATTTTGATGAAGTGGAGGTGAAGGCAGCTGTGTGGGCCTGTGGTAGTGAGAGAAGTCCTGGACCAGATGGTGTTAACTTCAAATTTATTAAAGAATTCTGGGATGTACTAAAACCTGAATTCCTACGCTTTCTAGACGAATTTCATGCAAATGGAGTGTTCCCTAAGGGTGGAAATGCATCATTTATAGCCTTGATCCCTAAAAGCCATGCTCCACAGGGTCTTAATGACTACAGGCCTATCTCTCTTATCGGCTGCGTGTACAAGATCGTGGCTAAAATCTTATCTACTAGATTGAAAAAGGTGTTGCCTTCCATCATTGACCCTAGACAATCTGCTTTTATTGAAGGGAGACATTTATTACATAGTGTACTTGTTGCAAATGAGGTGGTGGATGAGGCAAAAAGGTCTAATGGGAGCTGTCTTGTGTTCAAAGTGGACTACGAAAAGGCATATGACTCAGTTAGCTGGGAGTTTTTGTTATACATGTTGAGACGTCTGGGTTTTGATCCCAAGTGGAGTACATGGATCGAAGGCTGTCTTAAATCAGCCTCTATATCTGTCCTAATTAATGGGAGTCCATCTGAGGAGTTTGTTCCACAGCGCGGCCTCAGACAAGGCGATCCTTTAGCCCCTCTCCTGTTTAATATTGTTGTTGAGGGTCTCACTGGCATGATGAGAGAAGCACAACGTAAGAATTTGTTTGAGGGTTATAAGGTGGGGCAGAATTTGGTTGATATCAGCATTATGATACCATATTTTTTGGAGCAGCATCAGCCCAAAATGTGATTTCCATTAAGGTCATGCTTAGGAGTTTTGAACTAGCATCTGGCCTCAAAATAAATTTTGCCAAAAGTAGGTTTGGGGTGTTTGGCAGAGATGATCAGTGGGCTAATCAGGCTGCGTTGTACTTAAATTGCAGGCAGCTGGATGTACCTTTTTCTTACTTGGGCATTCCCATTGGGGCAAGCCCTAGACGCTTTGAGACCTGGGCTCCTTTAGTTAAGAGATGTGAGAGTAGATTGGCTAGTTGGAAACACAAACACTTATCCTTTGGGGGGAGGGTCACCTTGATTAAATCTGTCCTTAACTCAATTCCTATTTTCTTTCTCTCTTTTTTCAGGGCTCCAAAGAAGGTGATTGATAGACTGGTTAGAATTCAAAGAAATTTCCTATGGGGTGGCTGTGATGAACAAAAGAAAATTGCTTGGGTCAGCTAGAAGTTAATCTGTCAACCTAAAGCATGTGGGGGATTAGAAATTAAGGACATCAGCAAGTTTAATATTGCTCTTTTGGGGAAGTGGTGGTGGAACTTGTTCCACCAGTCGAATGACCTTTGGGCCCAAGTACTGGACTCCAAATATGGCAGTTGGAGAAACCTGGAGGAGTCTAGAAGGTCGGGTGTTGAGTCGATCTGGTGGAGTGACCTCAGATCCATTTGCTCATCAAATGAGAACGGCATTGGGCTTACTAGAGGTTTGAAATGGAAGCTGGGGTGCGGATCAAAGACGCTGTTTTGGGAGGATGATTGGAAGATGAAGGTATGTGCCTGAAAGATAAATACCCAAGGCTGTATCAGCTGTCACACCAACAACACTTGTACATAGGCCAGTTGGGTACTTTATTACCTCAGGGTTGGGAGTGGAACCTTAGCTGGAGAAGAAGTCTTATGGAGGGGGAGGCTGAATCTGCTATTAACTTCATAGAAGATATTCAGATTTTGGATATCCAGCCACAGCTCCAGGACTCTTGGCATTGGGAGGATGATTTACATGGTAATTACACAACGGCAAGTGCCTACAATTTCCTTCTTAGGGCATGGTCACCTATGGACGCTTGTGAAACTTTTAAGGATCTTTGGAAGCTTAAAATCCCCAGTAAAGTATCTTGCTTTGCATGGCGATTATTTCGGGACAGACTACCTACCAAGCTGAATCTAAGTAGAAGGAATGTGGAGCTCAATGACCTGCACTGCCCTTTCTGCAGGTCTTCTGTTGAGGACGCGGGACATCTGTTTTTCAGCTGTGACAAGATTAGACCTTTGTGGTGGGAGACTATGTCTTGGTTATGTATAGCATATGCACCACCCCTAAATCCAAAAGAACACTTCAGCCAACACTCTTACTTTTATCACATTGGAATCAGCTCGCCGAGATGGCAAATATGGTGGTTAGCCCTGACTTGGACTACCTGGAGACACAGAAACAGAAACATCTTCCAAAATGGGAGTTTTAACAGCCAAAAGCTCATGGATGATGCTCTTTTCTTCTGTTGGATATGGACCAAAAACCTGGAGAAGGGCTTTGACATCCCTTTCCATTACTGGTCTTGTAATACCAGGGATATTTTTTGTATTCAGGGGAGGGTTTAATTTGTAACCCGTCCTGTTTTGTTTGGGGGATAGAAGTCCAACCTGCCTATGGCTTTCTAATTCATGCCATTCTCATGTATTAGGCTGGCATAGGTGTGTTTTGTCTTGGGTGGACTGTTTTATCTTTTTCTCTCCTTGTATCTATCATATTTCATTTATATATAGTTACCTTTGCTGATCAAAAAAAAAAAATGGCAGATTGAGTGTGCTGTTTTTCAAGTTCAGTCATGTGCATGGCAGGAGAGTAATGTTAGTATTTTCCAGGGTGTTTGTTTTCCCTTTCATTTGTCAAATGGTAGAAATGTTTTTATGGCTATGATCCCCTGCTCGTGATCATTTCAAGGGAATTTCTATTATTGATTGATATGCAAAGAGATTGTGCAGTTTTGTTGGACTTTTGAGCCATTTCAAATTGCCTTTTACTCCCTTCTTCTTTCCCTTTTTAGTTGGGCTTTCTTAACCTCGTCCAAATGTATATCTCTCCTTCCAGATAACATTAAACCTCTTCTATAGAAAAATAAGGACATAAAAACGGTATCTACTCAAAAGACAACAAAACATTAAGAAGGAAATGTTTATCAAGGTTACAACTTCAAATTCTGCCCAAGTACAAAAATAAACCTTCACTTTTTTCTTTAGTGAAGATTAATACATACATGTAAACGTGAACTCCATCAGAAAATGTAACTAGAGCCTATTGGCCCAGTGACAATAAAGAACAACTCATTTTCATATATTTTGACCCCCATTATAGCAAAAGAAACCACCATGGTAAACAATACCATTAGAAAGTGTAATGGTGAAGATTTGAAAGATTTCCAGTACAAGAGTCACAAAATTAAAGATAAAACTAACTGAAGATACAATCTTACTTCATCATCCTTTCCGTTCATTGGAAGGGAAGCTCTTGCTTTAGCTTTGGATAAAATTATCACATCTTTTTCAGAAGCATCGTGTAAGGAAGCTCGAATAAACTCCGCTGAAAGAATGCTACCAAAATAATACAATACATTACTAAACATCTAATACAAATAAAACTTTAGCCTTTTCTTTTACAAATATTTAATCCAATATTAGAAATATACCATAACCAAAAGTCAAGATTTCAAAGTTCAGAATATCAATGGACAAAGAAAACATGTTTAGAATACGTAGAAGTTTAAAATATTTCAAAATAAGAATTGAATTTGTTCACAAGCTTAATAATTGGGATCATTATTCTCATTAGCAGTGTGCAGATAGCCTTTTCAGCAACTAAGATTAAAAAAAACAAAAGGAGCTATGCAAACTTAAACATTATAACACAACCTATTCTCTTTCAATTATTACTCAGCTCTCTGAAATCAAGAAAGTAGAAAGCATTGTTAAATGAAATTTTCAAATGCAAGTTAATGGAAAAAATTATCTTAAAACAATTAAACAGTAGCATATGCCGAGGTGTACCTGTTTATGGATTCTATAAAGCCTATTACATGATCTCTAAGATGACGAAAGCAATGCAGACCAGAGAGCTCATCTCCATCCTGCCAAAGTTACAGGAAATGAACAAGACAAATTAGTATAGTATTTTCTCTTTAACTTTCAGGAATCCCATCAGGCTATGTTATAAACAGTCTTCAAACAGAACTAGCAACTTAAACACAATAATTGATATCAGCTAAAGCATTAATCTCGAGTCCCATCCACTTAACTTTAAAACAATTAAAACTTAAAAACAGAATATATCCCAAGACCATCATATATAAAAGCTTACATATTCATGAGATACAATACAATGATTAAAGAGATACCAGCAAATGTTGCAAATCATCAGTTACATCTAGTGCTCCAGCACAATCTGCAGACGCGACAAGCTGTATCACAGGAAAACACATCAACTTAATAGTAATCAACAATAGCAATATGCAAACACAACCAAAATAACAATGGAAACACCAAGAGCCAAGCAAATAAATGACCAACACAGAATCAATAAGGCAGGACAACTAGTAATTAAACAACCACCATAAAATTCACCTAATTAATCCACAACCTAAACCAGCCTACAACAACAATTAAATACAAGCACAGTTTCACTGCAAATCTTCACAATCCTACTCAGCAAAGATTAGACACTAATTCCACTCTTAACAAAAACACAAACACAGTTTCATAATTGCTTTTAGGGTGGTTGTCCAGACAGAATTGGTGTCATATCTCAGTGATTTATGTTGATCTATAATGCAAACTTTTATTAGACAAATTAATGAAGTATAACTCCAATTCTAGTTGGAGAACAGCACCAAAAGTACCTAAGGAATCACATCTAAGTTTTGTGCTCCCACACAAATCTTCACAATCCTACTCGGCAAAAAAGATTAGACACTCACATCATAGACCACAGCGAGAAACAGAAACATCAAAATCCAAAAAACGCGAAAACGAGTACCAATTTGAGAGCGGAGAGGGCCTGGTTGACGTAAAATATAAGCCTGAGTTTCTGCAGGAGTGCGAGGAGGTTGGTCCTGGTGCCGTTGAGCTCCTGAATCTGGCGCGCGTCATGGACCAAATCGGCGTCGAGGAGGCGAATGGTGTCCTTGAGGCGCCGAATCTGCTCGCAACCCTGGAGGATCTTAGCATCAAGGTCCTGCAGCTGCCCCTGCGCCTCAAAGAACGACGAGGACCGTAGCGAGATCTCCTTCACGAGGTGCAGCTCCACGACATCGAGGTAGTGCGAGAGCTTCTCCTGCAGCGCGAGGTTCTCGGCGATGTTGGAGAAGGGGCAGGCGGCGCGGAACGTGGCGCCGTCCTCGAGGCGGAAGTCCTCCTTGAAGTAGAGCGCCGGGACCTCGCGGAGGCACGCCACCAGCGCCTCGCCCTGACCGACGCCGCCGGAATTGGTGGCGTCATCGGCGGCGGCATTGATCTGCTCGTTGGAGGCGTGGTTCCGGATGTCCTCGAAGCGGTGGAAGGCGTCGGCGATGGGGGAGAGGTAGGGGAGAAAGTCGGATCGGGAGACGTCGGAGGCGGCCTTGGAGGCGGAGATGGAGGAGAATTCGGGGACGGAGACGGCGGAAGCTGAGGAGGACCACCAGCCGGCCCAGGAGGCGGCGTCGGAGGCGTGAGGGTTGTTCAAAATCGAAGAGAGGCTTTGGATTGTATCAGAATTAGATTTGGAGAGAGATGAAGAAGAAGAGGATAGGGAGGTTGGTGACCTTCCCCACGAGTGCTGGGAAGGTGGGGAATCCATCACATTACTTTCTTTTCTTGTGATGGGTTTCGATTTCAATTGGAGTGTGTGATTGTGTTGTGATAATGTGATGGATTTTGGTGCGGTGTGGATTTTTTTGTTTTCAGGTACGTTGGGATCTGAGGGAGGGAAGTGTTGTTGTGTTGTGCCTGTGAAATGGAGGAGGACATACGATATGGGAAAGGCGGGTTGGGGATCGGGATCGGGATCTTCAAACCGGAACAATCAAACACCGGAGTCTAATACTACTGGGTGGGACTTCAAGATGTCATCACACATACCACGATAGATTGATTGCATCAATAAACATTAAGATTAATTAATTTTAGGTTAAAATATGTTTTTATATATTAAAATTTGGTTTTAGTTCTTGTAAAAAATTTATTTATTTTTTGTTTACACAAAATTATAATAAGTCATAGTTTGACCCATAGTAACTAGAATTGAATGGATGTGAGCTTACATATCAAATGTTTGTCCACTAAATATTGGACACATGTAGTTCTATTTTTTCTTTTCCTTTTCTTTTTTTTCTTCTCCCATGTTCGATCTTCTCCCACACCTTTGACACCATCACTAGAAGCCATATCCACTATGACCTCTGTGTCATCGAAAATCACTTCTAGATAGACTGTCAAAAGTCATCGACCTTGTCCTCTCACTCGACCTCTTTGACGATGTCGACGACATACTGATCAACCACTAGGTTGTCCACTTCGTCAACAAGAATTTCCCTTTCCTCATCAAGGTGTTATGAATCTTCAATTCTTGTGATGCGTGAGTGTTTTGGTTTTAATCTATTATGCATTGTGTTGTTTTTGTTTTTTATTATGTAGGAGTTAACGCTAGAGGGTCTACTGAACATTGTAACCACATGTTCTAGTGGATGAAGAATAAGGGAGTTAGAGGAGCAGCAAGCTAGAAGTTTTTTCTATCTTTGACGAAACGATTTTTCCTTAGGGGGTCTAACATTGACAAAATTAGGAAAAATTAGACTACATTTCTCTCCAATTTTGGAATTATTTGTTTGACCCAATCTCTAATTTTTTATTTGGGTTTGGGTTTATTGTGAGCTTTTTGATGTAGATTGATTTTAGGGAAGAGATTTTTTTTATGCGATTTACGGTAGTTTTTAACCGTCACAAATTGTATTCTAGCATTTTTATATTTTATTTTATGCAATTTGTGGGGGGTTTTAACCCCATAAATCGTATTTCAATTTTAAAATATAAAAAATACCATGTAGGTTTGGACATAACCAAATCTAACTCCTGGCAAAAAAATAACACATTATAATTTTAAGCGGACAAAAAACTGAATATTTTCTTGTAGGAACTAAAATCGAACTTTGTTATATTTATAGGGATGTGAAACATATTTAGCCTTACTTTTTGTTGAATCCGGTTACATCCAAGTTACATTGGATTGTACCAAACAATTAAATCCCTACGATTTTGATGTTAACAAAGCATAAATTTATGTATTGGCCTTTCATGCTTAAGCTACATGTTCATATATCTCTACAAGATACAAGCAAAAAAGCATGAACAGAAAGACTCTAGACAATATGCAAAGTATTAGTCATTGGACGATACTGCTTATGGGTCCAGTGCTAAGAAGACAAGTACTTTAACACTTTTCTCACAATACAAAAGCAATGAAACAGTTACCCGATCCTCAAGAATTCAAAACGATCACAAAAAAGTAATGTCCATAGGCTCAGTAAGAAACATGTCATAGTGCACAAAAGGGAATATTTAAATTGTCTTGTCTTAACATTCTTAATTCCTTTTGTCTTATGTTGTTAATGTTACTTTCGATTCATACGATGAAAGTCAACTCTGACCACTAGAAGATACTGACAAACTGTACTTCGCTTAAGATATATTGCACAAAGCGTTTATGGTCCCCACTCTCTCTTTGCACAATAGCAGCCTTGTGTCAAGCGTCAAAACTATTAAACAACAATTAGCTGGGATCTCTCAACGGATTGAAGCTTTAAAGTCTATATAAAGCCCGAAGATATTTGTGTTACTGTTTGTTGAATCACAAGAGAACATTCTGAGATAAAACAAGTGTTGTTACGTTGTCAGTCCACTAGACAAAGGAAACTTGAGCAAATCGAGTGAATCTTAGCTCTTCTAAGTTAGCGAGTTTCATTGTATTCGAACTTATTGTGTAAACATTCTTTGAGTGATTATAATACATCCATTATCAAACATATATTGTTTGTGAAAGCCAAGAGTGGCTTAGTGAATAAGAATACTTGGGTGTTAATCTCAGGGGGGATTAAGAATAGTGTCAGAAGTGGCCTAAAGAGTACTCGTTGTAGTCAAAAATGACAGAAAATACTTGTTGTAATCAAAGATTTGATTAGTGGAACCCTTCAGGGTTTGAAGGAGAACTGGACGTACCCCAATTGTTGAGGTGAACCAATATAAAATTTTTGTATTTTCATTACTACTTCTATATAACTAGTTCTTTTCCTTATGTCACTTCTACACTATCATATCCATGTTTTGTAAACTAGTTTTCCAAGCACATTGTGATTTCAAACTCCTTGGATGAAACCATTCGTTCATTGGTATTTGTTTGAAAAAAGTTTTTAATAGTTTTCAAAAGACCAAGTTTTTAACAGTTTTCAAAAGACTAAGTTTTTATCTATGGCACTATTCAACTCCCTTTTAGTGTGTTTCAGGTACTTCACTTTTAACTTGAAAACTTTAAAATTTTGATTAAATAGTTGATAAATGTCTATTAGTGTTAAAAAAGTATAACTTAGGAGGCATTTGGTAGGGGAGATTTTTTTAATTTCCCCAGAATCATAGGTTGAGAAAATTAGTTTTTCATGCTTGGTATGCATTTAAAAAAAAGGGTAAATAACCAAATTTGTCCCTGAAAGTGTGAAACGTTGACAAATTGGTCCCTAAAAGTTGAAAATTTCAAATTTAGTCCTTGAATGTGCAAAAAACGCGACAAATTAATTCTGCAAAAAATTTAATGACAAATTGGTCCTTAAACTTTGAAACTTAATGTTAAATTGATCATAAAAAAATACAACTTATTGTCAAATTGGTCCTTAAATGTTACTTTTAAATGTAGGATTAATTTGTTGCACTTTTTGCACTCTCATGGTGTAAATTTGTATTTTTCATCTTTCAGAGACTAACTTGTCATTGTATCATGTAAGAGAATTGTGAAGTTATAGTGGATCGAGCGAATTCCAAGTCCAAATCTAGAAATTCATTTATTAAGATCGACGTCATCATCCAAATCTAGTATTTCTATCTGTATTTAATTATTTTATTGTCATTTAACTTTTATTGCAATTTATTTTATGTTATTTATTTATTGACAATCACAAAATAAAAATACAAAAACCTAGTTCTTAGTTAAAATAATTACATAAAATATCTCTTTTATTCCTTTAGTAGATGACCTGGACGATAGTTCAGTTAATACATCATAATTGGATTACACTTGACCTATAAGTTGAATCTAATGTGAAATAAAATCCTAACAAGTTTTTTGTGCCATTGTCGGGGAATAAATTGATTTTTATTTTTATTTGATTAAGAACTTGTAAATATTTTTAAATAGACTAGTAAATAATTGTAGATGGATTTTATTAGGTGTAGATAGATTAGTAGATAATAATTAGAGTAAATAGGGTTGCTGTAAATATCTCTTAGATTTAATTAGGTGTATATATCTTTTAGATTAGATTTAGGTAGTTAGTTATAGATTAGATTTTATTAGATTGTAAATATATCTTATTTTCTAGGTAATTGGTAAAAATTCTGAAATTGAAAATTCTGCATTTAATTTTTTCTTTCATAATTACTCTTAATTTTTGAATAACATGTAAATATCTTTTAATTTTTAGTTTTTCTTTTATAATTTTTATCTCTAACATCTATTACGTATAATTTAGTTTAGTTGCTAGATTTATCTTTATTTTTTAGATATTTCTTTCTCTTTTATTTTCAAATTTTTGTGTATGTATATTAGATATATATCTTTTATTTTTCTGTTTTCAATATATCTTTACCAAATAATATAATTTAGAATAATAGGGTAGCTATCATTAATTTTTATTTTTTCAGATTTTATTTTTCTTTTATTTAAAATTTATTCAAAAAATCATAAAAATATATATCTTTTTAATTTTTTATTCATTATAGGATAATTAGTTTTAAATTTTTTAGATTTTATTTATCATCTATTGTATCAAATTAAAAAAAAACTAAAAATTTATATATCTTCTATTTTTGTTATCTTTTTCTTAATTAAATGCTAAATATTCCTTAAATAAATCTAGATATAATTAGAATTTTAATTTTCAGGTTATATCTCATAAAAATTTTTGAAAATTTTAATTAAAAATATATCTTATATTTCTATTTTTTAGTTTTTAGTACTTAGGATATTTATCTTTTATTTTTAGATCTTAATATTTTCCTTTTTTAGTTAATTTTTTGAACATTTAATAATCTTTTTATATCGTTTATTTTTATTTAAACTAATTAAACTGATCACTCTACTCACACCTATTCAAAGTTTCCATTTTATCCTTAGATGCTAGGTTCAAGAAGAGAACGAGCCATGACACAGTGGTAAAGTTGTGTCTTGGTGACTTGGTGGTCATGAGTTTGAATATGGAAACAGTCTCTTTCCATATACAAGGGTGAGCCTTCATACAGTATTCATCTCTCTTACTTGCACATAGTGTAGAGTCTTCAGGCAATAGGGTACGTAGTATGCTAGGTTCAAGAAGCAAAATGGTCATTCTAACCCCTCTTGATCCCAAAATTGAAAACGCTTTTCAAAAGCTAAAAGGAAAAACTTTGTGTGCCAAGAAGCAACTAATAATGACCTTTCTTTCAGGTGAAGACTAGACTAGACTTGGAACCCTTTCACTCCATCTCCATAGCCCATAAATAATCCCTTCTTAGCTCTGGACTCTAGCTTACCTTTACTTACGTGATAGTATGTCAGACATCCAAACATCTTCAGCGTTGAGTATTCAACTTGTTGGATTTAGGGGAAGCTGCAAGAAGATTAAAGCAAGGATGAAGTAATGACTTGATGTTTTAGCTTTTTACATGCCCAATCAATTTGAAGACATTTGTAATTTGTCTAAGTAGTTCAAGTGCATTGCCTTGTGATCCCTGCATTGCATTTGCATTCTCATCCTCATGCATACATGTTTTTGATTAAAGTACTAAAGCTATTCAATGATTTCAAAAGAAGCTAAGTTCTCATGGTTATGTTTTTGTAAAACAGATTAAAAAACATCAATCCAATTCACCAAACCAAGTAATGCGAATTATCATAGTCCTCAGATAATGATCTTGTTATGAAAGTGTCGCAACCGATCCGGCCACGACGGGACGAAGATGAAAAAAAGATAAAGAGAGTCTTCCTAAAAAGGAAAACTTGAGGGGAGTCACCCCAACGTTTATTTAAGGAAAACGTCAGAAAAATCAAAAAAATAAGGCATGGTCTATGATTTGAGATAAAAGAGTTCGGGAGTCATTTACACACGGGGAAGGTGTTAGCACCCCACACGTTCGTCATAAAGACAACAGCCTTTAATTGAGTGTGCTAAAAATAAAGTGACTTTTTAATTATTTTGTCTTCCCTTAAGAACACGACTTATGTTTGTTTTATTTTTGTTTATTTAGAAAATAAAATCAAAGTTTTATTTTTAGAAAAGAAAAGATTTTATATATTTTTTTTGTTTTTTAGGTCGACAAAGGGGTTGGCCCTCGCTCCTACGTATCCCAAGTGCAATGAGGAAATCAGACTTACGTAGTTCTTTAAAAAAAAAGCAACTTGATTGAGCTGATTTTATTTTTTTTGAAAGATTTGTATAAATAGCGTGAAAAATGGTCGTTAAGGCGTTGGACCTTGAAACGACGTTGAATTTGAAGAGAAAGCAGAAAGAATCGCTTACGACATTGGACCTTGAAGCGACGTTGAAGTTGAAGAAAAAACTGAGAGAATCTCTTAAGGTATCGAACCTTGAAGCAATCTCGAGTAATATGTAATTAATTTTGTTTAGAAAAATGAGAATTGAGTGATCCTTTATTTGAGTATTTTTAGCTTTTTTAGAAAAGATTTTGGATTTGTGGTAAACTCTATGAAATCAAGCAAGTCGGAGACCTAACATGATATTCAAAAAATCTATCCTTGTATTATTAAAACACCACCAAGCAAGTCGGAGACCTAGCATGGAGTGCACGAAACATATACGCGTACTAAAGATACTAATGCAAAAATAAATAAATAATTGACATAACATTACGTAATCAAATAAATCAAATAGAAATCGAAAGGGATAGAATAGAAGTGGGGAGTACACTTAGTAATTTGGGGTGCATACATGAAGAAATGGAGTGGAATCAGCATACTTATTTAATTACAAAATGGGTGAAGCCCAACAAATAAGGGGTGCATTTAAGAATATTGGAGTGTAAATAGGATTGCGTGTTTTTTCAAAATGGGCTAGGCCCAACAGTTAAGGAGTGTGCAGTTATGAAAATGCGGACTGTAAATAGCATGGTTTACTTTGTTTCAGGATGGGCTTGGTCCAACAGGAAATGGGTGCATTTATGAAAACAAGGTGTAAATAGCATACTGTAGTTTGTTTCAGAATGGGTCAGGCCCAGCAGGTGAGGTGAGTGTATTTATTAACATTGGGGATACAAAAAGTAGAATCAAAAGTTTTTTTTTGGGCTAGGGTTTTAACCAGGTCAAAACAACCCGGCCCAACCGATGCTTAGCAGTTGGGCACAACAGCCACAGCCATCTACGGGAGAAGAAAGGAGGAAAGCGTTCATGGAGGTTGCGTGGTGTGCGGTGGTTCGTGGTGGTGTGTGGTGGTGCGCGTTGGTGGTGGTGGTTTGGGGAAGATTAAAGGGCTTTAATGCAAGAGGTGGTGGTGGTGCGTGTGGTGTAATGTGGTTCATGGTGGTGCGCAGCGGCAGTGGCCGTGGTGGTGGCCGTGGTGGTGTGCAGCGGTGGTGGTTGCGGTGGTGGCCAGAGTTGGTGCAGTGGTGGTGAAAATGAAAAAGAAGGAGGAGAAGAAAAGAAAGGGGAAAGGGAGAAGAGAGAGAAAGAAATGGGAGAATGAGGACTCACCTGAGAACCCTTCTTGCTTCCTCTGATGCGGTGCCAAATGGCGCTGCCGGATTTATATCGGATAAAGCAAATCTAGGTTTTCGTTTTCCTTGTGATGAACCTGGAAGAGGGGGGACATGCCAAGTATCCGCTTGGGATCATGTCTTCTTAGGACTATTTTGGATGTACAATTCCATTTCAGTAGTAATATTCCATTTCAGTTGGAAAATGCAGTCAGATGTTTGGGGTAGTATAAGTGATCAAGGGATAGTAAATCATATCACAGGGGGAAATTTTGCGCAGAGTTCCATTACCATTAATGGGTGGCTCCGTGATTTCTTATGGGCATAGATATCCCAGGTAATTCAGTCTTATGGTTCTTCATTATCTGCATATGGTCTTTTTTTCTTGGGTGCGCATTTTGTATGGGCTTTTAGTTTAATGTTTCTATTCAGCGGGCGTGGTTATTGGCAAGAACTTATTGAATCCATTGTTTGGGCTCATAATAAATTAAAAGTTGCTCCTGCTACTTAGCCTAGAGCCTTGAGCATTGTACAAGGACGTGCCGTAGGAGTAACACATTACCTTCTAGGTGGAATTGCCACAACATGGGAATTCTTCTTAGCAAGAATTATTGCAGTAGGATAATAGCTAGGAGGATTTGAAAATCATTATGGCATTAAGATTTCCAAGGTTTAGTGAGTTCGTGCTCTCCAGAAATCGTGCCTTTTCATTGTAGCCAATCCCTCTTCTGTTCCTCCTTTGTGCTTTTATCTGTTGTTTTTTTTTTTATTAAAAAAACCTAATGGCCTTTTGGCTTTTTTTTGTTCTCTTTTTTTTTACTGTTATATTTTTATTTCTTTTTTTTTTACTACTCTTTTTTCTTCTTCTTTTTTTCCTTTTCTTTTTTTTTTGTTATTATTTGTTTTACTACATTTTTCAAAAACTATTTTTTTGGGTACCTGGACAGGAAAGTTCAGTCAATTTCATTAGAAGCAGTTCAATCGAATTAACCCCTAAATTAATTGAAACACAAACCTAATTGAAATATAATCCAAATAATCTGTGATTAAAATTTGAAATTAGAAATGAATCCATAACCTAATCCGTTTTCAATCCTAAACACATTCATAATCATGAAAATCGAATATAGGATTAAAGAAGAAAGTGAACATTCACACAGAAATTGAAATACCAAACAAGAACTCAAATTCTCCTTACTTGGACTGGATCCTTGGATTGATTGATTGTTTAACCTTCCATGATGATCATCAATAAAAGTCCCATGAAATTAGTGCAGCAAAATGGAAGAACAGAAATGAAAAATAAAGCAGAAAATGAAGAACAATGAAGAACAATTGAGATAAAATGAGAGAAAGGTTTTAATTCTGAAAACTTCTAAAAGAAACTACAAAATATGTTTGTGCTAAAATGAAGTGTGTAAAAAAAATCCACTAACTAATTGCATTAATGTATAGTGACTGAGTCAGTAGGAAAGGATGAGCCATGATTAGTCTCATCTAATCTAACTAATTACTCATTACACCAATTCACAACCCAAAATTCAAGTGTAGTGGTTATGACTTCCTAGCCTAAAATGACCTTTAAAATGATAGAAATGGCCCCAACTTATCTCTGACAAAATTGTAGATCATTTTCTTATCTTTCTAGGGACTACTCATATGCGCCATTTGGAGTTCTGTAGAGCCTTCTAGGTCCTACACAAGGAAGATAGGTCAAGTAAGAAAAAAAAATCCAAAAATAAGCAACAATTATCAATTAAGCCCACTTATTTGCCTAAGGTAAAAATTGAATTAGAATGAGAAAATAAAAGTCCAAGAGAATTCAAATAAGCTAAGAAAAATAGAAAAATATTAAACGAAAAATACTCAATTAGAATACCCCACACTTAAACTTTTGCACTCCTAGGCAAAACTAAAAGAAAAACTAAGAGAAGAATTCAAACTAAAGTAAACCACAAAGTAAAAGAAAGGTAAGAACAAGACACACGCATTTTTCAATGGATCCTAAAAATGCACAAAAGTGAGAAAGATGAAAAATGGAAGAATGATATTAAGGTAACAAATAATCCATGAACACATGATCACAAAGTGCAAAGTGCAAAGTGAAAAAGTATTCAAGTTAAAATTAAGAATGAACCAAGGTGATAGAAATCTCTCAAAGAGCAAATTCAACCTCTTCTAATGTGTATGAGTTTATGTTTACACTCAAACACCACATGTAACTAGCACATCTAAATTTGGACAAGACTCTAATTCATTCAACTTGAAATACACATGCATCAAAAGATCAAAATGACTTTATTGGCTTGTAATGTATGGCTTATGTAAAGGGTGGATAACAAAAGGATATTTAGGCTAAAACTAAGAGAAAAAGGGACAATGGAAAGTAAGCGAACAAGTAAAAAGAGGGGTAGAAATAAAAAACTTATAAGGATGAAAATGAATCACAACAACTGTTATTGCATTTTCTTTTTCTTTTTCCTTGTTTATACATTTTTTCTTTGAACTTTTGCTTTGTAAACTCTTTTTTTTTTTTCCAAATCAAAACAAAATAAAAATATTCCATACTTGTTTGAAACCCACTCCCAAAACAATTTCAAGGCCCTTTTTCTCCCTAAAGTTAGGATAATTTGGTTTTCCATTTTTCAGTTTGTAATGAGCTACACAAGAAAGAAAAGGTTAAAGGCTCAAAAAGGGTAGCAATGGATATCAATGCAAGGATAGTTTATTTGGCTAGTGATAAAAAAGAAAGAAGGCCTAAATCATCTCAATCAAAGCATGTGCAACAAGGAATGTCAAAAGAGGCAAGATAAAACATAGAGTAATCTAGCACAAGGGTGAAATCACATATGAAAGAACATGAATGAAATAATGTGATTCATCCACAAAGACCCAAAAACTCACAAGGAATAATTCTATCACACATGATCAATCTTAAATTTCTATTTCTCAAGTCTACCTATCACTTCAACAATTGCAACAATGATTCACATCAAGCATGAAACCTTTCAATCCAACAAAAATTAGTATATTTGTCACAAATTATACAAGTTAGATATCCTATGAAAAACATGAAAAAATGCCTAAATTATAATTTTTATTTTCTGAATGTAAAAACAGAATAACAACCAAACAAAACAAAACAAATACAGCAAAACAATAACAGAATTAACAACAAAAACATATAGAAACAGAAAACAGAAATAGACAGAAACAAAAACAAAAACAAAAACAAATAGAAACAGGAAACAGAAAACAGACAGATAAAGTAAAAAACAGACAAAAATAATATACAGACTCAAAAACTAAAACAAAATATAGAACGCAGACAGATAAAACAGAAAACAGAATGTAAAAACAGAAAATAGAAAACAAATTTTTCTAATCCTTCACCCCACACTTGAAATGCACATTGTCCTCAATGTGAACATGCAATGAAATGCAAGCAAAGAGACAACAAATAAAAGACGGGAAAAAGAAACTCCCAAAATGTCATTTAAGGCACATCATCAAATAAAATTTGCAAGACCAAAGAGAGGTTCACCATAAGCTCCTCCTCTACTTGCGGGCTCTCATGAAATAACTTGAGTTGGTGACAATTAACTTTGAACACCTTGTCGGTAAGTTCATTTTTAATCTTAACTTGACCATGGGAAAAACATTAGTAATAACAAAAGGTTCATCCCATCTAGATCGAAGTTTACCAGAAATAAGCTTGAGGCGAGTGATAAACAATAACACTTTTTGGTCAATATGGAACTCTTTCCTAAGAATCCCAGAGTCATGAAATCTCTTCACTTTCTCCTTATAAATCTTGGAGTTCTCATAGGCTTCTAAGAGGATCTCTTCAAGTTCTTGCAATTGAAGCTTCCTTTCCATACCCGTTTTATTAAATGCCATGTTACAACTCTTCACCGCCTAAGACGCACGGTGCTCAATCTCCATCAGAAGATGGCATGACTTACCAAAAACCACCCTATAGGAAGACATCCCTAAAGGTGTTCGATAAGCGGTCATGTGAGCCCATAAAGCATCTTCAAGTAGCTTGCTCCAATCCGTCCTGTTGGGTTGCACTACCTTCTGTATCACTTGCTTGATCTCTCTGTTAAAAACCTTTGGTTGCCCATTAGTTTGAGGATGATAAGTTGTAGCAACTCTATGCACAACCCCATACTTCTGAAGCAAAGATGTCAATGACCTGTTACAAAAATGGCTCCCTGAGTCACTGATAATGGCTCTAGGCACATTAAACTTGCAAAAAATGTGGGATCTCACAAAATCCACAACAACTTTAGAATTATTAGTTCTAGTGGCCTTAGCTTCAACCATCTAGAAACATAATCAATAGCAAGTAGAATATATAAAAATCCATGAGAAACAGGAAATGGACCCATAAAGTCAATAAATAGCCCATACATAAAAAATCTCACAAAAAATAATGGGATGCTGAGGCATCTCATGCCTATGTGTAATGGTTCCTCCTGCTCTCTGACACTGCTAACAAGTGGTGGTAAAGTGATGAGCATATCTAAACGAAGTGGGACAATAGAACCCACAGTCCAATACCCTCCTAGCGGTCCACTCATGACCAAAATGACAGCCGGTAGGTGTGCCATGACAAAACTAAAGAATAGACTAAATCTCATGATCTGACACACACCTGTAGATCAATTGATCACTACCAAACATCCACAAATAAAGATCATCCCATACATAAATTTTAGCATCACTCTTAAGTTTATCTATTTGAGACGTAGATGCATGAGGTGACACAATGTCAGCAAACCAAGGGGTAATATGTGATGAATGCAAGTGCATCAAATGCTTATCAGGGAAATTATCCCTAATGGAAAAGGATTCAACAGGTCCCTCAATCCTGCTCAAATGATCAGCAACCAAGTTTTTTGCACCACTCCTATCCTTAATCTCAATATCAAACTCCTGAAGAAGAAGCATCCACCTGATAAATCTAGGTTAGCATCAGGCTTCTTCAATTGGTACTTCAAAGCTGCATGGTCATTAAAGACAGTGATATGGGAACAAAGCAAATAAGATCGGAATTTATCTAAAGCAAAAATAATAGCCAAAAGCTCTATCTCCGTGGTGTAGTTAACTTGGGCTGTATCTAAAGTACGTGAAGCATAAGCAATGCATGGGATCGTTTATCAACTCTCTGTGACAACACATCCCCAAGTGCATAATTAGAGGCATCATACATGAGCTCAAAGGAAAGTTCCCAATCTGGTGGTTGCATGATGGGAGAGGTCGTAAGCTTCTTCCTTAATTCCTTAAATGCCTATTTGCAAGGCTAGTCAATCATAAAGTCTACGTCTTTTTTGAGAAGCTTGGACAATGGCAGTGCAATCTTGCTGAAATCCTGGATGAATCTCCTATAAAAACCTGCATGTCCAAGAAAAGAACGTACTTCCCGCATAGAAGCGAGGTAAGGTAAAGGAGTAATAACATCAATTTAGCCTTATGGACCTCAAGACCTCTACAAGAGACCAAATGCCCTTAGACTATACCTTCATGTACCATAAAATGACATTTCTCAAAATTAAGAACAAGGTTAGTCCCAATACATCGATCAAGAACTCTAGAGAGACTATCCAAACATGCATAAAAAAAGGAACCATAAACAGTGAAATCATCCATAAACATCTTCATGCAACTCTTTAATAAATCAAAAAATATACTCACCATCCACCTTTGGAAGGTAGCAGGTGCGTTACATAGGCTAAAAGACACCCTAGTGTAGGCAAATGTGCCAAATGGATAGGTGAATGTGGTCTTGTGTTGGTCCTTCGGTGCAATATGAATCTCCATGTAACCAGAAAAACCATCAAGAAAGTAATAATGTGATTTACCTGCCAACCTCTCCAGAACCTAGTCAATGAAGGGAAAGGGAAATGGTCATTGCGAGTTGCATGGTTAAGTCTCCTGTAGTCAATGCAAACTCGCAAACTGTTGGCTACTCTAGTCGGAATCAACTCATTATCTTGGTTTTTCACAACAGTGATAACCGACTTTGTAGAGACCACTTGGACAGGTGAAACCCAAGTGCTATTTGAAATGGGATAGAAGATCCCTGCAGCTAGTAACTTCATCACTTCCTTCTTCACCACGTCAAGAATAGTGAGATTCAACCTCCTCTATGGCTGCCTCACCGGCCTAGAATCATCCTCCAAGAGTATCCAATGCATGCAAATGGAAGGATTTATTCCAGGAAGGTCAGCAAGAGTCCATCCAATGGCTTTTTTGTGGCCTCTCAAAACATGCAACAACTTCTCTTCATGCTCAAGTGACAGGCTGCTAGATATGATGACTAGAAGTTGCTGAGCATCATCTAAATATGCATGCATTGGATATAGGGGGAGCTAAAGAAGAAGATCAAGGATGAAGCCCTTTTCACTTGAAGATTTTAGCTTTTTACATGTCATTCAATTGAAGACATTTATAATTTGTAATATGGTTTAAGAGGCTTATCTTGTGATCCTTGCATTGCATAAAGCATAAACATATTCATGCATACATATGTTTTATGTTTGCATTTGAAAAGAAATATTCCATGGCTTAGTTTTTGAAAAATTCATTTTACACTGCTTTAATCGATTACATAAGGATATAATCGATTACCAGCTTCTGTTTAATTCTGGAAAAGCCATGAAGAACACAATAATCGATTACAAGATAATTGTAATCGATTACATAGCATAAAATGAAAATCATGACTATCTGTCTTAATCGATTACCACTATATTGTAATCGATTACACAAATTCATTTCTGAATATGCCATTCTGTCTTAATCGATTACCACAATCTGTAATCGATTACCAAGGCTTATTTCATAATCTGTGACTGACTGCTTTAATCAATTACTTCACGGAATAATCGATTACTTTGTTTGTGAAAATTTTTCAGATTGTCTCAAGAACATTTTAGTCGATTACTTGGATAAATAATCGATTACATATCATAAAATAATCGATTACACTTACATTTTAATCGATTACAGTCTGTTAAATCTATTTTCTATTTAAAGCTGCATGGGTCTATGATTTGAAATACATCATATACTTCATTCTATCAGAGAAAATAAGAAATACCCAACACATGCTAAGTTCTCATAGGTCCAAGAAACAGTTTTTCTGAGTAATAGATTACTTGCTTGAAATGAAAAGATCATATGCTTCGTAAATGAAGATGAGTTAAAGACAAGATTTCAAAAAGAAGTTCAAGAGAGTTGATTTTGTGCTTTAACATTCATGCAACCTGGAAGTGATTGGTAACATTCATTAATTCATTGAGAATCATAGGTTGTATTTCTCTTGAATCCTTCTAGATAATTGTTTATGTGTTTAAAATTTCTTGTAAGACTAAAGTCAAATAGTTTCTTTCAAGCTGTCTAGAGTAGTGTTCTCTAGGGGTAAAGATCTGAGTAGGATTCTCAAAGTCTTTGTGATTTGATTTCTAATAGGGTGTTAGAATTCTGATTCTCTGTCTAGGGTTGATAAAGAAGATCACTTGTAATTGCTTGTAAATAACAAGGTTTGATTTAGTGGAACTCTAATCTAGTTTGATTAGAAGAACTGGATGTAGCTTCTCTTGAGAAGTGAACCAGTATATGTGCTTGTGTTGATATATGTATATTGTTCTATCTCTTCTTGCTATCTTGATCTCTTGACAACTGTGATTTCTTCATTGCTTAACTAGTGTAGGTTTTTGTCATTGGAATCTTGAACTAAGTGGTTTGATTGAATTGAAGTCTTATTGGTTTTAAAAGTGATAAAGATTCTTAAACTCTGAGTTAGTAAAGATTTTTTAAAAGGTCAAGATTATACCAATTCACCCCCCTCTTGGTATTTGAGTGTATTCATATTGTTTTCAACAATCAGAGTCAAGTGCGGAGGAAATCTTTGCATAAATGCTACGCACAACAATATAATCATCACAGGTACAATTACAAGAATCGAAATTAGAAAAATAAAAAATATCTACACTATCTACTGCAACATCAATAATATCAAGAAGAAAGACAGAATGCTCATCTACAGGATGTCTCATGACCTCAAAAATATTGAAATGGACAACGTCATCACCAAACTCCATGGACAGAGGTCCTGCATACACATCAATTTTTGTCCAAGCTGTCATCAAGAATGGTCTCCCTAGGATCAATGTGGAACTATGGCTGGAAGACTCATTCTCCATATCCAAAATGTAAAAATCTACAGGAAAAATCAAATTAATAACTCGCACCAGCACATCTTCAATAAGTCCAAGTAGAAGCGCATCACTCCTGTTAGCTAAGTGAATGACAACACCAGTGGGATTCCAATCACCAATATGTAATGATCTGTAAACTGATGTGGGCATGACATTAATAGAGGCTCCAAGGTCACACATGACATCTGCAAAAGTAAATCTCCAATGGTACAAGGGACAGTGAAAGTGTCAGGATCTTTGCACTTCTGTGGCAAGGTGGATAGTGGAATGACATCAACAGTTTTGCCCTGTATGAGTGTAGAAACATTTCTGCCCATCTTTATTTGCTCATTTCCCTTCAGCTTCCTCTTGTGGGTGCACAAATCCTTCAAAAAATTTGCATATTTTGGAACCTGTTTGATGGCATCCAAGAGGGGAATGTTACCCTCCTGAAAGTCTCAAGCAGATTAGAATCAAGCACCACTTTCTTTGCAGGAATGGATCTGGAAGGAAAAGGTAGAGGAATCTGTTTTGGCACCATCATCAATTTTTTTACCAGCATTTGTTGAATTTGGAAGCTCTATGCCACTCCTTAAGGCAATAACACTCACATTCTTTGGATTAATAACTGGTGGTGCTGGAATGTTGTCAAAACCTTGTTGCTGCATCTAGTTGACAGTTGTAGCTAACTGTCCAATCTGAGTTTGCAGGTCTTGGATGGTGGCACTGTCATTTTTTTGAAACTGAATGTTGGTGGTTTCCATTTGCTTAATCAGATCCTCCAAGGAAGAGCCAGAACTGCTCTGCACAGGTTGTGCAGGTGTAGATACGGGCTGTTAGAATTTTGGCTGTTGTCTGAACGGGGGAGCTTGGTATTTGCTGGTGAAGGGTTGATATTGCTACTGTTGAGGTCTGAATAGATGTTGTTGTTGTGGACCAAGACCATACCTCAAATTCATGTGATCTCTCCAACCAGGATTATAAGTGTTGGATTAAGGATTATATTGTTGTTGAGGTCTGAATGACTATCCAGGTTGTATGGCAGAAACATCAACAGCTTGTTTTGTTTCTTGGAGAGTGGGACATGTATCTGTTGGATAATCAGGTGCATAACAGATACCACACAGCCTTGGATGATTGGCTGCCATCACATTCTGTTGTTGACCAATAACAAGTTGTCTCACAAGTGTCAACTATGTCAGTTTATTCTTCAACCTCTGGTTATCAGCAACCATACAGAAACTTCATTTGCAACAGCCTTGGATGTTGTAGCACCTCTAGTACCAAATTATTGATAATTGGCTGCCATGTTAGAAATCAACTGTGTTGCAATAAGAGGAGTCTTGTCCATCAAAGCGCCTCTACTGGCTGCATCTATCATACTCTTGTCCATCAACATCAAGCCTTCATAAAAGTACTGGATCAATAATTGCTCATTAATTTGATGGTGAGGACAAGTAGCACACAACTTGTTGAATCTCTCCTAGTACTCATATAATGTTCTCCAGCTAGCTACCTTATACCACAAATTTCTCTCCAAATAGATGCTGTTCTGGATGTAGGGAAGAATTTCTCCAAAAATATTCTCTTCATATCTGTCTAAGTGTTGATAGGATCTGGTTGAAGGTACAACCAGTCATTGGCCACACCATCCAGAGAGAATGGAAATGCCTTCATCTTGACATAATCCTCATAAATGTCATGCAATCGCATGGTGGAACACACTACATGAAACTCCTTAAGATGCTTGTGTGGATCTTCACCTACGAGACCATGAAACTTTGGAAGCAAATTGATCTGTCCAGATTTTAGCTCATAACTAACCTCAGTCTCAGGATACTTAATACACCAAGGTTGATAAACAACATCAGGTGTAGCCAATTCCTTAAGAGTTAGGTTGTTATCAGCCATTGTATCAATAAAAATTTTAGAATCAAGATGTTCAGAACTAGAAATAGAAACAGAAAACTAAGAAGACACTATACTACTATCTAGAACTACACTATTAAATTCATCTAGATTACTATTATTTCTGCTCAATCTATGAAATGTCTTATCTATCTTAGGATCATATGAATGCAAATCACTTGGTTTGGACCTAGTCATGCATAGTTCATCTCATAAGGGACAAAAACCACAGAAATCACAGAAATATCAGGCAGTTACTCTACCAGGATACTATTCACAATATCTGCTAAAATGAAACAAAATGAAAAACTGCCCCAAACAATTTTAGAAAAATTCAAAAACACCACAGTAAATATCTAAAAATTGTGCTTGGTTTTTGCAATTTTTTGGTAATTTTTAAAAATCATGAAAACACTAAATAAATTCAAAAGTGGCCTAAATCATCGAATTTGGCAATTTGGTTCCTAGATGACCGTGTTTGTCCCTCACACGGTCAAAATGATGTATTAATTTTCTCCATATTCTGGGAAATTTTCAGTCCATTCTGAGATAATTTATTGTGAAATGACCAAAATGCCTCCGCACTAATGTTAAAACTGTGTTAAAACTCTTAATTAAAGGTCGAATTTGCCAATTTTGACCCACACCTAACCTTAAAAGGGTTAGTTTTGCTTAGAATGGGGGATAAACTTTGGACACCAACTTTCACCGCCAACTCCATAGGACCAAAAATTTCTTGAGAGCAAATTGCACAATGAACACAACTACACTACATCACTCCTCTCTTTACTACTACTATGTTTTCATCCCTGTTTTTCCCCTGTTCTCCTCAGTTTTTCTCTGTTTTTTTATGTTTTTGCACCAACACCTCATACACACTTCATAACAACCAACAAAAACAATGAAAATATGTAACAAAGTGCAATTGTGCAGTAGGATGTAAATATGCAGTGAATTCAAATATTTGTTTTTCTTTTATATTTTACTAATGCTATTATCTAATTATGAGTGAATTAAAGTTAGCACACAATGAACCGTGTCCCCGGCAACGGCGCCAGTTTTGATAACCAATGTCGTATCGCTTCGAAACAATTAAACTACGCTAATTTTATAGCACAGGATTAACCTAGGTCGACTCAGAGACACGATAAATATGGTTCCAACTTAAATTCACTAATAAATAATAGGGAAATTTTTATCGAATAGTTTGCATGCAATAAACGAAAATTACGAAAACACAAACTACAATTGAAGAAACTGATAGAATTGATTAAAGGTATTGTAAAACAAATTAAAGAACATCAATCCAATTCACCAAACCATGCAATGTGAATTATCATAGTCCTCAGATAATGATCTTGTTATGAAAGTTCAGTCAATTTCATTAGAAGCAGTTCAATAAATTAACTTTTGAATTAATTGAAACCACAAAACTAATTGAAATATCATTCAAATAATCTGTTATTAAAATTCAAAATTAGGAAATGAATCCATAACCTAATCCGTTTTTAATCTTAAACACATTCATAATCATGAAAATCGAATAGATGATTGAAGAAGAAAGTGAACATTCACACCGAAATTGAAATACCAAACCAGAACTCAAATTCTCCTTGCTTAGACTGGATCCTTGGATTGATAGATTGTTTAGCCTTCCATTATCATCATAAATGGATGCCCCACGAAATTAGTTCAGTAAAATGGAAGAACAGAAATGAAAAATAAAGAAGAAAATGAAGAACAGTGAAGAACAGTGAAGAACAATGAAGAACAGTTGAGAGAAAACAAGAAAGGATTTTAATTCTGAAAACTTTTAAAAGAAACTACAAAATATGTTTGTGCTAAAATGAAGTGTGTAAAGAAAAAAATCCACTAACTAATTGCACTAATGTATAGTGACTAAGTCAGTAGGAAAGGATGGGCCATGATTAGGCCCATCTAATCTAACTAATTACTAATTACACCAATTCGCAGCCCAAAATTCAAGTGCAGTGGTTCTGATTTCCAAGCCTAAAATGACCCTCAAAATGATAGAATTGGCCTTGGCTTATTTTTGACAAAGTTATAGATCTTTTCCTTATCTTTCCAGGGACTACTCATATGCGCCATTTGGGGTTCTATAGAGCTCTCTAGGTCCTGCACAAGGAAGATAGGTCAAGTGAGCAAAAAATCCAAAAATAAGCAACAATTATCAATTAAGCCAACTTGTTTGCCTAAGGCAAAAACTGAATTAGAATGGAAAAATAAAATTCCAAGACAAGTCAAATAAGCTAAGAAGAATAGAAAAATATTAAACTAAAAAATTTCTTCTGGAAGGGAATGCGAGCTAATGTTAATAATTTTGTTGAACAATGTCTCATTTGCCAATCTACGAAATATGAGACAAAGAAACTAGCAGGCCTGCTTCAACCTTTACCAGTTTCCATTGCTGTTTGGGAAGACCTTTACCTCGATTTTATTATAGGTCTCCCTGTGTCAAATGGTCATACTGTCATCCTTGTGGTGGTTGATCGCTTTTCTAAAGCAGCATATTTCGGAGGGCTCCCAAGCCAATTCACTGCTTTTAAGTTGCTCAACTATTCCTTGAACTCGTTTGCAAACATCATGGAGTACCCTGCAGCTTGGTTTTTGATCGATAGATCACAATACTCCATCAAGATCAGATTATGGTATGATCTATATTTGGACAGAGTAGAAACAACATTATCAAGCCACTTTCCTCTCCACCTTTCATTCGCTACAACCTATCAAGGCGTTCCTGAATGTTAAGGGATATTTTCTCATATTCGACCATGTCATCTATAACCCCCACATTCTCGATCAGAGACCTCACAATCAACAAGGGCACTGTCAAATTACCTCATCTGGTTCAACTTAAAACCGTTTCTAGCTAATCCATAGTGATAGTTGGCACATTTCAGTTGAAAGACACCTTACCTTAGATTTCGAGCGGTTGATATGATAACCTGAGGCCCTTTCATTGACATGAATAATGGTAGAGGTGTGGGAAGCCTCTTCATGGGACGCCCTAGCGAAAATGAAAGAGTTATCTATGAGAAATAAATGTGAAACTTGTGGAGCTCTCGGTAGACCCTCAAACCATGCAATAAATCACTAGATACAAAGTTTGCAATAATAGCATAAAACACTTCGGCGCACTGTTGCGTAACGGCAAGTGCACCGCTCGTTTCAAGTAATAAAGTGGGTAAGTAGAGTATCG
>CM023955.1:21989469-22136510 GCA_013407115.1 Glycine latifolia
GCAAAATGGAAATGAAGAAGATGAAGAACAATGAAGAACAAATGAGACAAAATGAAGAACAAGCTTTTGATTCTAAAAACTAAAGAAAAGAAATAATAAACTTGTTTGTGCAAAATGTAAAGTGTTGTCCAAGTTTCACTAAAGTCACTAATATGTAGTGACCAAGTCTGAAGAAAAGAATGGGTCATGAACAAAACCCATCAATTCTAATTATTTGTTATTTACAACCATAAAATCAAATTCGCAACCTAAAATTACAAGTGCAGAGGTTCTAATTTCGAAGCTTAAAATGACCCTCCAAATGACAGAATTGGCCTCGGGCTATTTCTAGCAAACTTGTAGATCTTTTTGTTATCTTTCTAGGGACTCCTAGAACGCTCCATTCGGAGTTCCGTAGAGCTCTGTAGGCCCTGCACAAGTCAGATACGTAAAGTGAGCAAAAATCCAAAAATGCGCTACAAATAGCAATTAAGCCCACTTACTAGCCTAAGACAAAAACTGAATTAGAATAGGAAAATAAAGTCCAAGAGAAGTCAAATAAGCTAAGAATGATAGAAAAATATTTAACTAAAGGCACTCCATCAAGGAACCCGGTCTCTCTCTAAGAAAAGGGAAGGATGAGCTTCTAAAGGCAACACGTGTATGTAACCCGGTTGTTTAGAAAAAGGAACACAAGCTCAACCGAGTAAGGGAGTCTGGTGGCTCTTTCCCGAGAGAACACAAGCTCATCTGAGTTAGCAACCCGGTAGCTCTCTCTATGGGGGAAGTAACTTGAGCTTAACAGCTCTAACGTATCCCCCTGGTAAGGAACCTAGTATACCTTATAAAAAGGGAAACGAGTCTTAACGACTCTAAGGGAACGACCCCGGGTAGGGAACCCGATCTAGTGACATCCGTCAACAAGGACTAAGTTACGTCCTGCATGTATGCATGCCACGTAACCCGCTCAACTCGGCATACCCATCCCGGTAGCCGACATCAAAATACGAGGGTTTGACATGTATATCTAACTCGGCCTGCCTATCCCATTAGCCGACATCAAACATGGGATTTATGTCTACGTGTAACCCGGCCAACCTATCCCGGTACTCATCACCTTCACGAACACTTCCACAGGCGTCTTAGAAACTCTTCAGCATCAAAATGCCAACTTCACCCATATGCATGGGGAGTTCTTAAAACATCTATTCCCCACAACACCAAACATCAACACTCAACAAATTTAAGGCATACCAAATCCCATTCATAAAAGACGTAGCTTTTCTGGAAACATCGCACACACCAGGGACATGCAGTTATCATCACGGCTGGACTCCTTGGCCCCCAAACTGTGGTAACTAAAGCTGTTAAGAAACACGATAAACTCCTCTTACCTAATCAGGAGTTTGTTCACGAACTTCACGGTGTGTTTGTCCTAAGCTTCAGCTCCGGCTACGAAGCTCCTCTCAGCGTCGAGATTTCCTCAGCAGCTACGGTGGCTCTCGTAGGTTAGAGATAACAAAGAAGGGGTTGGGAACAAGAGGTTTCTGGGTGAGTTTGAGAGGGAGAATAGAGGAAACGCAAGGGTAGAAGGAGGAAGAGTAAGCTTGTTGCGGTGCCAGCCTGCTGCTTATAAGCACAGCTGACGCAGCACGTCCTTATAACGTGCACAACTTGTAACCACTGCATAGCAAAGTTGACTTACATCTAATACCCATCAAGCACGCGTACCAAGACAAAAGCACTCAAACAACAAGTTATAAATCAAACAATTAATCAATCAACATAACACATGTAATTTAATTAATATAATATACACATCAAGCATCCAGATTAGCAACTTATAATCCGAGTCATTACACTTACCACACTGATATTATGTCCTGATATTTACCTCGTGTTTGTATATGCAGGTTATACAACATCGCGCTTAGATTTCAATGCTGGATTAGAAAAATTTAAAGAAACAAGCCTTCAAATAGCCGAATGGATTGATAAAATCCCCAAGGAGAAGTGGAGTATAGCTTATGATGAAGAGGGAAGAAGGTTTGGTCACATGACAACGTATCTTTCAGTGTGTTTTAACAAGGTCCTTAAAGGCGCCAAAAACCTTCCTATTACTTCACTTGTGAGGTTCATATACGCTCGACTAGTAACATACTTTTTGCAACATGGTCAGGAGGCCCGTGAGGAGATGGTGAGAGGTAATCATTTCTCTAAATTAGCGTGGCAAAAATATTTAAACATGGTGAGAGGTTATCTAAACGAAATTGTCAATATGGTAAGTTTACTGCCTTCAGGTTCCCGTGTAGTCATGTTATTACAGCATGCCGATCCACACACCACAATCCCAGACAATATGTAGACCCTGTATATAGTGTCACGTATCAATGTCAAGTGTATTCACCGCAGTGGTTTCCAATTGGAAATGAGGACTTCATACCACCAACTGGACAACCCACCGTCATACCAGATGTGTCGCTGAGACGTGAAAGATGAAGGCCAAGGAGTACACGCATACACAATGAAATGGATTTGCGAGAAGGCTTGACGACTCGTACAATATGTGGTTATTGTAAGGTTGTTGGTCACAATAAGCGTAACTGCCCTTCACGCATCCAGGATCAGTGATGTCCAATTTGTACTAACTAATATTGTGTTTGTAATAGGTGTTAATATTTATTTCCATAGCACTAAAAAATGTTCTTTTTGTACTACGATTTGATTAATTAGTAATCGAAATAAATAGAGTCCATAGTTTTGCATAATACATCAAACAAAAATAAAAATAAAGTCCACCATAGTCCTGTGTAGTACATCAAATATAAATAAAACATACACCGGCTAAAAATAAAATCACTCATCGTCCCCATGGTCTGCATGATATCCCCCACAACGGCTCATATTATGCTCGTACGGTGACAGATGACATTGAAACCGCGCTCCCCTAACAGGATTTCGCCTAATTAAGCGGTCAGGGTCATCATCACCATGATCATGACCGACATAATGTCCCCCTTCCATTGTCGCCGCTATGAAATTCGAATGATAATCCTCACAACTGGCAGAGTGTGGAGAATGCATCAAGTGTGTCGACTGTGCCGTAGGAGTCGCCATAACCGGATCTGATTCTGGTGTCGGATCAGTTAGCCTATAACACTCAGCAAATGTGTCCCTACTGGGAGTAGCCTGTGAACTGGGCCCAGCAGTGTACATGGGATATGATGGAAACGCTTATCCAGGCTGCGAAATAGATGGCACCGGAAACCAGGGGGAATACTGTGACGGTGGAAACACCTGTTGTCCACTACTACATGATTTGGGAGCATACTGTGGTGGCCACCAGTACTGCTGAGATGGCCCCGAAGGGTACCCGAGTGCGTAGAACTTCCAGTAGGACGGGGAGGAATAGGCGCCATAATCACAGGGTATCAGCAACTGGTGGAGTGGAGTTGTGAAGGGGTAACCCCTCGTGACGTGCACGTCGATTACTGCGGACCACTGGAGGAGTGGCCTCGGTCTGACGTCGTATGGGTGGAGGTGCAGGATCCCCAGGATTTGTGAGTCTATCTAAATCATTGCATGTGGCGAGAAGTCGAACCGCCTCCTGGTAGACCTGACCCATATCGAATACCCCCTAGGCCTCTGGTGATGCCATGTGGACAACTGTCTCGGCTCGATCAGTCTGTACATCAAGTATTATTAGTCAAGAGCAATATTAAGTTAACATGAAAATAGACGAACACTTGCAATATACGTACCACATGTGCATTTAACACAGCTTTGCAAGTCATCCAGCGATGGGTAACAGAGTAATACCACTGCATATACTCACTATTGACAGACAGGTACCCATCTCTCCGCATAGGATGAACATCCTGCAACACAAGGGAATCTCTGTCTGCCCATTGGACAATGAAGAAACCATGTCGCTCCCTCCAGTCGATGTCTGTCTTTCCTATCATACTTATTGTGAGCAACTCACTACAGTTAATAGGATCTTGTGGGATAGGCTGGTCATAACCAAACTGACGCAGAACTCACTCTGGCTACTAGTATACCACAATCTCATAACAAATAAGGGGACAGACAGCCAACCATTTGCGAGCCATGTCATTCGGCGATGGATGAACCATATCAACAAGGTCATAAGGCCTCCAACGTATGTCTCTCCTGCGCATGACATCAATATAATGCCGATATCTACGAATGCGTGTATATATGGTTTGTCGCGTATCGTAAACATTAAACCTGCAACAAATTTTTTTTAGCATTAACAACATATACACCCAATAATGCCAAACCATGCAATAATAACATATAAGTTTACAATACCTGTGTTCGTATATCTCGCGCTCTATGACATCCTGATCTTCCACCCTAGGAAGGCTAGGAGAGATTGTCGAGAATCTGGTCCAAGCCCACAATTGCAATAACAACGCACATCCACCCATGTCACAACGTCCTACACGTGTTGCCTTGCACAACTTCTTATACAAGGCTGCAAGAACCACAAAGCCCCAACTGAAGGTACTTGTGCGCTAGTAATCATCCAGATATAACAAGTATCGAGTGGGCACAAAGCTGGAGGCCGTGTCAACAAACAACATACCGCCTCAGATACGCAAGATCAATGCACATGTGTATCTCATACGTCCAACTTCTGTGCCCGCGTGGACTGCATAAACATCAAACTGCTCCCTTAAATAGTGGAGGCCCAACAAACCCCTGTTTAAATCCCAACTAGCAGCCGGCTCAACCCCTAAAAGGTCACCAATAATATCCCAAAATTTATGTCGTCTGTGGTGGCCCGAAACAACCTCATCATCCGTCGGCAGCCCCAATAGATGATGTACATCCTCCAGAGTGATGGTGACCTCACCCATGGTCATATGGAATGTACGTGTCTCTGGGCGTCATCGCTCTACAAGTGTTGAGACAAGGTGGTGGTCGATCTGAAATAAAAAATTATACCACGGTTACATATACATTACAATACAATCAAAACACCATAATATATTAAATTACACAATATTGAATATGCTTACCTCGTGATTGCGTAGACGTGCAACGTGATAAAAACCAGCCTGTCTAAGCCATGGGTGGATCTCCTTAGGTATAGCCAGATGATCGTGTGTCTTGGCATGCCTAACATTAAGTACACAATCCCACGCGGTGGAATCTCTATGGGAATTCCACACATGTGTGGATATATGTTTCTCTTGTAGTGTCAGGAGAGTTCGTATGGATAGACCGGGGTCAATCACGCTCAATGGAGACCCAAGCAGTAGGGACGATCGGACATCTTCATAATGATCCATTAATCTATATCGAAATTTTTTTCTACAAATTTAGCCATAATTTTTTTTAAATAATTTAAATATGCCTACCTTTTAGTTAGTAAATAAAATCATTAACAACCGGTCCTACATTAAATATGCCAGACCAAAATTAAATATCCTATAGGTTAATTAAAAAAAAATGCCTAGCTTATGTTGATTAAAAAATTATATATAACCAATCCTATATTAAAAATGGCTAACCTAAATTAAATATTATATAGCTTAACCAAAAAAAAAATTAATATCCTAATATAATAACATTGCCATTTTTAATTAAATATGCCTATCATATATCCTATAACTTAACAATCATTAACTATTTTGTCTCTCTCTCTCTTTATATATATATATATATATTATGAATTAAAATATAATACATAAATACATTAAAAACTTATAACATATACAAAATTTATAAATTATAAAATTAGTATCCGTAATTATATTTATTGTAAAATAATACATTTATTGAAATTAATATGTTTAATTATGATATACGTATATTATATGTATTACTTTTTAAATTTAATATATATATATATATATATATATATATAATTTAAAATAATAATTAAAAAGTTAGTACTTATGGATTGAATATGAATTATTATTTTTATAATATATTTAAAGTAATCAAATTAAAAATATAATGTATATATAAGTAAAAGTTAAACACAAGTATTAAGGTAAATTTAATTATATATTGAAAAATATTTATTTTAATTCATTATGTTCACAAAGGATGAAATAATAAAATTAATACACACACATATATATATATATGACTAAAATTAAACACAATTAAGGTAATATTCTGTTAATATAATATTTTTATAAATATTTAAATGAATTGGTATGCTTGAAATTATATTTATTAACTATAATATATAATTAATTTTAATAGTATTACTATATATTATATTTATTAAATAAAATATTTTTATTGAATTTAATAAATTTAATGCTCACACACATATATTTTGACTATACAACTTTCTAAATGAATCTATAATTAAAACTTTATGATAAATATTCTTTAACATTGTTAAGTTAAATACATGAAATTCTGAAACAAAAAAAAAAAGTTAAATAGATTAAATTATGTATTTCAACATAAGGAAAAAATGCAGTGTAATATTCCTATACCTCAAGAGTTATATTACGATATTAAATTTTTATAATCACATTGTTATTTTTAATTAAATATATCTATCATATATCCTATAACTTAATAATCATAAACTAACACTAAATATCCTCTAACCTAATGTTTTAAATCTCAAACTTAAATATTATTTAAAAACTAAAACTATATAAATAATATATTACAAAAATAAAAATACATAACACTAAATTACAAAAAAGAAAAAACAGAAAAATATTGAATATGTCTATCATGTATCCTATAACTTAATAATCATAAATTAACACTAAATATCCTCTAATCTAATGTTTTAAATCTCAAACCTAAATATTATTTAAAAACTAAAACTATAAAAATAATATATTACAAAAATAAAAATACATAACACTAAATTACTGTAACACCCCGGAATTTTTAATTGTTGAGTTGGACGTTTGATGTGTGTTATGTTGCTTGATTATTTGATGTATTTTGGTAATTGTTGTTTGTTACTGTTCTGCCTTGGTATGTGTGTATGATGATGGATGTGTTAAGTCAACTCTGTTGGTCTGTGGCTGCTGATCGTGCACATAAAGTGGACATGTCATGTCAGCCGTATATATATGCATCAGAGTGCGCAGCCGAAGCGTGTTTTTCTTTCTCTTCTTCTTTGCTCCTTTTCCTCCTCTCTTTCTCAAGCTTACCCACACCCAGAAACCACTCTTTCTCAACCCCTCTGTGTCGCCTTCAACCTCCAAGGACAATCGTAGCTGTCACAAGACCCCCTACATCAAGAGGAACCTCGTGATCGGAGTGGAAGCTTTAGATCGCTCTTCATAAAGTTCGAAGAGAACAGAGTCCGACCCTCTTCTTCTTGGCTTTCGCGAGGACGCTGCGTTCGAGCAAGCTTCCATTTAAGAAGATCGTGTTACAGCATCACTGGACTGTGCGAGAAGGACTCCGGGTTAGGTAAGGGAGGGTTTATTATGTTAATAACAGCCTTAGATACCATAGTTGGGGGCCAAGGAGTCCAACTATGAAGCTATCTGCATGTCCCTATTGTGTGTTGTTTTTCCAAAAAACTATGCCTTGTGACGAATGGATGTGATATATTTATGTTTCTGATGTTCTTGTGTGAAGAATTTGATGGTGTTCTCGTGGGAGAGTTGATGTTGTAGGAACCCTCTGTGTATGCGTGTGAAGTCAGTATTTTGATGTTGTAAACTCCCAAAACACCTTTTTGTAGTGTTTGTGGAGGTGTCGGATACCGGGTTAAGTATACTGGGATGAGCTCATTTCGTAGTACATACAAATATACAGGACGTGGCTCTTAGTCCTTGCTGGCTGATGTCAATATTCTGGGTTCCTTTCCCGGGGTTGTTCCTTAGAGCTGCTGAGCTCAAATCCTTCCTTTGAGAGAGAGCTATCAGGTTTCCTTACTCAGATGAGTTCGTTTCCTTTCTTTGAGAGAGAGCTACCGGGTTTCCTTACTCGGATGAGCTCGTTTCCTTTCTTTGAGAAAGAGCTACCGGGTTTCCTTTCGTTTCCTTTCTTTGAGGGGGCTATCAGGTTTTCGTTCCCGGTTGAATTTGTGTCCTTTTTTTTTTTGGAAAACCTACCTTGTCCGACCTTGTCCAAGCTGGTTCGGGTTCGTACCCCATAATCATGTAGTATCTGGGTGCCAACCCGAATACCCAATACTTCACGTCGGCTCCCTAGTATATGTTGTGCTACTATTGATGTGTATGTAAGGAACATATGTGATAATGTTAGACCAGTGAAGGTCGGTTTATGAGATGATAATATGTGCATTGATACCATGGGGGGTGCATAAAGAGCTACCCTAGTCGGGAAGGATTTGTTCCTGGTCGAGTCATGCATTGATGGTGCCCATGGTCATCGAATGCGCGTGGATATACATAGATACCCACGGGGGTGTATGAAGAGTTACCCTAGCCGGGAAGGATTGGTTCCTAACTGGGTCATACATTGATGGTGCCGTGGTGATATGCTATGTATAGACACGTGAGATGCCGGGATCGGGTGGTTAACCTTGCAAAGACCACGGTCAGTGCATTGGTGAGCCCATGTTGGGGCGGCCCGTGATTGGGGCGGTATGTATGTACATGGGGGGTGCATGACAGGTTGCCCTTGTGAGGAAGGATTTGGCCGGGTCATGCATTGATGGTGCCCATGTGACATACTACATTTGCATGACGGAAATAGGATAATTGGTTGTAGGGTACCGGGATACCGATGGGCCATGTTTGTTTGGAACTCCTTTTGACACCCATGGCTGATCACCACTGGGGGGAGCGGCCTGTGCACGACAGAGTGACCCTGACAAGCTACTGCATCATCTGACCACAGAGATGGACTATTTCTGGGATAGTACCACATTGCATGCTGGGAGATGAGTCAGAAGCATGCATCATGCTAGGCATTATAAGTTAACTTGCGGAATGTTGCTGGATGTCTGTTCATGTTGGTTGCGGGATGAAATGCTTGGATATTGTGGTGATATTATGATGTTTGGATTGCCTTCCTTAACTGATGTGATCTATTTCTTGTTGTTTTACATGATAAACTCACATTTGCTTTGTTGTACCGTGTGGTTTGGTACCTGTGATGATCACGAGCCGTGTTCGTTTGACCAGAAGGACAGCAGTAGGTGACTTGGAAGATGACCTCTTTTGGTTGGAGCCGCCGAGTTTTCAAGATGATGACAGATCAGATCCTAGCTAAGAGTTGTGTTTTGATAGTTCACTCTTCGTTGTTTGATCTTTCATTTCTTTTGAAAAAACTTATACATTTCAGATATGGATAATTGTAATTACAACCAAATTATGCTTTCATATGTACTTGTATTACAATGTATTATATACTCGTGTATTCATGTTTTGCTTCGTGGTAACGATTATGTGCTCGCAAAAAATTTATTTCCATTTTCATAATCAAATTAAAGAGATATTCAATCAAAACAAGTTTTGTCGTGTTCAAGAGATAGTGATACAGTAGCGACGAGACGGATCGTTACAATTACAAAAAATAAAAAACAACAATATGCTAAAAAAAAAACTTACCTTTCACATTGGGGAGAGGAAGGGAAGCTAGAAAGTGAGGGAAGATGGAGAGTGAGGGAGGGAATTGAGAGTGAGAGGTGGGGGTGGGGAGGGGGAGGGGTTTATATAGTGGACCACGTAGACGCAATTCGCTGGGGCCTGCAATGAATTCGTCCACGCGTGACACGTGGCCCCAACGACTCTTCGTTGTTTGATGCCACATCAACTGAGGTAGTTCGCTGGGACGCCTTGCGAATTAGGACGTGTGGCACTCTGGGAATTAACATTATTCGCGTGGCATTCTAGTTATTTTTTTTGGAACAGTGTCAATCTGGTCACTGTTCCTACATATGCCTTCAATTGAATGGCATGTAAAAACTATAACTTATCCAAGACAAAGAGCCTCAACATCTTGATCCTTTTCAAGCTCCCCTTATATCTAACAAAAAGGGCAAGTTTCAAGCAACATCTTGTGGGGTCTTATGGAGTTGTAACTCTTTCAGAATTAGAAGTCTCCCGTCAAAGTTACACAAGCTCCTGAGGATAAGATCCTTGTCAAAAGTTTTGAATAATCGAAAAGTAAAAAGGTTTTATCAATGCCATGGATTTCAACCCCTCCATGCACTCTCCAAGCATGGGCCATAGTCATCTTAAAGGCCTTTGCATTGAATGCTTTAGTAGTGGCCAACCTCCCCACCTCCCACACTTCTCCTTGTTAATTGTCGTTGTTCTTAATAGCCATTCTAATCTGATTTGCTTTGGTTCATTTTTTAATTGCTTCGACTAGTGTCCCAGGTATCGTAATAACTAGATCATCATCATCTATGACAACTAAGGCCTTATCCCTATCCATAGCACTAAAAGGCAACGACCTTACGAAAAAGTAAGAATTAGGTCTTGTGTAACATCCTCAAAATTATATTATAATTAATTGTGGAAATGTGATGATATTTGGATACAAGTATATTTAAAGAAAAATGACTATATCACTCTTTCCATGAAGTTGAAATTACAAAAATACCCTTGGATATTTTGAAAATGACCAAAATGCCCCTGGGATGAATGACAAAATTACCAATATGCCCCTAAGACAAAAATGCTCAAATAACTTTAGAAATTTTATAAAAACATGATGGAATTATAGAATACACTTAGCAAACTACGTATCAAACTATTTTATGACACAAAACTCTAGAATAAAATTTCTAGACATTTTTCGAGATAACAACTTTAAGACCTTATTTAAGAAAATTCAAGCATAAGAAAAATATGGAAAAATGATACATAGAATCTATAGAATTATCTCTTAATTGTAGGATGTATAAACCTATTTAATAAAATGGATTAGTAATTTTGATGATCAAGAATAATACAAACCAATCAAAATTAAAATAAGAACAGTCTTGTATGCAAGGATGTGTATTATTCGATATAGATTGCTTGTAAGAAATTTTAAACTATCATTGAAACCAATTTTTGAAGATATCTAGAGTTCTATTATATCATATGATTTTTAGGAGAAAGAATTCAAATTAAAATTTACTTTCTACAAGAAAAAAATCCATGTAGAAATTATAAATGGAAGTAGATTTTTCCTTAACACCAAAAATGACATGTGATGGCATAAAAGGAAGAAAAATTTATGTTCCCACCCCCTAGGTTTGAAGAGCACGTTTAGAAGGGTGTAGAAGGAAGGAGAATCTTCTTGAAAAGCCACTTGTAAAGGAAGCCATGTGATGGAAATAAGTGGAAGGACACTTGTATGGCTTAGGTTAAGATAAGGAAGATTTTTCTTGAAAAGTAAAAAAGTCATCATTTCACTTAGTTACAATTCAATGGAACAAGAAGTAACTAAGTTAGAATAAAACTAAATGAAGGTAATTTAGTTAGAATGGAACCAAATGAAGGTCATTAAGTTAGGAAGGGCAAAAATGTCCTTGATTATTAAATTAATTTCTAAACACTATATAAAGGGAGGGGGGACCTTAAGTTCAAACCATTCTCAAAACACTTCTTCTACCTCAATTTTGTGCACTCTCTCCCTTCATATCACCTTCATGTCATTTCATCTTTCTCTTTTAAAGCTTGAATCAAGTAAGAAAAGAAAACTCCACCATCTTGAAGAAATTTCGTGAGAAACCTAGCAACCTTAAGAAGAACTTTTGACAAGCTTAGTGGAAAGATATCAAGGCTTCATCTCTAAGAGGATTTCCCAAGGAAGGAAGGAAGCCATTTATCCATTCCATTCTCAAGACTCAAACTCACTTGAGGTAGGTTAAGCTTAAATCTCTAGTTAATCAATGGTTTGGATTAATTTATATGTTTTAGTTGGCTGAATTATGATTATTATTTAGGCTTGAATTTCGTGATGTTTGAAGGTTATTCTTTAATGAGAATATGTTGATTTAAGCCATATGATAGGTGATGATTTATATCCATCAATATTAGTGATGTATGGAAGCCCATTTGATGATCTTTTGAAGGTGATTTTAATGATATTTTGGGTTGTCTGTTGATATTTTTATGAAACTATTTTGATTTAAATTTAGAAGTAGAGGTTGAATGGTATGTAGTTTAATGGTTTAAATATTGAATGATTCACTTTTGAGGATTAATTAGTGAGGAAGTAAGTGAAAGGAGAATCAAGATTGCATACTAGGTTTGAATCTTTTCTTGTGAAGGTTTCAAGGGAATTAGATATTATTTATATTGAGGATTATTAGTTAGATTACTAACATAATTTTTCTATAGTTAAAACTATTCTTTGGTTATGCATAAAAGATGGTAATAATCTTACTTGATTAAAATATGGTGGTGTAACCATACTTATAATACATATTATGGTGGTGTAACCATATTTATAATCCATATGATGATGTGATGAAAATATTTTTCCATAAGGTATATGTGTTTCACTTATGGATTTGATTTTATTATGGATGAATATTGATGTGATAAGATAGGTGGATTACTGTTTCCAAGTCCAGTACGAGGCTTCGGAGAAACAGAATATGATGCTACATACAGTACGATATGTAGTACCCAGGTGCAGGATACATGGCAATATTCATGCATGTTTGCGTAAGACTATAGCAGCGTCTACATCCAGTACGAGGTGTAGCCACATACAATACGATATGTGGAGGCCATTGCACCTGGGATAGTTCATCTCATGCATTCATATAGCTTGCATATTTCTTATATATGTGTTTGAATATATTGATGTTTTACTAACCTACTAATAAGCTGGGATTTAGCTTTGCCTACTGAGAAATTTTATTTCTCACAAAAGTTTGTTTCATGTTTTTCTTAGATAACAACCATGGTCAGGTTCATTGAGGAGCTGGAGTAGTAAAGGAAGTCATGTATTAAACTAAAGTATGGAAAGTACTGTATTTGTATTGACTTTTGTAACAAGAACTATGGCTATGTACAATATTAAGTCTACATTTGTACATTTTAGAAATTTCACTAATATAAGTTTCTCGGGAATTTATCCTTAAATAAACAATAATAAAGATAATAATAAAAAAAACAGTAGAAATTTAGGTCGTTACATCTTGGGCGAAAACCCTCACAGCCACCACTAAGGAAAAACCCTAGCAGAGCAAGAGAGAGAAATTGCAAGTTTCTTAAGTTCTAACAATATTTGGTAATTGGTACATAATGTAGTTTTTAAAAAAAGGCTTAAATATGTTATTGCTCCCTAATATATACTAAAATTTCATTTTTGATCCCTGATTAATTACTTCTTCATTTTCTCTCCCTGATATTTGAAAAGTTTTGATTTTTTCCCCTACCATTCAGATTTTCTGTTAAATGATGACTAATTGTTAGCTTTTTAAAAATATGAGTTGTGGCAGTTTCAAATCTGTCTATATTCATTTTGAAATTAAAATAATAATTTATGACATCTAAAAACCACCAAAATCAATTAAAGTAAGAATTACGTAAGTGAATGCATTGATTCACTCAAACGACACCATTTCTTGAGAAACCTCCCTTTAGTTCCTCAAACCACACACACACCCACACACACACACTTGCTAGTCCTTCTCTCACTTGCTCTCTCCCCGTGATGGAGAAAGCCGAGAGCTTTGCCTCCACATTAGAGCTAGACTCTGACGACAACCACAACTGCCACCCGATGAACCACCACCTCAACCCTCCATCCCGCCTCACCCTTTACGAGTTCCCAACTCTCACCCCACCGTAACAAAACACCACACCTTCCTCATTGGCCTCAACCAATGCTCCTCACTCCTCGTCCAACACGTCTGTGCGTCACACAACGTTGCCTACTAGCGACTTCTTTGGATCTGTGCCACTGCAACCCCAACACCACCCTTTTCGTTGGTTGCATGTACGATTTCATCAAATCTACACCACCCCAACCCCAACCACTCAATTATAGAATACAACCCTAGAGTTGTTGATGGTTGAAAGGAAGGAAGGATTTTGCAATTGGGGAAGGATGTTGTTGACTAAGAACTCCATGGTTGGGATTATGGATTTTGATCGTGTAATTTCAAGTAAGTGGTGATTAGATGTTGTCATGTTGAGTAATTTTGTGTTTATTGATGCTTTAGGGGTTATGGATGTTGAGTAATTGTGTTTGATGTTTACTAGGTTATGAATTTTTTATTGTGAAGAGTGGTAGATGGTGTTAATGATGCAATTTGATGATGAATAGTAGTGGTGGTGTTTGATCTATGTTTGTATTGGATATTAATTCTAGTGTTATGTTTATAATGAGTAATTTGTAATGGGAAACAAACAAAAAAAAATCAGGAATAAAACACTTAAATATATATTGGAGAGCACTAACATATTTAAGTCTTTAAAAACTAAAATAAAAGTTAGTTTTTAAACATACAAAATTAAAATATTTGAAACATGTGATGGGACAGCGACACAAATAAATTAGTTGTTGCAAATATGGCACTTTGATTCTAGACGACTTCCTTTCTTTTTCAAATAGCCTTGATAATGAACACCCAACTAGATATTCCTCTATCCAAAGAAGTTATTCACACAATTGAGTTAATAATTGCCAAAGAACCTTTTCCAATTAACTTTGCTCATTGATATACTTTGGTGTCTGGCATTGATAAAAGGAATGCAAGGTGTAATTCTATCGTCATAATTCTGATAGATGTAAAAGAGGTCATCATTGCAGACGAATCGTGTTTCCAGTACATCCAGAACCATTACTTTCGATTGCATTTGTTGATATGTAACTTAAAAGCTAATATGTTGAGTAGAGTACTTGTGTGATGCAAACCATGCACCAAGAACAATCATAATCCTCAGTTTCTCGTCAGTAGTGAACTGTTGCAGGTGCTTCGCTATGCTCACTTTAACAGGAAACAAGATTCTCAATAAATGATAAATTACAATTTGAATCCACCAAGATCGACTTGTTTGCCGTGTCTAAAAATTACTCTCTAAAAAAACAATATAAACAAGCTTAAACTTCAGCTCATTGATTCATGAATTTGCTTAATTCTACAACCCTACTAAAAAAATATTAAAGAAATTATAACCAAACTCGTGATTTTGCTTAAATTTTATGGTATTGAAGAAGTACCATTGGCATTAAATTAAAGACATTAAACAAATCCTCATTCCCATAGTAGGCCTGGCTATGTTTTAACTTGAATACTATCATGCATGCAAACACAGCTAAGAAATCTAAATTCACTAGCGAGCAAACTACAACAGAATAAACCCCACTCGTGTCTCACTAAATTGCATGTCATTCAGACATCTAAAATATGCACGAAAATCTTAATGCAAAATCTTTGAAAGATCTTGCATTAAGCTACACATACAGATTTAGCAATCAATAGCCTGCAATGAACACGGCATTAAAAACTGTTCTCTTAATATAACAATACTTACACTCAGGACAAGCAAAATGTGAGCAAACTGGCCTGAACAACCCAGTTTCCCATATCAAATATGATGACTATACAATGCAAATGAATTTATGCCTCTATCTTCAGAAGAGAATTGAGGGAAGTACTATTGAATCGCTGAGCAAGTCCTCGAATCACAAGAACAATAACATCCCGAATGTGTCGGGAGTGTACCATCAAATTTGCTTCATTCTCGCTGTCCACTACTATACGCAGACGGTGTTGATCATTCCTAAAAAGCTCGACCTGATACATTTAAAGATCAATAAAGAAAATCAAGGATATGATAACCCAAATTTAAAACTACATTCATAATCGATAAAGGAAAATGAGTTTTCCAAGGAAACCAACTTACATGAAAGGGAGGGGCATAACTACCACGAATTTCTGTAGTTGGAAAAGAAGTCTTAGTGGCAGGCTTTACCACCTTGACTCTTTTCCTGTTAATTTCAAGGATACGTCTCTCATATGTGCCCACTGATGAAATCTGAAATAGAAATTATGACAAAATTGGTACTAGTCCCTTTTAGGCTTTTCCACCACTTAAAAAATGAATACATTAACATCAGAAGACCATAAAGTACCTTTTTTGAGGTTTGGTCTTTGTCACACAATACCTGTCACAGAAGACAAGTAATGAGCTTATGAAGGATAAAAACTAAGGTAAAAAGAGAGAAAAGTACAAAGCTTTAGAAGACCAAAGTTGAGATGGAGAGCTATCAAATTTTAGATATTATTCAATGAACTATATCTCAAGCTCAAATACAATGAATCAATGAGATACAAGACTCCAAAGGGAAGAGACATGGCAATCAATCTATCCAAAAAGTAGTTTTAACATTTCAGGTACTTGAACAAAATGGTTTATACAAGTAGGCTTGTTCTCCTAAAAATTATGAAAGGTTTCCTTCAGAAACCAGAACTCAAGTAGAGCTGCATCTTGGAGCATTTACCCAACCACATGGTCACACTTGAGTAACCATCAAATTATTGTTCTTCCTGTATAATTAACTTTTAGACATTTGTCATAGCTATATAGGTGTCTTGTTCCGATAAGCACATATCAACTTAGTTGGACTAGAATCTCCAGACATAACTTAATAACTAATCATCCACACAAATATATCACAGTTTTCATTTTATTGATATACCTTGTGATGGGGGTAGTGAGACCATTTAATCAACAATAATTGCTAACAATACACTCTTTAACACACTTTCTACTATTGATTGAAATTTATTGGAAAAATTACTAAATCACGAATAGATGTTTTCATTAAATAAGGAGAGTGAAACACACAACCATTTGATTTCCAATAAATTTCAGCAAGTAATAAAACGTGTTTGTATTGTATTACAAGCATTTCTCAATCAACATTACATTTTCCGACTATGGTAATGACAATAAAACCAAACTTAATATATATATATATATATATATATATAATATGTCCAACCTCAAACTTCACTGATCCAAGTTCAAGGTTCTGCTTCACTTCTTTAAGAACATCAGGCTCTGCATTGAATTAAAGATCAGATACAATGTTAAGTTCAGTGTGGAAATTCCTAGAAAAATGCTAGAACTGAAGAATTCCAACTATCCATATCTACAAACCAAAGAAGCAAAACTGCAAAAGACAGTAGAAAATATAGAAAGATGAAAAGATAAGCACAAAAAGAAACACCACTGCATGTGGAATAGCAGCACTTGCAACTACAATAAATGACAAGATTGGGTCCCACCGAATTATTTGTAATATCCATACCACACATGTCACTAGATAACAAAGGAATGGGTTTTCCTTATTTCAATTGTTTTATTTATCTAAAGATTTTTGGGTGAATCTGAATCAGAATAAAAACATGGTGTACTGCTCTCTTCACTTAGCATCCTTAACCGTTGCATAATAACTGCTGTTCACTCACAGCACTACTGACTTTTGTTGAGAAAGCAGAAACAAAATAGCAAGAAAGCAAGGAATAGGAGGTTCCTCTTCATAAGCAAGAGATCTCAATAAAAAAACTCTAATCCTTGGCATGACATACTCCCCCTTTACCTATAATACTAATGTTTTTAAGAAGGAAAGAAACTAGATGTTTTATGAATGTATGTAATGCATTGCATTTCATAATATATCTTTCAGTGTTTTTAGCTAGTTGCATGCACTTAGTTGTTAATTTAGGATTAGATTTGTTAATAATTCTCTGTTTTTTGTGTTTTTGTTTAAGAGAAACATTTGTAGAGTGGTTGAACCTTAGAGACTAAATCTTGAAGGTTTGGAAAGAAAAGCCCTCATTGAAGGAATTGGAAATGACCCAAGCCTTGTAACAAGAAAGAAAATTGAGGAAAATGAGGCAAAAGAGACCACAAGGGTGTTGTGGTGCTGACCACAGCCCTATGGGCACAAGTCAGAGAGAGGAGCACAACAAGAAGGCACCACAGGGGTGTTGCAGACCGACCCACAGCCCTATGGGTGTGACCAGGAGCTTAGCTTTATGAATTTTATGTTTTGTTTTGAGTTGGGCTTGGGCCTATTAGATATCTTTGATAAATATAGTCTATTATTAAGGTTTAGAAAAACCAGTGATATAAAAACCGGTCTGGACCAGCCTGACTGGGGATCCGGTGGCCTATCTAGGCTGATTTCGTTTTCGGACCAGTTATGCAGTTGACTCAAATTGACCCGATCAAACTCGGCCGAGTTGGTCACCGGACCAACCCGATCGGTTTTTTTTTTTAAAAAAAATGGAAAAATTTTATTTTTTTTAATAAAAAAAATTGGATTTTTTATAATTTGGATTTTGGAGAATTAATGAATTTTTCTTACTCAAATAATGTTAGTTATATACTTATATATAATAGATACATATATAATTTTGAATTTCTAATATATGTCGGATCAAACCGGGGCAATTACAGGCCCACTGATTGGACCACTGACCCACTACCTCGACCGGGTCAATGACCGGACCAGGTTTCATAACTATGAGAAAAACTAATATGGATTAATTTTCATTATTGGAGCTTAGGATCAAGGCTTTTGACTTTCTTCAATTCTTTCTGGGTTTGAATTCTTGTCCTTTATTTTCTTTTTGGAGTTCTACCATGTATACAAGTAAAACTCTTTCTAGGACTGGGCTTAGCCCTTGACTACTCTTTGAATTGAGTGTAGTATCTTTATGTTTATTTAAATTCTCATCTAGGTCTCTTTCTTATTATTTATGTTGAATGATTGATCACCATTTGGCATAATTTTAGATGAGTTGGGGAAGAACTAAGAGGTGAACCCATTTGTTGGATTAGTAAGAAGGGATTTAGGCTTTAAATCACAAGAGTAGGTTTGATCCTTCAAGGATTAATTGAACTAGGAAAGAACATAGAAGGTTATGTTAGGACTGAGTCCAAGCAACAATCTATAGCAGAAAAAGGTTTGGGTTTGCAGGTTTAATATAGGAAAAGGAAAGGGTCAAAAAGTCGTAACAAACACTTAGAGGGATAGGGGAGTTAATTAGTTCTGTTATTTGGAGAATTGTAACTCCTATAAATAAGAGTCCTTTCTTTAGTAAGAGGGACAGGATTTGAACTACAGAGTTACTGGCTCTCGAGTTGTTCTCTCTCTATCACCAATAAGAAAGCTATTCGAGTTTCTCCCCTGTTGTGTGCAATTTTTCCCTTGTGGATTCTATTTTTCCTACTTCAGAAAGAAGATACTAACAGTTGAATTGCATATAGCCACCACGAGAGTAAGGGATCAATTCAGTTAAATACGCCTTCATTCTCAAGAGAGAAAGGAGGATACCTTAAGTTAATTCACCATCAATGAGAATTAAACAAGGGGTCAAGTTAAGTGATTAATCAAATAGGAAATCATTGTGTGAAACCCCAATCCTAGGAATCTTCCTATCATTAATTTTATCCTTTTTAAATATTTGTCCAATTTTAATCTTATCTTTATGTTGAATTTAATCTTTTTCAACCTCAAATATTTTCTTGCTAAATTTTTACTCAATTTGCAATAATATTTAAGCCAAACACGCAGACAGTGAGAGCAACAAGACCCATACACAATCCCACTTAGTGTCTACTGTCTAGGAAGTAATATACATGAACATCTAAGTACAATAAATGTCATTATTTCCAACAAGAGGGATTGAAGACTGACACCCATTAGTGCAAAAGGACCAGGGATTAAAGGTTTTAGTTGTGGGATCCGCAAGAATAGGGTTTGATGGCAATAGTCCAACACACATTTTCTAAGGGTATCACTATCAGTACTCTGGATGCATGCCTGTTAATCATATTTAATGAATTCATTAACATTTAGCTAAAACTCAACCTGGATTACTAATGTCAAAGATAATTTAATTATACACAAACTATGTCATTGATTAGATAAAGAATGTCAGCTTACCAACTGCAATTGGCTCTGTGGATACCGAAATTGATTGTCCTTCTACTCCATCCTCTCTTACAGGAGTATAGATGGCCACCAACCTATAGCCAACATCATCAACATTCGCTTCATACATTCTGCCAGTTTCTCCTGTAGTTTAATCATTGAAAAGGAAAAGCAGTTGGATTAATGAAGATACATAACAAGTAATATAAGCAATGGAAGATGTTGAAAGGAAGAGAAAAGGAGACAATGGAATTTGTGTATTACAAGCAGAGAATATTATCCTCTCTCTCTCTCTCTCTCTCTCTCTCTCTCTCTATATATATATATATATATATATATAAATTAGAAAAGTTATCTTGAATGAGAGCATTTTTAGGAATTTTTCTTAACCTCTTATCTCTTCCAATCTATCTTTTTCATCTTTATTTCTAAATTGAATTTCAATATTTTATTTTAAAAATTATCAATAATTAAAAATACAATTTATGTTTTAAAATACTTATATTTATTTATCACAAACTTGAAGAATAATATAACGTGCATTGCACAGGCTAAAATACATGAGGGTATATATTTAAAGGACTTGAAAGAAATAAATAAATATTTAACGTGCATTGCACAGGCTAAAATACATGAGGGTATATATTTAAAGGACTTGAAAGAAATCTGAATTGTACTTTTGACTTGAGTTTATAGAGAGATTACATATGGTATTTATTTTATTCACGGCATCTCACCTAATTAAGAAAATAAAAAGGAATAAAAAAATAAAAATCATATCAACACTTAGATTTCCATAATTATATTTCAACACTTCCCCTCAGCATGGTGAATGGATATATATTATTCCTAGCTTTATGTGGAAAGTCCTTTGGTGAATATAGGCTAAGCTCTAATTACCGAGGGGGTCTGGCTGAGTTGGTTAAGCAGGGTGTGTGAGTTGTTATAAACCCCCGGTAGTTGTCTTCAATTCCTACGGATCAAAAAAAGGCTAAGCTCTCATTCAAAAATAACTTTGTATACCAGTACCTTCTAATAGTGGTTTCAGTTTATCAGAGGCACGACAATGAAGTCTACTGCTAAGTGCTATAATGAATGAAGGCAACCTATGAAGAAGGCAAATTCTACAATGAAGGCAGTGAAAACAAGGGGAACAATGAAGGTTCCAAAAGTTGCAACGAAGGCAGCAAAAATGGGAAACTGAAGGTGACAAATGTTGCAATGAAGGCAAGTTAGACAAAGAGAAAAAGCACAATGTAGGTGCCAAATACTGCAATGACGGCAGCAGAAAAGGGGCACAATGAAGGCGTCAAATATTGCAATGAAGGAAATAAGAAAGAGACATATCAACAGAAACTAAGGCAGAAGCCAAACAACAAGTGAATCTTTTGAAAGAGAGATCCAAAGACCGAACAAGATCAAAACAAAACAGCAAGAGCCAAAATAGTTGTAAATGTCCATCAACAAAACTAGATCTACAATGTACACAAGACAACAATGGCATGAAAGACGAGTAATTTGAAGGTGGAAACATGAACATTCTTGATTGATTTAAAAGTTATGTAGTTTTTCATTTGATGAACGATAGAAAGTGTATTGCCACCACTCCTCATCAAACAATAGGACACAGTAAAATTTTCAAAATATGCAATATGTTCCCTGTGTTGAAATTCAATCACGATACTTCTTGATTTCTTTAATTGGAAACATATTAGTTTTAACTAACTTTAAGCATTTAACATACCTGGTATAGAGATAAGGTCAGGACTTCCAACCATTGATCTAAGCCATTGAACTCTACTTTTGCCTTCCTTCCCACCACTGTAAATGCCACGAACAGCATAGAGATTGGTATGAAATCCCCTTCCCTCAATCTCCAGCTTGTGTATTCTAGGAATTCCTAAGAATGCACGCATAATACTTACACAAGGGGATAATGCACAACAAAATTTTTGAAGGAAAATCAATCACAGAAGAAATTGCAATAAGTTTAAAACACTACAATCTTTATTACATAGAGAGCTACAAGTACTTTAGTGGGAAATGATAGGATGAAGAATCACATGGCTGGGCATCAGGCAATCCAATTTCAATTTTCCATTTATAAAGCCATTGTGTATTTCCTTTGAGAAAGGGAAACAGGTCTTTGATGTGGGCAACATGAATGCCCATAAAGTATTTCAGAGACAAAATCTTCGTTGGAACTGTATGTGTAATAAGGAGTTTGAAGCACTAGCATAGTCACTATCAAAGTCTGAGATCATCATGCAATCAATTGACACCATAAGAAAAATGTTCAAAACCAGGCATGTGGACGTTCCAAAGGGGCAGTGCCCAGGGAATTGTGGTTTGACATTCAAGGAGCTATTCACACACTGCTACTAATCCAGTCTTAAATGAGAGGCAAAGCACTGAGGTTGTTTACCATTTTCCTATTGAGAAACTTTAGCAGAGACTGATTTCTATATCATGTTCACTAAAGCTCCTGGTTGTAATCAGGTTAATTATATTTTTAACAAGTATATTTAGGATTATTAGGAAGGGCTTTGTTCAAGCTACATTTGTAACTGGTCTTGTTCTTTTCATATAAATACATAGATAGGAAGCCTAACACATATCGAGTTAGTGCATTTCATTATCCCTCTATATACCTCTCCTCTACCCAACTGACTCTGCTTTTGTAGACAGGTCAAGAAGACCCAACTAAACAGGCAGACTAAAGACATATTCTTTTGGGTAGAAAATGCAAAGAGGAATAAAATTCTAAAAACAAGAATCCTTAAGTATTCAAAGCAATTACCTGGCAATACAGGTGTTGTCTCAATGCATACTGCTTCACCTGACCTTCCAAACACATCAGTTACAATACACTCACATTTCAAATGATGACCAATATCCTCTAGCCGCACCTTATAGGAGCAAGAACTCTGATTAGGTAATGGATCATATGAAAAATTGTCTCCCACTTCTGATGAACAAAACCTGAAATGATGTTAATGTGATGTATATAATCAGCATTGATTACAAGCACTGTTGAGTTAGTTACTAGCATTCTCCTGATAATAAAAAAGAACCACTCCAATAATTGTTACTTGTTAAATATTCATGCCATCACCTAACAGCTTCAGCATTTAGGAGAATTGATCATTGACATGGGAATATGAAACAAACTATACCGACATGGTCAATAGTATGATCCTTGATGCCCTCATACTCTTCTAAATTAAAAGGAACTAGATTTAGGCACATGTGTTGCACAGCAGCAGTAAAAAAGGTTAAATTTAGGGTGCATTTGATTTCCATTTTTAAAAACTGTTTTTAGTTTTCAAAAATTAAAAATAAAACTTTTTGGATTGGTAAAAATAGTTTTCAGTCAGTTTAATATGTAAATAGTTGCTGGGATTGTGTGAGCGTCGCCTGCTACCATATTTCTGTTTCTTTTTGTCGGTAGATAGTTGTTCCTCACATGATATCGTTGAGCTTTGCTTGCTGCTGAGTCACTCAGGCCCTGTACAAAGGAGGCTCACTGCTGCATCACTCAAACCCAGTATATATTTTTACTCATGTTGTGCCATTGAGAAGTAAAAAGGAAAACATCTTCCAGCTTTTTCTCTTTTTAGTATTTTAAAACACTTCTTTTGAAAACAGTTTTTAAAACAAAAAATGAAAAGGAAATCAAACATACCCTTAGGATTTTTCTATTAATTTTCATGTGTGATACATGCTTTGATTCCTGTAGAACAAGGTCTTGGATTCGAATCTTATGTATGAAAAAAACCCGTTGAAAGAGCTAACCCCACTATGCAAGGGATGTTCCTGGTTTATATAAGATTGTCTCTCATAAAGGACAGAGAATTGTGGAATATTCTAGAATATTAGAATTAGTTGTGGAATATTCTAGAGTATTAGAATTAGTTGTGGAATATTCTAGAGTATTAGAATTAGTTGTATATAATGAACCCTTTCGGTTTCAATCTGAATGAATGAAAAGAGTATTCATATTACAATAAGAATACCTATAATTATAATAACTTCTCCAAATTTACAAAAACACATACAACTCAGAATATCTCGTAATATCCCTAATCCCTAATTACAATATTTGCATAATCTCTAACATTTCTCTTAAAATATGAATGAGCCTAACTCAACCGTATAGCACTAATTTGTAAGGTGAGGGTTGTCTCCCACTTATACACTCTATCTTAGAACAATCTCTAGCTGATGTGGGACTTGAATTTTTCCCAACACATAACCTCATACCTAGTACTTTTGGGCTTGGTGCGTAGATAATATGGTAAGCAACCTGTTTAATAAATCTAAAATAGGCTTTAATACCATCTTACAATTTGGGTTTAAGCTCAACTCAACCCCAAAAGCTAACTCAAAAGGTGGGGATTGCCCCCCACTTCTATACATTAGCTTGGCACTATCCCTAATCAATATGAGACTTGGTGTTTCCCTTCATGCCTATTCGGCTTGGTGCATGAATAATATGACATGCAGCTCAATAACGAATATATGATAGGCTCTAATACTATCTAAGAATGTGGGTTTAAGCTTAACTCAACCTTACAAAACCGTCTTGTAAGGTCCCCACATATATACACACTATCTCTAACCAATGTGGGCTTGAGTTTTTCCAATAATTTTATTTTCTATTTTACCAAAAACTATTATTTTCTAATTGGATAACTTATTCAAAAATGAAAAGACATCACTGTCCATAGTGATCATTTCTTTTACCTACGTATTTGGCTATGCTTCTAAACTACTTATCAGTTTAAAGTTACCTATTACATGTTAACTAATACAAATGATTTTTCCATTTAATCTTGATTATTCAAAAAAAACAATTGTTGTTCGTTAGTTTTTGGTACAATATTTTAAAATTATTCAGATTATTAAATTTGTAGGTTTTTAAGATTTTTAAAGTATTTTCATTCTAGCTGTTATATTTGGTGTAGCAGCCATTCCGAGATCTGCTATCTAGTATAGCATTTAATTTTAAGGTTGGCTTCTCTACACTGCCATCTGAGATTAAGTATAGTGGTAAATGAATCTCCCCTGGGACATAAAATTAAATTTGTTAAGTGAGAAAAATATCAGCATGATGCGTCAATATCAGCGTACCATTGGTATCTTATATCTTTCTTGTACTTGCTCCAAACATGTTGTTGAGTCTCACTATTTGGAATCACTTCAACAGCTGTAAGTGTGTCACCTTCGACTGCCTTTCCAGTCAGAGCAAGCATCTCCACATATGGAAGCTCTAGAGGAAAATGCAAGAACCACACTTATTTTCAATGAACAACTTCAACATCTAGAAGGACAAGGTGCTTTACTATTTAAAACAAATGCAATGTAAGAAAGTAAGGCTTGCACAAACATGAGAAATGGACAATGGTTACCTGGGAGAACAATGTTAGTTGGATCAGCTAAGACGAGTTCTCCTGCAACTGAATCTGAACGAACAGGTGTATATCTGGGGAAAAAATAATGAAAATGTTAATGTTGGTGATATTCCAGAGGTGATTTATGTAGCTAACACTGAAGAGACTAAGTTTTTACGATGGACTATAGCTACTGAAAAATGTGCAGAAAATTTAGAAGAGGAAGAGTATTTGGGGCTGAATGACTATTTGTTTAGATTTCTTTCCTGACTTATTTTCTGCAGTACATTCATAGGTATTTATAGATTGAAAAGTAATCCTTAGAATACTATGACAGTTACAAATACAAATAGTCACATGAATATTATTAATACTCTTTAAATCTCCACTAAGAACACTTAATTAAGCACTGATTAATATCTCTCTACTAAGTAATTATCACAGCACCTTACTCAACAGGTAATATCAACAGGATATACAGGTTAAAATTACAGGGTGGGGAAGGTAGAAAAGAGACAAAGGACTGTCGCAATAATTAGATGTGACTGATATGGCATGTAGAAATGCACCATTTATAGCTCTGATTCCTAAAGGTCATGATTCACAGGGATTGAATGATTACAGGCCTATTTCCTTAATAGACTGTGTATAAGATACTGGCTAAAGTATTATCTAACAGATTGAAAAAGGTATTGTCATTTATCATTGATCATCAACAATCTGTTTTTATCGAAGGGAGACATTTGCTGCATAGCGTGATCATAGCAAATGAGGTGGTGAACGAGGCAAAAAGGATCGATGGAAGCTGCCTTGTGTTCAAAGTGGATTATGAAAAGGCATATGACTCAGTTAGCTGGGTTTTTCTGTTATACATGATGAGACGGATGGGGTTTGGCTCCAAGTGGATTACATGGACTGAAGGCTGTCTAAAATCAGCTTCTATCTCAGTATTAGTTTATGGGAGTCCAACAGATGAGTTCACACCAAATGCGGCCTCAGACAGGGTGACCCTCTAGCCCCATTCATGTTCAACATTGTCGCCGAGGGCCTCACTGGAATGATACGAGAAGCACAGCGAAAGGACCTGTTTGAGGGGTACAAGGTGGGGAAGAATTTGGTTGATATCAGCATCCTACAATATATTGGGTACCGAGCAATCACACAACAATCGAGAAGAGAAAAGGGAAGAAGAAAACAACACACAGAGTTTACCTTGGTTCACCCAATGTGGGCTACGTCCAGCTATTCACTATATTCCCTCACACACTCGTGCAATTGCACTCATATTACAAAGAAATATATAGGCTTAAAAACCCTAAGTACCGTAGCTATTCATGGGCCCAAGCCCAAACTACAAATAATAAAACACGAGGCCAACAACAGTACAAGGCCTCGAAAAAAGTCCCGGGAGCGCTGCCTATTTGCTGACGGCACAGCATGAGCCATACCCAACACAATATGCTGATGACACCATATTTTTTGGGACAGCTTCAGCAAAAAAATGTTAGAACCATTAAGGTCATGTTGAGGAGCTTTGAATTGGTATCGGGGCTGAAAATAAATTTTGCTAAGAGCATATTTGAGGTGTTTGGTATGAATGAACAGTGGTCTACCAATGCTGCTTCGTACTTAAATTATAAAGAGCTGGCTTTACCCTTCTCATATCTGGGTGTCCCTATTGGGGCAAACCCAAGATGTTACGAGACGTGGGATCCCTTAGTCAAGAAGTGTGAGAGAAAACTAGCTAGCTGGAAACACAAATACCTCTCTTTTGGGAGGCAGGTCATCTTGATTAAGTTTGTCCTTAACTCGATCCTCATTTTCTTACTTTCTTTTTTTAGGGCTCTGAAGAAGGTAGAAGGTCTGGTAGAGAATCCATCTAGTGGAAGGATCTTAGCTTAGTCTGTATTTTGAATGAGGGGAATGGGCTCATAAGAGGGATAAATTGGAAGTTGGGCTGTGGATCAAAGACGTTCTGGGAGGATGGGTGGAAGAATGAGGGGATACCATTGAAGGACAAATAGCCGAGAATGTATCAGATCTCCCATCAACAACAACACTACATTCATCAAATGGGTATACAAACTCCATCGGGATAGGAGTGGCAGTTTAAATGGAGAAGATCCTTTATGGACGGGGAGGTGGAATCTGCTGTTAAGTTCTTAGAAGATATACAAGACCTGGATGTACAGTTACAGCAACAAGACACATGGCAGTGGGAGGCTGAATCAGTGTGAAGTTCTCAAGGAACTATGGAATATCAAAATCCCTAGTAAAGCATCATGTTTTGCTTGGAGATTAATCAGGGACAGATTGCCTACTAAGCTGAATTTAAGTAGAAGAAATGTGGAACTCAATGATTCCTATTGTCCCTTCTGCAGGATTTATGATGAGGATGCAGCACATTTATTCTTTAGCTGTGATAAAATCAGGCCGCTCTGGTGGGAGTCAGGGTCTTGGTTATCTATTTTCAATGTATCTTCCGTAAATCCAAAACAACACTTTAGCCAACATTCCTACTGTTACCACAATGGGATTAGCTTGCAGAGATGGCAAATATGGTGGATAGCACTGACCTGGACTATTTGGGGCCACAGAAACAGAATCATCTTCCATAACGTGAGTTTCAACAGCCATAAGTTAATGGATGATGCACTATTTATCTGTTGGTCGTGGATTAAAAACCTGGAGAAAGGATTTAACATTCCTTTTCACTTCTGGTCCTGTAATCTGGGGGGAATTTTTTGTAATCAAGGGAGGGTCTAACACATACATTTTCTGCTTTTTCCAGTTTGGGGGGCACACACAGTCCAGCCAGCCTTTTGGCAGTTTAATTCATGTTTTTATCCATGCATTACGCTGCCATAGGTCTGTTATCTGTTGCTAGGATTATTTTTTGTTTTACTACTACTTGTACTGCTTCTCTTATATATATATATATATATATATATATATATATATATAAACACACACACACATATTACTTTTGCTGATCAAAAAAAAAAAAATGTAATGATGTGATACAACACATTACAATCATCCTCTTTACAGTAATAATTAGGTCAAGCACCATTGTAATAATACTAGCACAAGCCCAGCCTGCTAATAGAATAAGACTATTAACCCTAATTAAATTAATTGGCAAATTAGGGAACTCTGAAAGTTGCTTCTTTCAGCAATCAATCATCCAATAATTTATACAATCTAAAGCAACAAGGACTTAAAAGATGAAAGACCATTTCTTCTTTCCCACTTTCCAGTTGAAATTTAGACAAGCTAATATGTTTAGCATAGCATACCATACACTATCTTCAAGGTCAAACATAAAAGGCTGAAAGACAATATAGAATAATTACCCAAACAACAAACGATAATTGTAATCTGAATCAGTAACTTCATAGATTTTAGAATTTGCCCCATTAATCAGTTCAATTGTTCCTTCATTATTTTCTCTATACCAGCTAAAGAGACTTTCTCCTTCATGTCCACCAAAATATTCACCTTCTCCAGAATAAATTCCCGATGACAACTCTTTCACACATACATTAGAAACTACTGGAGGAGCTGCAAATTATGAAAGGAGTGAGACAATAAAATGTGCTAAATACCACACATATTAGATGTCAGTAAGGCAAACAAAGGCTAGAAGAAATGAAAATCTAAAGCATAATAAAGCTTATCGCATGTGCAAATAGCCAGATACACACAAATTACAGTGAGCACATCCTACATTAGATGTATAGGTACCAAGCTGTGCACACCTCCCACAACAAAATAATTTTCAAACCATGTGATGAAAAGCTATCATCCGACAGTGAATAATGAACTTCCAGCAAAAAACCATAGATATACCAGGGGAAACTGGGGTACTGCAAATTGCAATCAATGGTTCCCCACATTTTCCATCTGCACGAGTAGGCACCCAATACAGAGCCAAATAAGCTCCAACGTCTTTAAGTAATGGTTTATATGTTCTGCCATAACAAGGAAAATATACACAAAATCATCAACTTCAAGTACAGTTTCTCATAGAAAGCACAAACGACATATCAGTACTTACGGCTCTGTCCCACATATTACAACATCAGAAGCATTAGATATATCTAGTAGTTCAGATCCTTCAAGTTTATGCTTTGTCTGATACCAAATATACTCTCCAACCCCTTCATGTCCACCAAAATATTTTCTCAATGGCATAAGCTCTCTGTCTTCACAACAGTCAGGAATTACAAGTTCCATTCCCTTAGGATCCGCTGTGCAAAGGGGATAATAAAGAAATTAAAAAATAAAAATTTTACCTGAAACAAACTGTTGAAAGACAGAGAAACGAGAGGAATTATGAGAAGCCATATTATAAAGAAAACACTATATTGATAGGGTGTGGGCTAGAAAGTAAAGGGCTGCGGCACAAAGACAATTGTTCTAAGGTTGATTTGAAAAATGGTTTTGGCCTTATGAAACATCATAAAAGAAAGGATATAGTACAAGACAAAACTCAAATTCTGTTACTCAGGAAACTAAAAGACAACTTTTTGTCCCATGCTAAATATTACCAAACAAAAAGACAAGAATAACTGACCCACCTCATCACTACTTTAACCCACTCTCTCTGATCATATTATTGAATATCACAAAAAGTTAGTTACAGAGTTAATTACATAGAGATGTTTATAGGACCCTGAACTAAGAGAGTACAGCTGTTAATAGCTAAGAGGGAGGTGCTGTTAGCAAAAGCTAACACCTCTTACTAAACTGTTTTAACAGTTATCCATATATACAATCTAATATGCAGAGTGGTTACCAAGGTAAAATCATAAATGCAGGGATTACCAAGGCTTGCATGGCATTTCCAGTAACCAAACAATCTAACATCAGAGACTACCTTGGCCCTGCCATCCACTGTGACCAACCTAAAATCATGACTAATGCCAAGGCTTTGCAAAAATAACAGCTTGGATTTTGGCTCTATTCCTCTAGGAACAGCAGCTAACAAGGATATAACTAGAGTTCCATGAAACCACCGAGACACTCCAACATCATTACCAAACCAAAGAACGAAGAGCATAAATCATCATTCAGAATCAATCCAATATACTTCCTCACATAATCTAACACACCACCAGAAAGCTCCCCATGCATATTTCTATATGTGCAAACAATCTCTACAATCTTAATCTTACCAGGAGAAATCAGATCAGACACTATGCTCTTCGGGCTGCCTCTGATTCCATCTTTGCGCACAGGAGTATAGATTATTTCAATGCAGGCACCAACATCCTCGAGAGTCAAGTCCAAAAAATCTGCTAATGATAAACATGAAGCATTTACTTTTGCCATCACAAATAAAGAACACTTGGCTGATCAAAAAACAATAAAAAGGTCACCATTGCTACTTAATTTGTCTCGTAAACCATTGTCTTTTACCCTAAACCACTCATGGGTACAATCTCCTTGCTCCCTAAAAAGCAAGCAACAAAATTCCTCATTGGATAAAGTAACTATATATATAAAACTAAAAGTAGAGAGAAGTTATAAGCAATGGATAACAGAATCCTGACCCTCCAGTATACACAGCATTAAAGTTCAAGCGCTGCCCTTCTATCATTGATCCAAGAAATTCGAGAGAATGACAAGTTGGGGAACCTAAATTTGCAAGTAAAAAATAGTTGAATCATTAAAATTGTCTATCCATGAAAACATAGATGTCTGAGAAAAATCTGTATATCTTTTTGCACAATATAAAGTTTCAAGAGCACACTAAGAAAATAAGAAATGCTTAGTACCAGGTATTATAGGCCCAATTTGTTCAGACAAAACCATGGGTCCACGAGCCCAATCACTTCGGACAGGCTCGCATGAAACAGAAATAAAGGAGCCAATGTCATCAATTGAGGGCATATATGATGCAACAGTGGCACCCGTAATTTCCTTTTTTGTGCCATCTGAACTGGTCTGCATAAAGCCATACAATAGTAAGTTGATCAACCAAATATTTAACTGACAAACTATAAATAGTATCATCAAGACAGTAACCACAATAATATAAGATATGGAGGAATGTGCTACTTATGCCACAATTATATGGCAACCACATGGAAGTTTTTGTCTATGGCCCTGCTTTATTATTTTACAATATAGTAAGGCAGTTTCTACAGAATCAGAGTAGGATGGATGAAATGGCAATGTATCTGGATTGTTGTGTGACCACAAAATTCCCCTTAAGCTAAAAGTAAAATTCTATAGAACAACTGTAAGACCTGCAATGTTATATGGAACTGAATGTTGACCAACACATAGACAACATGAGCATAAAATAGGGGTATCAGAAAAGAGAATGTTAAGATGGATGTGTCATTATACAAAGATGGATAAGATAAGAAATGAAAGTATTCGACAAAAGGTAGCAATAGTATTGGTGAGTGAAAAAATGAGGAAACATAGATTGAGGTGGTTTGGTCACATAATGAGACGACCCCTTGGATATTCCCGTAAGAACAAAAGTTTGTTATCAAGAGCTCGACTCAAAAAGAGGTAGAGGTAGACCGAAACTTACCTGAGAAAAGGTAGTTAAGCAAGACTTAATAGAATGAGATATAGATTGGCCAATGGTGTGTCTTTGGACGGAATGAAGAAAAGTTATAAGTTTGGTAGAGGATTAGACATGTTGTTATCTCTATGTTCCAGATAGTCCCTTTATAATTTTTTCCCTCTTCATCTCCCCCCTCCATCTTTCCCTCTTCTTTGCTTTTACCGGGGTTTTTTTTTTTCAATCTCCTCGTATCTATCATTTGGTTCATCTACCAATGACCCAAATTAGTTTAGGCTAAAGGTGTAGTTGATATTAATGCAATTTCTAGAATTTGAAACTAGAAAGATTTGAAAGGAGGAAACTGAAGTTAATTTTATTTCTAATTTTATGATTACAAAATGGAGGAAATCACTCATATATATAGACTTTATGACATTTAATTCAGGAACCTCAATGTAATATAACCTCCATTTGTGTAATTAACATGAGTCCTACCATAGTCACTTGTTTTCTTTTAACAATAACAACTACAAACATTTGGTAAGAACCCAATAAAGGAGCAAACTCTTGACAAGTTGGTTAGGGACATTCCAATACCAAAGATTTATATAATATCTAAGAGCAAGGAAAGTAAGAAAATCACCAGCAATTTAAAGTTTAATTAGAAAGATAAATGCAAGTTCACTATTGTCATTATCAATAAATGTAAGACGATACCTTACTAGTTCAAATATTCACAAAGTAAAACCTAAGACTTTCATCATAATTAAAACTTATAAATTCATATCAAAGACTTTGACAACAAAATGTTGAGGTTACAAGTACCCTAAGCCAGCGGTAAACTGAATCTCCCTCTTCACCACCCCAATACTTTTTTTCAATTCTTAGAATTGTTCCTTCAACAGCATTTCCAACTATGTGTAAAGAAAGCAATCTTGGGCTTCCTGTTCACCAAAAAAAAAATTCACTAAATGAGAATAAAAATATACAGCAAATAAAATGACCATAGATAAAGCAAAAAGGCATCAACAACTCATGCAACCAAAAAAATTAAGCAAATCTTATCTATTACTATTATCAAGCATGCAGTGTGGATGAAATCATTCAGTGAGATGGAAGAGTTCAAAGTATCATATTCTTATTTACGTTTTGCAGATAATAACTTACAATTAGAATATTTGAGAAGAAAACCATGTGACTAATCAGTCAAAACAAATATATATATATTTACACTACATACTATATTAATTACATGAGAAATATTTCCTAAATTAGACATAATCCCTAATCATCTCTAAGACAGTAACTGCTAATAATACTCAAATTCATGCACTTAATCTTGCATTTGGATCTTAGATCATTCAGGATCCTTTTCCACATACTGTTTTTATCTGTCTCTTATTTATCACTCTTCATTACATTCTACCTTAATAGCTTTTTTCAAGGTCTAAGCTCCCTTGTTGGTCAATGCTTTTGTTTGGACATTGGAATTTGATATATTAGGATCAACTATGTTGACTTGCACAGACTAACAAACCTAGAGCCATTTTCCCAATTTTGGCATTGTGCTTCAAAAACTCACTAGAAATAGTGTAAATAGGTGAACTATGGGCTAAATGTGTTCAATACATGATTGTCAAACTCACAAAACTTGGGCAAGTTTACGAATCCAGGGTCAAAAAAAATGTGCTGCCTCACTAGGAAAATTGGACCTTCTCAAACTCAGGTAGACTCAGTTGGAATTTACAAAATTGGTCAAACTTTCAATTCCACACCTAATTCAATGAGTTTGCTTCAAGTAGACTCAGGTGCAGCCACATGCACTAAAAGGCCAAAAATAACTACTTTGTAGGCTTTCTCCCATTTTGCTTAATTTGTTTCAGTCCTATGATTGCTTCCTCAATTCCTCTTTCCATGACACCATTTTCCAGCATTGTATGCCTTCACAATCAGCATCTAACCAGTGACTATTGTGCATTTATTTCTCAAACCCGACTATGGCAACACCGATCTCTCCTCCAACAACCCACTCACGTGCTTAAGCCCATCCCTTCAAGCTCAATCCCTGTGATCTGGGTGACAAATATGACAGCTTGATTACTTACTCGCTTGGTTGTGAAAAGGCAGCAAGTGCTTCATTGCTTGGCAGCCAATCTGAGACAGAATATCATGAACAAGGTATCCTTTGGCCTCAAGGTGAACAAGATTCCTTTGTTCTTATTCTTCTTTTTTTCGGGAACTTACAGCAATAATTGAGAATTGAGAACATCAAAATTGTGAATCTGTCACTAATAGTTAACCAGTGTGTTTCATTAAGAAATTAGAATACTAATTATGGAAAAATCAACAATGGGTTTTTTTAATATTAGGTAAGTAATTACATGTTGTTGAGTCCACAAACCCTCCACCAGTGTAGGTAAGACTCTCAAGTTTGACTACCTTATTATGCAATTATAGTAACTAGGGTAACTACAAATCCTTGTATTCAAGACCCACAGTATATGCAGTATCCTCCACAGTGTAATTGAGTCAATTTTCATTGTCTCTTGTTTGTCTTTGTCTCAATAGCTCTGAAATAAATGACTACCTCAGTTTATTTTGCAGGGTAGCATGGCAGCTTTTGTGTAAATTATTCATACATTTTAAAGAGTACTGGACATGTCTACCTAATTAATAAGGCATGTTTGTATATAACTTCCCAATAACAATAAGCATGAATCGGAGAAGAAAATAACATGATAAATTAAGCTTCTCCCATAAGTCCCATAAGTTGAAATTAGCTTATGTAAGCTAATTTCTAGAAGTTATCTTGTTTAGCTTCTCCAAAAGCTGTATCCATAAGTTAAATTTAAAGCTTAATTGATTTTACCTTTTTATTATCTTCTCCTATAAATGCTTGTTAAAAAGTTTATCCAAACAGGGCCCGAGTCATGTTCCTAATTCAATGTAAATGTTCTTTAGGTAGAAAGGAAAGAGAGCCTTCGCAATATTTGCTTTAGCTATAGTTTGGTATACTTGGAAGAAGCATAATACCAGAATCTGTAGCAATATTAATCTCCCTCCACACATTTTATGGATAGACTTGTTTTTTCTCCAAATAAATATAATTTTTTTCCTACATTATATTTGCAAAAGGAATGTACTTCTCTTCAAAGCCGGTAATTTTATGTATAATTTCTTTTGTTTGTAACTTATGGAAGATGGAGGATTCTTGATCCACCAGTTTTTGTATCTTTTATCTCAATAGGTGCTTCTAATATTAAAAATCTCTGGTATCCATGTCATTAATGAGTTTCTTTATTTATTATTCAAAAAAAAATTGACCAAATATGAATTCATATTCTGCAGCATAGTCCCATAAATGTGTTACCAGGGCGAACGCGCTCCTGGCCCATGCAAATTCTTAGGTCACCTACAATACTGTCATCACGTACTGGAGTACACTGGAATGAGATGAATTTTCCAATGGCTTCTTTGGTAATACGATACTGCAGTCCTGAAACCCCTGGTATTGAAGAACCCGAATCACCTTCAACCTGCACACACATACCAGAAGACATTTAGAAAATAAATTTTCAATTTAAAGGAAATTTGTGTCACTAATAGGAATACATTTCTATTTATTTCAGTAGGTCAAATCTGCACTTATTTTCTGACCCTTTTTACTCAATTAAATTTTTCAATAGTCAATCCATTTTATTCTCTTCCACTAAATGCAACAAAAACTAGGGCTAAAACGAAGTAAAACACATGAGACAAACCAATTTACCCAGAAAGTATATTAAGGAGCTTTCAATCAATCATAAGGAAAACACTGAATGTCCACCCAAGAATTTTACAACCAGCATCCACCCATACACTTGATAAACTACATATGTAAATATGGTTAACTTCACTTCACAATTAAGAATAAAAGAACATGATTGTATACAGCTACTGATGTGGTTAACATCAATCACTTCTAAGGCACAATTAACTACTATTAGTCATTTCAATAACCTCAACACAATTAACCACTTTAGTAGAAATTTATTATAGGAGTTCAAAAAAAAATATTACTAATTCAAATAAATGCATAAGAAAAGGTTCATTATTAAGCTTTAGTAGATATAAACTCAGAAAAAGCAATCACTAAACGTCAAATATTCTAGTATACATAGCAAAAATGGTAGGGCTGGTATAGTGAATAGGAATAGAATGTTTGGTTTATAACTATATTTGGCAATTACCGTTGTGTTTTGGTGCATTAATGTAAGTAAATACCTCATGAATATACCAACTGTATATACTCTTTCCTTCATGACCTCCAACATATCCATATGAAGCTGTCAATATTTCATCTTCACTGTAATCTCCAATGATAGATAAGAAATTCAAGCTTGGGGGAAGAGCTGTAAGAAATGCAGAAAGTTGTTATGATAGATGCTTTTAGGAGTATACTTACTCGGTGTAGTGTAGTTTTTTCTTTCTCTGTAAGATAAAGCTGTAAGTCTACATATAGTCAGTAGTTAGGCTGCTGTTAGTTAGGACAGCTGTGTTACAGCTGTCACTAACTAACTTGGGTTAGTTGACAGTTACAGTTGTATAACTGCTATATACACGAAAGTGTAATCAGCTTCAAGCTGGGTTGAATGTCCTCATTAAGAAATCTCTTACATTTTCTCTCTTCCCTCTTAAATCTTTTAATGCTGATTTGAAAATAAATAAATGCGAAATTTGAGGGAAAAAACAGTTTATGTAGATTATGGGATTTATTTTCCTGTTACCAAAAGGACTTATATTCTCAACAAATGAAGAACAAATGGGAGCGAGAAGAAACAAGTACACCTACTCTCAACTGCTTTATCAGATATTGCAAATGCTGGTTCACCGGAATCACCATCAGGAGTCATGGGCGTAAATTTTGCCACAATGTAATAGCCAACAGCTCCAAGAGGTATGCGGAATGCCTGAATAGGTCAAAACCCAACAAAAAATTGAAACTAAATGTATAGGGGGAAAATGGTGCCATGTATTTGAAGAATCATTTGTATCACTGTCGGATGCCCCCCCCCCCCAAAAAAAAAAAAACCTACTTTAGCAATTTTGGAAGTACTTAATGCTTCAAGACTGTTTTCATCCAAAGTTGACGAACATGTTTTATACCACTGAACTCTGCTGGATCCTTCAGTTCCTCCAGTTACAATACCAGTTGCAGTGATCTTGCTATTCTCTCGTAGATCACCAATTATTTTGACATTCATTACTTTTGGGGGTGCTGAAAACAAAACAAAGCATCATAGCCATTCAAACTGTCAGTATAAATCAGCCGCATTTGAATTTTTAAAATCATCACCGGAAAACATTTTATCATGTTACCAAAAGAATGGAAAAGAACTAAACACATGAGCAATAGAGTATAAACATAATACATTAAAATTCTTAGAAAATCAATGCTGCTGCTTCAAGTATATAAAAATTATTGTCAGAATGCAAAGTGTGAAAGGTTGAAGCCTTCTTTTGTAGGATGGACACAGAAAAAATCCATAGAGGAAGATATGAAACTGAGGACAATCAATATAAAGCAAGAAGAGCACAGAGAAAAGAAAATACTAATTGTTCCCTTACAACAAAAGGATCCAACATTTCAATATGCTGAGATCAAAGCAAGATGAATAACTCAAGCCTATCAGAGTAAAAGTAGCATTAGATTGTCCAGAGCCAACAATCACACATTAATTGAAGATGAGTGTCAAAGACTAACTCTCCCAATGGCTTAAATTAATACATGGAGGCTCAGGATGGTTTTATAAATCCATTACACCCATCATGTGAGAGTTTTTGTGTTTGATTATTTGATATGTTGACAATCAATAGGCTCTTTGCACCTTGTATTGATATTTAAAGATTGAGTCAACAAGGAATGACCTCCTGACTACTGTACACAGAAGCTTTCATATAATGCCAAAGGCCAATTCTCCTAAAAGCTTAGGTTGTTAGTGGAAGCCTAGGAATGGCTTTATACATCTAAAAATGAGAAATTGGTACGAAGAACTTAATACCATTCAGAGACCAAGAAATGGCACCAGCTACTAGTAAAACATTACGTAATGGCACAGACAGAGAAAACAGAACCAAAATACAGGAGACATTGCTAATAGTCATCAACATACCTTGTTTCACAACAGGAGACATTACTGAGATAGATTTTCCTTCCTGACCTGAAAGATACACTACCGTATATTTTATAAAAACACATCACAAGTATTTGGAAAAGATATATTCACCAAGTCTGGATGCTAACCTTCAAAATTAATGGGTATGTACACAAAAGCTAAACAACAACCAACATCTTCTTTGGTCAAGGTATACTCAGATGTACCCGCTGACACTAACAAAAAACCTCTGCAGAGATTTGCCACAGTTAAACAAGAGAAAATAGCTTAGTAAAGTGCAATAAGGGACTAAAGAAAATAAAATTATAAACAAAATAAAAGTAGGAAGGATCCCCAAAGCATTGTAATAAATGCAACAACACACTTCCAAAATTTGCAAAAGCACAAATCAAAAGTCTAGAATAAGAGAATTTATTTTTTAACTTGATACTTCCATGCCCTTCAGTGAAGCACAAAGAAGAGAATACTGACCCAGTATCCCTGTTTTCCCGCAACCATTCAAACTTGCTAGGACCTTCCCTTCCCCCAAAATAATCACCAACTCCTTTGATGGTACTTCCCTCAACAGCATCTCCAACTATCTTCACATTACTGACAGAAGGAGGAGCTGCCATATGAGAAAAATATGACAATCAGAAAACAATTAGACAGTAGCATGAGAATTCTGTGGTCCAAGAATATTAGTGACTCCATGATCTCACTTATCTAATTTTGAATCATTGCCAACTTTATACTTCCCTGACATATAATTAATCCATTCAGTTTGGACTATGAGCATTTTTTTATTTATATTCCCCAATTTTTTTTCAACTCAATTAACTCCCTAGTTTTAAATTAATTCAATTCAGTCCCTTAGTCAATTTTCTTTTACCTAAAACACTCCAAGTCTCATTTTGTATGGTACATCAGGTTTAAGAACTTTAACTACTTTCCACTCCATTGGTGCAATTATCTAAGAACTTAAAATGGGCCTCAAATTATCACACAAAATGATTTTTTAATCATAACTCATAAGAACCTGTTGTTTATATAAGAATTGGTTCTTACAGCAGGAAGCCATGTCAGCCTACACCAATAGTGATTCTCAGTATCAACAGATTCTTAAACTTAAAGAACCTCACAAGAACTGCCATTGGAGATGATCTAATGTACTAATAATCAAAACAAACAGGAAGTAAATTAACAGATCAAGGCAAAGTTAAAGCCAAATTACTTGCTAACAATAAGAAATCTAATTATTATTGACCATATATTCTATGAGCTAAATATGTTAATGAATCTAGATTAGTATTTTGGCAAAGGCTATCAAGCATATTCCAAACAGAGCTACATGAAAAGTAAAGAAAAAAAAAAAAACAATCCTTACCGGCTTTTACAAAATCTGTATATTTGTATTGAGGTTCTCCTTTGGCACCTTCTTCTGTTACTGGCGTGTACATGAAAACTAAACTTGAATCAACATCATCAATGGTTAACTGATATTCTTCATCTTCTGCCCCAACAATGACAACAGGACTGCTGTTCCACTTCCTCCGTAACCAACTAAAACAAGAAACAAGACAAGATACATGGGATAGTTGCATCACACCATTTCTATAACGAAAAATATTTTGTACATAGTCTTATGCTATACAAATGATACAAACAGACACATGTACAAATACAAGAAATGCCATCTCACCTAGCAACACCTTTTCCTGGAGTCCCACCGCACCATGCAACCTTAGCACAACCCTTAATGATACTTCCTTCTACCAGTTCCCCATGCACTTCAAGATTTACAACCTTCGGAATTCCATTCCCTGGAGAAAATAGAAGTGTAAAATTATTCATGATGTATGAAGAATGTACATATTAAGAAATTTTTAAAAGAACAGGACTTTGATATGGAACCCTGAAATCAGGCAGTTCCTTGTTCTTTGAGTCTTTGACCAGTAAGAACGACACACCAGTCAACAATAATTCAATAAACTTTGAACAGTTCAATAGAATACATCATAAAATAATCAACAGCTCATATTTTCTCTGCATTTAATGATAGGGAAATTAATTAGGAAATCACACACTTAATACAAGTAGGATGGATAAAATGGAGAAAAGCACCAGGATTATTTGTGATCACAATGTACATACCAAGCTCAAAGGCAAGTTTGATTGTACAGCTATATGTCTGATACACTCTATGGTAGGCAATGTTGTTGGGCTTTGAAGGAGCAACATGAGAAAAAGGTAGTAGTAACAAAAATGAGTGTTAAGAAGGATGTGTAGAGAGTAGACACAAGAAAGGATAAGATATGAAATGATTGTAAACGAGATCTTGGTATAACACCAATTGAGGGAAAGATGACAAAAAATTAGTTAAGGTGGTCTGGACCGTACAAAAAAAGCCACTAGAAGCACTAGTGAGAAAAACATATTGCATGGTTTTTAAGTCTTGTGAAAAGGGAGGAGACCAAGAACAATAGGAAACTTATTACAGATCCCAAGTTAATATAGAGGTAGAGGTTGATTGAAACTTACATGAGAAAAGGTAATTAATAAAACATAATGGAGTGGGATATAGATTGGCGGAAGATATGTCTTAGGACAAAATGGAGAAAAACTATAAGTTTGGTGGAAGGTTAGACCCATTATTATCTCTATGTTCCAAATTGGTACTTTTTAGTTCTTTTCCTCTTTATTTTTCCCCTCCTTCTTTCACTCTTCGTTTCTTTTATCTTATTTTTCTTTTCTTTTGTCTTTTTGTTTTAACTTTTTCGTATCTATCATTAGGTTCATCTACCACCAACCCCAATTAACTTGGTTAAAGGCGCTGTTGATGTTGATATTTTTTCTTTACATTAAATTTTGATACATAAACAATGAAGCATTTCACACTATCAATTTTTAAAATATTTTACCAAAAGTAAAAAATTATGGTTGCTACAATGAGCCTTCTAATCTATCTTCTCCCTTGTTAGTCTCTACTATTTCTCATGTCATATAAACTCCCCACTTCACCTCTTATTTCAACTCTTGCTTCCTCTTTCACCTTTTGCTTCCTCTCCAACCCTTTATGTCTTACCCATGCTCAATACCAATCCACCGCAACTCATCTAACTCCTCTAAGGTAGTATTTTGATAAGGGATTTCATATTTTTAAGGAATTTAAAATGCATGGAAATTAAATTCTTTCATTTTTAAAATAATTTGTTTGAATACAACAATTAAAATTTCCTATATTTAAAATTCTTCATTTATATAAAATATTTTAATTTACATTATATGTAAATATTAAAAAGATCTCTTTTATTATTCAATTGCAATCATACATGTTGGAAAGCCACCTTAATTGTGGTCCCCCTTAGCTCACCTTAGTTGTTGCAGGTAGGCCTAGGCATAAGGGGGGTGTTGGAAATCTCACATCGACTAGTGAAACGGTTGAGTTATAAGTAGGTCTCACCTTATCACATCACCTTATTACATCCACAGCTTCTCTGAATTTTTCAATACCCTTCCATGTGCTCTTTAAACAATTCCCTGAGTACAATTTTCTAAAAACATTTGGTTGTTCTTGTTTTCCCTTACTCAGACCCTATAATAATCACAAACTGGACTTTAGGTCTCATGAGTGCCTCTTCTTGGGTTATTCTACTTCCCATCAGGGATACAAATGTCTTTCCCCTTCTGGTAGGATCTTTGTCTCTAAAGATGTTGTATTATTTAATGAATCTAAATTTCCCTATGCTAATTTATTTGAGTTGTCTTCTCTTAATAAACTATCTTCATCCTCCACCACTTATCAATTTCCATCCATACCAATCATAGCTACTAATCCTCAGCCTGATCAATCAGAACCTGCTGCTGTTCCTCTTCACTCAGAAACTGATACTGCTCCTGTTCAGTCAGTAACTGATGGTATATCTGATCAATCAGAAACTGATACTGTTCCTGTACAGTCTTCTGATACTGAGCAAACAGATTCACCAGTGACTGATAATGCTGCCATACCCTATCCTTTTGTTCTTTCATCAGCAAACATTAATACAACAGAACCTTCATCTTCAAACACTATCCCTTCTCCACCTAGACCAGCCAATACTCACCCTATACAAACTAGATTCAAATCTGGTATTCACTTACCAAGAATAAATCCTTCCCATCTTTTAACTCATTGTGAACCAAAGAGTGTGAATCAGGCCTTGACTGATCCAAATTGGCTTTCAGCCATGCAAATAGAATATGAGGCTTTGATGAAGAATCACACTTGGGATTTAGTGCCTCTTCCATCAAACAGAAAAGCTGTTGGTTGTAAATGGGTTTTCAGGGTCAAGGAAAATGCAGATGGCTCTATCAATAAGTCTAAGGCTAGACTGGTTGCCAAAGGTTTAATCAAGTTCAAGGCTTTGATTTTTCAGAAACCTTTTCTCCAGTAGTGAAATCTGTCACTATTAGGCTTATTTTAACTCTAGCAATCACAAATCAGGGGATCCTTGCTCAGCTAGATGTAAATAATGTCTGTCTTAATGGTTTGCTTAATGAGACTGTCTACATGTCTCAACCCCCTGGTTTCCAACAATCAAATACATCTATGGTCTGTAAACTGAATACAGCCTTGTATGGGCTCAAACAAGCCCCAAGACAGTGATTTGAGAGGCTGCAATATACTCTAATTCAGTTTGGTTTTGTGGCTAGTAAGTGTGATCCCTCTCTTTTTGTTTACAAGACTGCATCTCACACTGTGTATCTTTTAGTTGATGTGGATGATATCATCCTTACTGACAGTTCCACTCAGCTGATTCAGCACCTGACATCTCAGCTTAATTCTAAATTTTCTCTTAAACAACTTGGTCTGCTAGACTACTGTCTGGGAATTGAAGTTAAGACTCTTCTTCACAAGTCATTGCTCCTCGCTCAGAGTAAATATAACAGAGATTTGTAGCAGAAAACAAATATGGCAGAGGCTCAACCTATTTCTTCTCCTACGGCTTCCAACTGCAAGCTCACTAAAACAGGCTCAGATCTCTTTTCTGATTCTACATTATACAGGTCTGTAGTGGGTTTTTTACAATATTTGACTATCACTAGGCCTGAGAAAAGCTACTCAGTCAACAAAGTTTGCCAATTTATGGCCAATCTGTTAGATTCTCACTGGATTGCAGTGAAAAGAATCCTAAGATACTTGAAAGGTACATTGCTGCATGGTCTTCATCTTTATTAAAGATATGTTTTGTAATTAGGAAATATTTGCAGCTGATTATTAGGGATTATATCATTATTAGCGAATATTATGTTTCCATATATTGTAAATCAATCTCACCATAAATAAAAAATCATTTGTGTGATACAAACACACAATTATTGAAACCCATTCTACAATCTTAAACCTGCTGGTTTGGGACAACCATATCCTCTTAGAGTCCTCTATGATGCAGATTGGTTCAGCTATCTACTTTGGTCCTAATCTCATATCATGGTGGTCCCAAAAGCAGCAAGTTGTTGCAAGGTCTAGTACAGAGGCAGAGTATCAAAGTTTAGCCCAGACTACTGCAGAAATATTTTGGATTTAGACTCTTTTGACTGAATTGAAAGTTCCCTTCAGCACACCCATGGTCTTCTGTGATAATCAAAGTGCAGTTGCTATAGCTCACAATCCTATCCTTCATGCAGGAACCAAGCATATGGAAGTTGATATCTTCTTTATTAGGGAAAAATTTCTGACCATGGTAGTCAAAATCAAGATTTTACTCAAGATCGGGAAAGGGAGTATGGATCATAATCGAACAATCGTAACATGAATTGTAAGATCCTACAAAATTAATGAAATTCATATATGTCACATATAATGATATGTGTGCATTTATAAACTAACATAAGCAAAAACAGATGTGCAGAAACTGAAAAAGATGAGTGGAAATAGCGGCGTGTTGAAAGAGATGAGAGGGACGCTGAAAGAGGTGAGAGGGAGTGAACTGAAAAAGAAAAGAGGGAATTAGGGATAGGATAACGTTTAATGAAAGAGAACAGAGGGGAATGGAAGCTATGAATGAAAGGACCATGGGAAGAATGAGGTTAGGAGTAATTTTGTTGAATGAAAGAGAGAATCCCTGAATTAGTGGGGCAGTAAAACGGTGAGTGAAATTTTCATTTCAGGGTTTTTTCGAACGCAGTGAATTTTCAATTTGGGGGAAAAGGGGGCACAGTTAAGCGAAAAAGGGGCACGGTTATCTTTTAAAACAAAGAGAGGGAGAAACTGTGTGGGCTAGGTTATTTTTGGCCATGGGTTATTAAACAGGGTTGCAAACCTAACCCGTGAAAAGCCAAACAAAAACTCGTAGAAAAGTGTTGCGCCCACCAAGCATCAATCTTCAACGACGATCCAAGACAATCCGGCAAAAAGGCGATTTTCAACACCTGCAAACTCGGAGATGGTGAAAACGATCATGAACTCGTACGATTTTGACTACCATGGTTCTGACCAAGCAGCTAGTTGTTCATCATATCCCTACTCTTGATCAGTGGGCAGATGCACTCACCAAGCCACTCTATCCAAGCAAATTCATGTTTCTAAGAGCCAAACTCAATGTGCTTGAGACTCCCTCAAGTCTCACCCACCTTGAGTTTGAGAGGGGTCTTAGAGTATTGTACAGAGAGTTGCAGTATTCAACTGCAATCTCAGCTAAGTGTGTTAGTTAGGAGTTAGTTAGTAGGCTAGTTATTGGCAGCTGAACAGCTGTCATAACTAACTATCTAAGCCTATATATACCAAGTTGTAACACAACTCAATAGCCAATAATATTTTTTACTTCTCTCTTCTAAAGACTTTCTCTCTCAAAACATCTTTTATGTTCTGTTAGGTGTTAGAAAGTCCCACATATCCTGCCTAAATTCTCGGGGTACAGCTTATATATCTATTGGGCAACTTCACTTACTACCAATTGGTTTTAAGTTGAAATCTAACATGGTATGAAAACCTATAGCCCATCTTGGTAAATCTACTATTCTAGTAGGCTTGCAGCTCTTCTATTCTGGCAAGCATCTATGGAGGGGAATGTTAGGAAGTCCCATATCACTTGCCTCAATTCTTGGGATGCAGCTTATACATTTGTTGGGCAACTTCACCTAGTGCCAATTGGTTTTAAACTGAAATCTAACAATAGGATGTAGTCTATATACTTATTGGACAACTTCACTTAATGCCAATTGGTTTTAAGATGGAATCTAACAGATTCAGACTCTAGCTCAAGTGTTGGTTTTCACTCCTATCATCTACTCTGATAACCTTAGCATTGTTTACCCCTCATATAATGCAGTCCTTCACTCAAGGATGAAACATATGGAACTGGATCTGTTTTGTCAGAGAGAATATCATTGAAAAGAGCATTAAAGTCTAGTATATTCCTGTTCAAGATGAGTATGCAAATATTCGGACCAAGGATCTATCTTCATACAGATTCTGTGAACAGCCTGACAAACTGTGTTCTTGATCAATTATTATGGACAAATCCACACTGATCATAAAAGTATACAGATTCAGTCACATTTCTGTTTAGCCATTATCACAGTTGTCAGATAGATAGTTCAATGGTAAATTCTCAAATCATAAAAGTATCACAGAACACTGTAGTTCAGTCAATTTAATCTGTTATGTTTACAGTAATAATTTATCCACAACTATTTTCTCTCACTTTCTTACCCTTTTTCTCTCATAGTTTCTAATTGGCACCTTTTCCCCTTTGTAATCCTTTGTGTATAATATATATATACACACACACATACATACACCTGTTATAAGAATGGAAATCCATAAAGCTAAGAAATTCGACAAAAGGAAACAAGTTATTTGATACTATTTCACACATCTTGATGCCTACAAAGTGCAGTGCACAACAAAGCTTCAGCTCCCTCGTGCATTTAGATTTTAAATTCAACAAGGATGTTTGAAAGCATATTTGGAAAATGCATACAAAAAAAACAATAACAAAGAGAATATAAATGTTTTTGCTTCAAACAACAATGAAAGCAAACAGGAATATGAAGAATACAAACAAAAAAATAAAAAAGGAATCCACAGTACATCATTTTAAGTAAATATCATGTGCACTTCCACAGCTTTATGCTAATAAGATTGTGGGTCACTTTATTCCTATCAGGTTAATTAGGATCTAAAAAATTTAGCTGTTCATCTAAATTATACATTATATAGAGACACAAGACAAGCCTACCTCGTGAAATACGAGAAGAGATGGCAAATATAGGAGGATACACCATTTCTCCTAAAGTGAGAGAGCATTCCACTTTCAGAACTTTACCAATGTCATCATGCTTTGGCCAGTAAACCTAAAAATCATACAAATGTCATGAACACAAATAACATGAACAAATATACAAAGAAAAAAAAAATATGAAGCAGTGATAATGATGTAATCAACTCATTACCTCATCAGTAGCATCTGAAATAGGGATAAAATTTGAAAGTGATATATCACCACAAAACCATTGATATTTTAAAACTAATGGTGGGTCTGTACTGGCTGCACCATCATGAATAATTGTGAAACGACAACGACACATATCTTCTTCCACAGGTTTATCTATGGAGGCTTCTTTGAGAGAAAAATCCAGAGGAATATGGTCCTTCCATTTCTCAACTAAAAAGCGGAAAGTTGACTCTGCAGCATGCTCAGGGCGACTAAACTCCCAACCATCTCTAATGCACAAAGCTGTATGTGCAGGATAACGCTTTGCTAGTGCCACTTCCTCACGAGAGAGATCTGCAAAACTTTTCATATCCAATGAATAAACTATCTTAATACATGATATAAGAGCTCAATGATGCCAGTAGAAATCACTTGACGAAAACATATATGGCAGGTACTCCTTAACCTATGGTAAAAATTATTTGTCTATCTGTTCAACCAAAAATATATATACCAAAGGCTAAAAACCTTACTATTCATACCTCTATCATTGAATTTTTTCAAAGTAGGCCCAACTAGTAATATTGAGGCTGCTTCCAAATGAGGCATCTTAAGTATAGGATTCTCCTCCACTCGCAAATGCTACAGTACAGGAAAAAATCAAAGAAAGTAACATCAACCAGTCTAAATTTATGTATGCACCCACATATGTACAGATACAATTAATTTAAGTCTCTGAAAGTTACTTGAAATTGAAACATGCAGGTTAACTGCCGTGTTTATCCAATTTTAAACTAGTACCTATATTGTGAAAGTTTCCAATTAGATTGCATAAATACCAAATGTTTCTCACATTACTAAATTAATGGATAAATAACAGCCAAGGTGCAAATCCAATTAGAAACATTTTGGTAATAGTAAGAATCCAAAATAAAATGAGTTTAATTTTGATAAATTATTAGTGTAATGATTTTTCATTGTAAACCAATTAGAAATCACCCTAAATATGACTTTTAAAACAATTATTACAAGTCAACAATTTTCAAATATATGACAATCCATGATTAGATGACAATGTAAAAAATCTTTATATTACCAATGTATTCCAATTAAATTCATATAAAATTAAAAATGTACGGAGGAACTAATTTAAAAACTTGGTGAGAGAAACCCTTGGCCAAAAACACAACTTTAGTCACCCCTGCATAGCAGAAATATTTATAATTTTATTTTAAGAAATAAAATTCTACACTAAGCTAATGTTTACAATCTATATAATGGTTACCATCATGCTTACAATGGTTGGTTAACATCAGTCAATAACCAAGCAAGGTCAACAAGTTTCATCCCAATAACTCTGATATCTACCTATATTATAAATAGACAAGGAGACTTGAAGTTCTTAGTCATTGATCTAAATTTTAACTTTACAATAGCCATTGAATCTAATTGAATTTAATGGTCCTAATTGAATTTAATGAAGAACTAAATTACTGATATTAATGCTATGTATATATAATTTCAATAATAACATATTAATTTTGATAATTTTAATATTAAACAGTAACATTTTACTTATTATACAATTTTTTAACAATTAATAATTAAGGATAGAAATTATTATATAAATTGGGTGTGTGTGTGTGTGTGTGTGTGTGTGTGTGTATATATCAATATACTTTATATTTTTATTTAATTTTATTCAAATCTTACATACTATAATAATAATAATATACTATTCGTTTTTCCTATAAAAAAAATTAAAAAATTAGTATCACATAAATAATAATTCTTATAAGTAGAAATTACTTATAATAGTCAAATTATAAGATATAAAATCTGAAACATATAATAACTGTTATGGTTAATTAACTTTATTTGAAATTATAATATTAATAACTTTAAAAATATCATTTTAAAATTACAATAAATACACTTTTTGTTTTATCGGCAAAGATAATAATATTATTAGAAATATAATACTTGTACTGCTGTGAATACAACCTAACAAGAACAACACAGAACAAAGGTGGCTTAAAGCATAGAAACAAAGACACCAGCGTTCTGACTATCTGCTAGGGCCAAAACCTCCCCAAAATATTAGAGTTTAGATTTATACAAATTAAACCCTCCCCTGAACACCGAAACTATCCCTCATATTGCTAGACCAGAGATAAAAAGAAATGTCAAAACCTGGCTCCAAATTTTTGAGCCAGGACCAACAAAAAAATAGTGTCTTCCATCAACTTCAACCCATTAAACTCTTCATTATGGTAGATAATCTTGTTCATGTGGTACCAGATGCACCAAGTCAAAGCAACCCACCAAATCTGCCACCTCTTTGACCTGAAACCGTTTAGATGGCAGAAAGAGTGTTGGCAGAAGCGTTCCTTTGGGACAAATGTATAATATCCGGTTTAACAATAAATACACTTAAAAATCATTAATTAATTACTAGTTGAAAAACAAGCACTCCAGAGTGCTTTGTGCCTTAATTGTCCTTTTTTTTTTAGTTAGATGTAGTTGTAATAACTGTCGTGTTGGAAAGATATTAGACAGTAACTACTTCTGATTGGGTGGTTTTCAAAAGTGATTGAAGGATAAATTAGGAATAGAAAATGTGTACATGAAATGGAGTAATTCCTTTATTAATAGTTATAGATGACACACAAAAATTCACCAAAAAAAAAAAAATAAACACACAAAATTTAAGTACATGTGAACGTTGTATTCACAATAACAAAAATGATCTTCCACAAGTTTAATGTAATTATAATTAGTATGCTACTAAATTTTTCAAAATTGATAATTTTATTTGTATACATATATTTTTTTAAGAAAATACTAAATACAAATATAAGAAAAATGTATAATTTAAATGAATTTGTGCAATGCATGGGTTTAAAATATAGTTAATAATCAAAATCAAAGTGAACTTCAACACAAGGCAGGCATGTATTTATACACCTTCCAAAACCAAAAGGGCTTTCATGTGAAGTGGAGTATTAGACATGTTAACAAGAAAAATCGAGCATATGAAAACATAGGTTCCTAGACAAAGGGAATCAATGATAAAATTCTTGACAATCATGGCCAAAATGATGAACATAGAACCTAACCACACATCACATCGACCCATACAGTTTCCTTGGTGCTTTTTCCTCAAAAACCCAGCAATTCACCAAAACAGAAAAACACAATCCATAAAATTAAAATAAAGATTAGTGTCCAAAACTCACTAAAGTAATATGTGCTTTGAAGAGATTACTAGACACCTCCCATGTTGATCTCATGAAGAATTAGTTTTTAGTTGTGGTTTTTGATATATTTTTGCAATGCCAAAAAAGTTTAAATAGATGGGGCCTTTGTATTGATGTTATAGTCTAGGCATGTATGTTGTAGAATAGTTTAAGTTTCTTTCTACAAGGTTAGATGGTTATCAAGTGTGATATAAGATTGAATTATTCACTAAGTTTTTAGAGCAATTCATGTTCAACATAAGGTAATAGATTACAAGTTTGTGTAATCAATTACATTGTGTTAGAACAAGTATATGAACTGACTTTATTGAAATTTAGCTAAGTCTCATCGGGGGATAATCGATTACAACATATCGTAATCGAGATAATTGATTACCACTTTATCGTAATCAATTACATTGTGTCTAAAACACTTAGGAAGCCCTCTAGAAGTTGAAATAATTTACCAAATTCCGTAATCGACTACGACTGCTTCTAAAGAGTAATGTTTGGTATTTGTTGATCAAGATAATCGATTACCATGATTCTAGAAATGCAGAACAAAGGATATTTAAACGATTGCAAGATTTGGTAAGTGATTATTACGATTTTATTAGTTAAATCTACAAATACACTCTCTTTTGACTCTTTTTGCATAGGAGATTTTTCTGCATTCCCCATGAGAGCCAATGATGCCTAAGGATCATGCAATCTTCATCATGGATTGATCATCATGGTTAAAGCTTGAAGAGATTCAATCTGCACTATTAAGTGTATTCTATCCTTTATATGATTTCTTTTCTTCAAGGTTGATCTTGGTTAGGGTTCCCAAGCATAGAGTTGATAGGGTTTCAACTCTTAGGGTTTCCACTTGTAGCATTCATGTTGGAAGGAAGTTTTTGAATTTCTTTGTGTGTGCATAGTCTTTGTAATACATTGAAATTCATAGTTGAAATAACCAACAAGGGTTGTTGGTTATAACTGGATATAGGTCAGAAATGACTGAACTAATATAAATCTTGTTGTGATTCTCTCTTTCTCTTATCCTAGTTTTGTAATCAATGTTGTTAACTGGAATTGTAATAAGTCTTTATTCAAAACTCTGTTTTTTAAAGGTTTTGTGTTAATTGGTTTTCTTGGTTCATAAACTATTTTAAGAAAACAATGATTCACACAAAGGGGTTTATTGGTTTAATTGAATATTAAAAAGATGCGGTAAATTTTCATGGAATCTATTCAACCCCCCCCCCCCCCTTTTAGATTCCCAATTCACGCAACATCCCAGACTCCCACGAAAAAAAGCTACGTACCCCATTGTCCAGAGGCTCCACGCTATGCACAGGTAAGGAAAAGGAATATTGTACACAATCTTACCTTTACATATGCAAAGAGGTTGTTTCCATATTTGAACCCATGACCAACAAGTCACCAAGACACAACTTTACCGTTGTGTCAGGGCTCACCCTCAAAAAAAAAACTACGTATCCTATTACCCAGAGACTTCATGCTATGCGCAGGTAAGGGGAACGGATATTACACAATTTTACCCTTGCATATGCAAAGAGACTATTTCCAGAATTGAACCCATGACCAACAAATCACCAAGACACAACTTTACCACTGTGCCAAACTCCCATAAAGGCTAAGATAATTTATAAAACAATAACACAATGATAAACGATGACCAATAGAAAGTCTACTAGAATAAAGTGGGATGATGTCTGATCACTAAGTTAGATTAGGCCAAATAAAAAAGGTTTCCTACTAACCTCAAGAACCGGTAAATATGGGAAACCCTTAAGAGTAGAAATTTTGTTTTTGCTGGCAGCTAAGACCTGCACCAAATTATTTCATTCAAAGAGAATTCAGTTATACACATGCATACACAAAAACACACCAAATACATGTTGACAATACTCCATACAACTGAACAACCTGAAGTCGAGGTTGGCTAGCCATAGTAAGAGACTTCAACTTATTCTGAGCTACTGACAGGAACTGCAAAAATGAAACATATATAAAAAAAATGAACACTGAAGTTGAAGACCACAATAAGATCTGAATTAAAAATCACAAAGATAGCAGGGTTTTTTAAGCTTGCCTCCAAATTAGGAAGATGAGGGAGACTTGCCAATGAAGTGATTTGATTTCCAGCAAGATAGAGTTGCTGCATACAAAGTTAAGGATTTCACACTACTATTATTAAATAAGAATTCACATCTTTCAACTTTCCTATCTCAGCCATAAGACAACATCATCCACACATAAAAAAAGTAAAATGAAATTAAATACAACATACCTGCAGTACTTTACAATTCTCAAGAGGCTCAAATCCAGGTCCCTTAAATTCATTAAAACTCAAATCAAGAACCTGAAAGAAAATAGTTTCTTTCAATCAGTCTGTAACAATTATATTTGACATTATTCAAATATAACACCCCAAATGTAAATTATTATATAAAACCTTCACTCTCGTCAATACTTCTACTCCTTCCAGTGTAGACAAGAGATTATCTCGGAGATAAACAAACTGCCAAAAAGAATCATAAGTTAAGTGCTATGAATTATGAAAATCCTCAAAACAGAAACAAACCAGGTACAACAAAATACAACTTGAAATTCTGTCTTTTACACTCTGAATGCATGGGCTAAACTATGGAAAATCAGAAATTTTGTTTTATAATCTTAAAAGAACAAAACCTAAAGCCATTGACAGAAACAATTGCAGTTGAACCAACATCAACTAACTCATTCTAGTATTTCAAAGAGGGCAAACATTTGGGGAAATGGTATGTATTCTGCTATACCAATCTGACCACAATAAAATCATAGTTATCAACCGTAGATAGCAGTGCATAACAGCTTGCTCTGAAAATACTATAGCAGGAGGAAGAATGACTTCTATTTTAAATATTATAATACAAACTATATAATCTATGTGCACATATAAGTACTCAAAAAACATATATATGCTAAAATACAAAAAACTTAAAGAAATTCATGATAAATATAAACAATAAGTCACAATTTATACACACAATCACCATCAATCTAGGAGTAGCAAGAACATAGTAATGAAATAAAGTAAAATAAAAACTTAAAGATGATGAAAATTGAAATTAATATAAAAGGAACATAACAAATTAAACAAAAATTAGCAAAATGAAAACTGGGAAGTCTAAAGGAAGAAGAAAGAATGAAACACAAGAAAAATAATAGTGTTGTAAAGTGTGAAGCAATTGAGATCAAAACAAAGGTAAAATTTTGCTGAATGGTCAAGGAAGGAGGGTTTCAAATCCAACTATTTCTAAAACAAAAATGCATTAAAAAATGGGAGAGAAAATACATTTTTACCCGAAAAAAAAACTAAACAACAATGTGTCAGGGGTAAAAATAGGTTTCTGAAGCCTATATGTCGTTATAGCACGTGAAAAACTGCTATTTTGGCCACTATTGTGGCTACAATTGCTGTTATTTGAATCCCATAGCAGATACTCCACTCAGCTACTCTGCTATAGAGTGCTAATGACTACTAGAAATAAAATACAAATAATGCACTATGATGCACAGATACTTTTTTCTTTAGCCATGTGCATGTCATGTTTAAGTTTCATAGTTAATACATATGGGGAACCAAGAAAGAGGTGCACTTACTCAAACCTCTTTTTCTTGCCAATGAATAAACTGCTCTACTCTGTTTTTCAATACAGATTGTGCACAGTGCTGAATTCCAAAGTATAAAGAGAAAAGAAAAATGACCGAAAATAATCACAGCAACAAATAGAGAGCATATCCATATAAATCTATTCATGTGACGATGCTCATATTCCATATAGGACTTCAATAAAATATGGCCATTACCTGGCATAAATTAATTATTTTACAACACTGCCATAAACAAATAAATAGTGAGCTAAACAGAAGAAGATACATTTACCTCTAGGTTTGAGGATAAGTTTAATCCACTGGCATTGAGACTACGAACTCTGTGTCCCCTAAGATCCAGTCTCTAATATAATATCAAGATGAATGAGAAATTAGAATTAGATAATGACTGCATCTGAAAACTACATCATAGTTGCTCACAATACAATAGTAGTTTAGTTTAGCTTCAAATAAACATGAGATACCTGCAACTGCACCCCCACCCCCCAAAATGGAAGGAGGCAACAAGGTAGGGTGAGCCCATTTCATGCTACCTACACCACTCGAATACACTCAACACCGACTAGTAATACTTACTCAACAGGAATAAAATATACAACCCGATCAATCAAACTAACTTCAACAAGCATGATTGTGCACGCTACTATGTTAACTCCAACGTGGAGCCTTTGCCCTACTCACATTCCAAAAAAAATCATTCAACTAGTATGCATAATTCCTCCTTTTTTCAGCAATTATTTCACTTCCACTGTTCCACACCTATGCAGCTATAATTCATTCTTCCAATTCCTTCCCCAATCATTCCACTTTCACATGAAACTCAACAGTAACTCACTAATAACATCCTAAACAGAAAACTATAAGTGCCACCATAATCTAAAAACTTACCAAATCATCATTGGCCTTAATCTCAACCTGCGGAAGAACAATTAACCGCGAATCCCTGCTATCAGCAGTGCCTCCCTTCCTCCTCCCAGACATCGCCGACGTCCTATCCTGCGACGACGACAGAGACCCCGCTTTCAACCCGCTCGAAACTGTCGGCGATGAAACCCTTGAAACCGTCCTCCGAGCAGAACAGCCGCTGCTGGCAGTGCTATCCACCGACGAAGAACCAATCCTTCTCGACAACGACGAAGCCGAAGTCGAAGCCGACAATGCCGGCTTCTTCGCCACTTCCACCTTACTCACACAGGAAGTTCTCGAAGCCGAAGCCGCCGGCGAGGCCACAGCCGGCTTCACAGCAACCCGTGAAGAAGTCACCGAACTTCGCCGGAGCACCGGTAGCGACCTCCGCACAGGCTTGCTCCCAGACGAAGCGCCGCTCCTATCTACGGCGGCAGATTCCGCACCGGTTTTTCTCCTTCCATCGGAGATCGACGCTTTCTGAGACAATCCTCCGGTGCTGTTCCGTCTCGGCGTAGAAACCGCACTCGCAGAACCTCCGATTGAACCCGATCTATTCGTCACAGCCGTGACCGAACAGGTTCGCGGTTCAAGCTTCCTCTTCGCCGAAACCGAACCGTCCGCAACCGTTTTCCCAGCTCTTCTGGAAGCTTCTGGAACATTCTTCTTCGGAGAACTCTGAGGCATTTCCGGCGTCACGTCTTCGCCGGATTTCTCCGACGACACCTCCATTGAACCGCGAAAGCTTCTAGAAGCTGAAAACCAAAAAAAGAAAGCACCAAGTTAAGGAACTGAACTTAAAACTACTAAACGCAGCATTTTAAACTAAACGGCTTGGATCTAAGTGAGGAGAAGAAAAAAAAAAAAAAAGTGAAGTGAGAAGCGCAATGTGAGTGAGTAATTAAGGAGTGGTTGTTTCACGAGCTCTACCTAGAAAGTGTAGAGATCTAGAAACTGGAAGTGAATGTGAGTGAACTAGAGTTTAGTTAGATAACATTTGATTTGATTTTATCTGAACAAGAGAAAGAGGATGCAAAGAAGAGGGGAAGCGAGTAGTGGGTAGCAAAAAGCGAAAGGCGGGTGTGAGAGGGACAGAGGAGCTGGAGGCAATAAACGTGAATATAGAAATGGGAGCAAAAGTGGAAAGGGACACCCTAGTGGGGTGGGGTGGGGTAATTGAAAATTTTTCGAAAAAATTTGTCGATGAGACCGCGAAGGAAAGGGCGGGTTCAGACAGAGGAGCGTAATTTGTTCTCAAATTTAGCAAGGAAAAAAAGCTACTAATAAAGTACTCTTTTTTGTCTTTCTCAACTCATTAATTTTCTTCGCTGTATGATTAAACTTTGAATTTAATACTACAAAACTTCATCAATTTTGGTTATCTGTAATAATAACGACAAAACATTAGTACCTGTCTTAAGTCTTAACTCATTTTTTAACTGTCTTGGTTTTTGGTAGATATTGTGTGTGGCTTACTAAAAGTTACACTTAAATTAAGGTACGTATACTTTAAAGAAATTGAAGTTTTTTTTTTGCACACAAAGAAATTAAAGTTATAACTTTGTATAACATAGTAACATAAACTTTCTAAAAAAACAGTAAATGAGCGTACTCAGCGTAGATTAGGAAATCTTTAAAATAAAGATTATAAATTTATATTTGAAATATATGAATTTATATATATATATATATGCAATTGTTTAAATTAACTTAATTTTAAAATAAGCAAAAAGCTTTGTTTTCTAAAGAAAGTTATTAAGAATTTAAGTCACTTATAACAATGCATTTTAGTTTTGTATGTACAGAAAGATTGTTAAAACATATCTAAAATTTTAGTACAACCAGTTCACTTTTTTCCCCATAAAAACTTTATATTCTATTTAGATAGGAAATTAATTAGATACTTCATTTGTCCAATTTAGACTTCAAATATATATTTTTTTTTAAAACTCAATCGCCAACTTCTAAAGTTAAAATATTTGTCAAGATATTGTAATTTCACTTTGAAGACTTTTGGGAAATTGTATCATTTGGATTTTAACTTTTCCACTCCGCCAATCTTACTTCAATCCATTTTTAAATATTAAAAAAAAAACATTTCCTAACCCTTTTTTTACTTGCTAATAATGGGTAGAAGGAGTGAAAGAGGGGATCATTTGTTTCTTGAACAGTTCTTTTGAAAAAAAATTATTCATTATAGATTTGAAGACTTAGTAGTAGTATACAGTAGTTGGTTAACATTTATAAGGGTTCTGAGAAAGATATCTAATTATTAGGATATTTATGTGCTTTGGTTAGAAAGTGCTTAAGGATAGTTTTGTGAATAAAATATTTCATAAAACTTGAAAGTAGAAAATTCGAAGGACCAATTCATAAGATTAAATAACGAATGTTATTTATGAAATAGCGGATGATAAAAATTGGTTGTATGTAGGTGTGTCTCAGCTTCTTCTTGATAAACCTCCTATGAATGTTGGTGGTGGAGCATATAATCTTGAGGCCGACCATGGATAATTATGGTGGGTATGGAGATCCCGTACTCCTTATCACAAGAGTAACTAAGCACTCCACCCTGGAAATCTTCATTGAGTTGTTGATATTGATGTTTTTATAAAGTTGTTGATGATGCTCCATGGACATTGTTGTGTGTTGTGCTTTATGGATCGTTGTTGATGTTGATGGTGTGCACATAAATGTACGAGTATGAAGTGTGTGGTTTCGTTTTGCAAGTAAGCACGTAACTAGAGTAAAGTGCTTTTTATTCTTGATTCTTATTGGACAACGTTGCCAATAATAAATAGAACACAAGACAAAAAAGGAAAATTGATACTACACCTAAAAGGTGGTTGCTAGACGAAATAAAGTGGCAAGACTACTACTTTACCAATCCGAGAATCAATAAACAAGTTATATCATGGCGAAAATTCTGACCAAAAATTTCTATCTAACATTTTTCATTAATTAACTATAAAATATTTGATTCGAAACACGCTGCTGGGTATATCGAGCAGGAATTTCAACCTCTGCAATCTGTTGTTAACAATCACCCCATTACAAAAAATCACTGTAGAACGTAATAATCAAATGTCGTGGTTGAATTGCAAAGTAGGCCGTGAAATAAACCTGACAGATGCCACACCTTCCAGAAAATTGAAACTTCATTCAAGGATAAATTCCTTTGGAAATGGGAAGAGGAAAGTGTGCTATGCAACTAGATACATCAAAATTTTGCTTGATTCTTTATAGGTTGCTAGTTGTACATGCGAACGATGCTCAGCAGTACCGCATTAAAATAATACTTGGGTTGGACAAGGATTCTTGAGCAAAGCTGTTAAAAATCCAACTGGTGAATTCTTAGTGGTCATTACTCGGCACCAGAAGAACATAAATATCGCAGCATATATTCATTGGAGGAACATGTATCTGCTAGATCTTGATGAATTATAGTGATTGCTTTCTCCAAAGATTTCAATAATGGTAACCGATTTCTAGAGTTCTGCTGAATAGAACTCCCATGGGCTTCGCAGAGCTCCTGTCATATCATAGATAAAGATCATTTTTATAGAACTACTATGACCTTAAGCAAACTTATGAAAAAACTAAATCTAAGCAAGTAAAGAATACCTGAGACCATCTAAGTATAAATTCCAAATGTGGGCAGTTTTCTAAAAGATCTGCAAGTGCCTCAACTAATCGCTGGATATATTTGTAAGGGATTGATGTGGCAACTGCTGGAATATCTGCTGGACTAACCGCAAATATACATTTTTTAATGAAAGAATCCTCATTCAGGCGAAGGCTAAGGATCAAGGCTTTACTTGGTTGATTTTCCCGAAGAGCCTCTTCAACAGCCTGTTCAGCAATGCCATCCCAATTTACTAACACATCAGAAAAGGAAACAGTGCAACGAAGCAAGAACATCATATACAGCAAGATGGAATGAAATTGAAATTATATAAGCTGCTCAATGTTGATTTTGATTCCTTGTTTTCATGATTGAAAAGGAAAACATGAAATATAGGAAACCCTTATCTTGATTATCCACAGAAATTTTAACATTTTCAATAATTTGTTGAAAAACAAGATCATAGTTTTCTTGAGTTTTATATTGATTTGTCATAATAAAAAAATAAAAAACAATCACATGAAAAATCCACACTATAAGAGGAAAATTGCATACTCTTCTTACAGGTATATATGTCAACAATCACTATAACATTTCAAACACAAATTTTGCAGGTTGTTTACTCATTTTCAAAGCAGGTGTTCTCTACATCATTTCCTACTACAGAAAATAGTTTCTGCAATAATCTTATATTCTTTGAAGTAAACAAAGCCCTAGTTCTTTCAAGAAGATAAAATACCTCAGGTGTAACATTTATGTCAAGGTCAGTAGGATCAAATATGAATGATTCATCAACAGAATAAACCAAAACCCCCTCAGTTGTTGCTGCAACAAAACTACGTCCCGTAGGTGCAATTCTCAGGCTCTTTGTCTGAATAATAGGCCTTCCACGGTTAGGCATAGATCCTGGCAAGTCTAATCCTAGCTTCCCTCGTGTTTGTTTGTCAACACCTTCTTCAATGTCACTGTTGTCATCATCAATCAAATCTAGTGGGCCAGCTTCTGTCATATTCTTCGAGTTTAAAATGTCAAGCACTCCATCTAATGAGAGATTGTAAGTTATCTGGAAACATCGAAGCAAAACCTGAACAAAAGAGATTCCAATTAATAAACAGAACTGTGCTATCATATGATATGTAAACAAGTAGTACAGAATAGTCCATTTTAAATATGCATCCATTTCCAACACCCCATAAATATAGACAGACAAGGGATGTGAATAATAAACACACTAAATCAGCATAAAAGTTTTGGAAGGCAATAGACAGAATCAGGCGCAGATGAAAGAAGATTTTAGGAGTAACATTTTAACCATCAGATACATTAACGTTCAACATAAAAAAGAACATAAATATTCTAAGTGAAAAGAGATTTCAGAGGATAAAAACAAAAAGCTTTCCTCAATCTTTGCATAACATAGATTGTTTCTCCCTCTAAAAGAGGAACTGATTGCCTATTGAGAAACCTAGGTATAAAATAAATTAATAGTGGATGAGTTACAGTAAACAGATTGTAACGGGGAAAGGTCCCCATGGAAGGGACACTTCACACCCAGATGTACACTCTTCAGGTGAAATTCCCCAACCAACAAGATAATATTTTTTCACTATAGCTGACCAAAGGAAGTTCCTCATTATCTCTATCTTGAGTATTTCGAATAAGAAAAAGTGAGAAAATGGAGAGGTATACTGGACAAAATTGATCTAAGGAATAAGCACCCTTCCAATTATCTGGCACTTGGAGATCTTATAGATGATTGGATCCTGGAAAGAACTAGCCCTAGGACTGACACCTAAGGAAAACAAAGTGCTTTGATACTAGAAATGCCCTTATGAAAACTAGGAAACAAGCGAAAACAAGCCTGCAAAAGAATCAATTTGTCGTGGAAATGGATGTGGTTACAGCTCAAGGTGCAGGAGGTAGAGAAACACATTGCCAAAAAGAAACAAAAGTCTTCTTCAATCAAGGATTTATTTTAGTAAATATCACAAGAATAGATCAACTTTGTGAGCTAACCAGCCTTTCACTACAAGAACTTATTGAGCTCACCAGCCTTTTACTTCTTTATCATTTAACTTAAGGAGTGATGAGGATCAAAAGTCTTCACTCTGCAGCATCTAAGCTGCATCACCAACACGAAGGTGTGTTCCGTAGGGAAGGTGCAAAATGATATGCATCTCAAATTTTCAACCTATCCATTTACTGAAGGGCAACAGTACATATTGACCCCAGACAGCATTTAAGCCTCTCAATAAACAAATAAACAACAAAGCCTTATCCCATTAGGTGGCATTTAAGCCTCAATATTTAGACAAAATGTTATGGCAAAGACGAGGGCTTTAACATTATATATAGTGTGTCAGTGTGTGTATGCACGAGTATCATTATCATTATAATACAAATGATTGAAAAATATTTCATACTTTTTTGTTGTTTATGAATTATCTAATTGTCCCACATCCAAAACATATCTATTTAACCAATAATGTGTTGGACTAAACTGAACAACGAAAACTCATGGAACATTAACATGAACCGTGCAATATAGAAGCTTTCTAGAGGATCAAATTCTCAGAAATAATAAACAGTTGATATGCTGTGACTTCTACATATGTAAAAATCAAACAAGGTGCAAGCAGGCCAACCTGATCTGCAACATCATACATGCAGATGTATCTGCTACTTCCCCCAGCTAATATATAACTTCCATCAGCTGAATAACACAAGGTTGTAAAGAACTTCCCTGAAGTTGAGTTAGCAGCTGATCTACGGTCAGTCATAAGACGCCCACCGGCTATATCTCTAGAACCTTCTATGGTGTACATTAGCAAACCATCTATTGGGTCCCAAAAATGAATTTGCCCATCTAATGTGCTGCAAGCTAACTGCCTTCCATCTGGACGATAAACAACTGTAAGAACATCGTGTGTGTGAGGAAATGTTTCAACTGCTCCTTTTCCATCAAAGACATTCCACAGCCGAACAGTTTTGTCATATGATGATGAAGCCAAGACAGCCTGCACAAAGTGAAAAAAGATGATGCTAAGTTGTTTACAGATGTAAAAACTAAAAAACATAAAAGAAAATACAATCTTTAGTCATTCCCTTCATCATCATATCTCAAGAGACATCAGTATTGATATTTGATCATACTACAGGCTTAGAAAAAAATATTATGTTAAAATGAACCATGGCTTCACAGAAATTTCTACTAGAGGCAGTGTAGCAACAGAAATTTGGAACCAGCTAAAAATAAAACAGATGAACAGAAGATAAGACATTAACTTCTTCAGGCAAATCAGCAGAAGAAAATATAACTAACATTTGTAGGAGAAAACACCAGTCCATGAACAGGAGCTTCATGACCACTAAGCACATCCATCAAGCGCCCCGTTTTCATTGACCAAACAAAAACCTGTTACATATCATTGAGAAAAAAGGGTGTGTGGTAAAATAAAATAACGATATAGTCAAAATCAACCTAGTTTGTGCAAAATCATACCTCAAAGGAATCCGAAGTGCCAGCACATATCACTTCACCACTTATATCAGCAGTCAAAGAAACAAACTGCCTTGGAGAAGGGGTTGTAAACGTCTTAAAATTCCGGTAACGTAATAAGTCCCATGCACGAATGGTCCCATCAAGAGATGCACTAAGCAAGACATTATTACTTGGCATAAAATGTAGAGCCGTAACAGCATTAGTGTGCTCAGAAAATGTAACAAAGCAAAAGCCTGAGGAAAGAGTCCACACCTGTAACACTCAAGAACAAAACAATCGCTTGTGAATATTCAATTTCCAAACCAGTGCAATCCACACATAATCAAAGACGAGAATGCGCAAAGCAAGCAGTCAAACACAGATCAATTTTTCAAAAACACAACCTCCAGCCAAATTCAACCACCTTCACTTTATTATCATCTGCTCCGGTTGCAAGGAGCTGCGAGTCCGGCGAATATGCAACGCAGTTCACATCAAAGTAGTGACCCTGCTGCTTCAAAATGTAGCTCTCAGACCTCCACTCCCACACAAGCAGCTGTCCCAACTTGGCACAGCCAAAGGTCAACCAATTCCCAAGCTCATTAAACACCGCAGTGGTAATCTTCTCCCTTGAAATAGACAACAAATGAATGCACACAAAATCCGGCATCTGATACAACCCAAACACACCATTAGAAAATCCAACAACCACCATATCCAGCCCTCTATGATAATCACACGCGGTCACCTTCCCCGATCCCTGCATAAATCCATCCTTCCTCAATAACTCCCACTTCCCTCTACTCAAGTAACCCTCATCACCATCCTCAATATCAGTTTTCTTTCTTTTCTTCACACCACCATTCTCACTAATTTTCTTTCTTTTCTCCACACCATCATTCTCACTAACCTCCAAATTCTCTTCCACATCCCTCTCCGGCGTCCCCGGAGAGGGCAACTCCGAACCCTCACCACCCTCACTCTCACCACCATCATCATCAGAAGTAAATCCCCAGCTAAATAAATAGCAATCCCTAGTAACCGTATAAGCCTTACAAACCCTATCAGTCTTCGAATTGACACCGAAGAACGAACCGGCAACAGAATCCCTATGCCCTAGGAGCAAAAAAGGCCTCTTTTTAACACCACCACTGTTCAATTTCTTCAAGCACAAGATTCTGGCGGTCAAATCCTTGGATCCGGCGACGAGGTATTTCGATTCGGGGCTCCAATCGAGGGAGGTAACCTTCGCGTCGAAGTCCGCAAAGGTCCGAACAAGCTCGAAGGGGAAATACTCCCGCCGGAACGCCGGCGACCGCCAAATCTGGACGAGCTTCCCTGCGGCGAGGCGATGAGGGAGCCGTCTGGGCTGAACTTCGCCGCGGCGACGCGGTGCTTGAAGGTGATGCGGTGGAGGAGGGCGCGGCGGCGGAGGTTGATGAAGAGGCAGCGGTTGCGGTCGTCGACGGCGAGGAGGAAGGTGGCGTCGGGGGAGACGGCGATGCGGGTGACATTGGAGGAGGACTGGATGGGGAGCGTGGTGGTCTCGGACTTGACGAGGTCCGTGACGGCAACGCGGTTACCGACGGGGGAGAGTAGCACGGTGTTGCTGGAAATTACCGCGTTTCCCCCTCTGTAGGGGGCGCCCAACAGGTTCTGGAACCGGAAGTTCATTGCTTTGTGGAAGTTTTGGGAAAGGAGAGTGGGGGCGTGCGCTGCATGAACTGCGAGAGGACACTGTGTCTGGCGGGAATGGGGGTTTATGAGTTTAGGGTTTTAGGGTTTTAATGAGTTTTAGGGGTTCTGCGTCATTAAATCGAATGCAAAACGGGCGTTTTGAATATACAGAGATATGGAAAAATGCTGATTATATCGGTTTTGAAAGAAAAAAAATCATTTAATCTAATCACATCAATTTTCTTAATTAATCATTAATTATATTTGGTTGAAATTTAAATCTGAACCAAATTGGATTGATTTTGATTAAATTGATCTTTGGTTAAGTGTTCTTTTTATTTTTATTTAGAGAAAACATTAAAAATGGTCAAATTTATAATAAACATAATCAAAGATAATTAAAATATAAGATTCCTCAAAGATGATCCGAAATTTGGGTGGGATGTCTAGACTTCCTTGGTGCATCAGTGGGGACTTCAATGATATTTTCTTTAAAATTGAGTTAGAAGGATACCCTTATATTTGGCCATATAGCAAGGGAATTGTCAATTAAGTGGAAGAAAGATTAGATAAAGCAATGATTAACCCTAATTGGTGTGATATTTTTCCTCATGTTAAAATTATTATTTTTTTCTCTTATGATAGATTATGGCATGGTTACATCCTACAAGGAAGAAGAAACTCACCCTCTTAACCATTTTGTATTTACAATGCTTAAATCAACTTGTTCTCTTTGTTATGAATGTGTCATTTATTTTTAATTGATCATTTAAGAAGGAAAATTAGAAGGATAACTTTGGATCATTATTGCATAGCATTGGTGAGAGATATCAATTTTCACCGGATAATTTATACTAGCAATAGCAATATAGCATGCATAGAAAATACTAGGATGGACCAAAGGTGTTTTTATAAGTTGTGCGAGTTAGTGAATACCATTGGGAGACTTGTGCCAACTAAGCACACATGTGTAGAAGAGCAAGTTGCAATATTTTTACATATTTTATCTCATGATGCAAAAAAAAAGGGTAATTAAAAAGTAATTTATGAGGTATGGTGAAACAATTAAGGTAGTCAAACTCAAGATTATACCCTGACTCGAAAAGGAGACACAAAATTGTAAACCGAGAAATCATAACTCAAAACTTAAGGTTCTACAAGATTTATAAAATGAATGTGTGTGTGCACGTGTGCACACACATATAATTCTTATTTATGCGTATAAAATGGTAAAAATGTGATAAAGAAAACACTTATACCACACATCATGTGCTTAATTCAGCTTAAAATCATAAGCATAAGTGCATAACAAAATCAATGACAAGACAAACTCCATACATAATTCGTAAATGACAAAGAAGGAAACATAACAACTTAAAATACTACACTGATGCTTAGTGCCTACTCCTAATACCAAAAGTCCAAAATACAAGACATAAACACCTAGGCTTGACCTCTAAACACTAAAATAGATCATCAAAATTAAAATGATAACCACTAAAGATGTCCACAATTCTTCCGAACATGGCTAACTTCTTACTTTATGTCGTACTTCAAGTTATCCCATTATCATCTCCTTGTTCTTCATTGATCATATTAGCAAGATGAGCCTTAGTCTCATCAAAAGGTGGTAATCCAAAAACATCATCCCCATCCTCACTTGGATTTGGTGTATCCAAATCTTCAGTCTCCTCAACGCAATATCTTCAAGTACTAGCTCATGATATGATCTTTTAGCTTGTTTATGATTCTCCAACTTTGAATTAGCCATGAACAAAAACTACTAGTACTACTACAACTACTACTAATATACATGCAATCAGACCCTTTTTAACTTCCAAATCAAATTTAAAATTAGATTCATAATGCAATTCAAGGTTAAGATAATAGGCAACAACATGCAATGGTTTGTGAAGTTGGTTGTCCCGTCCTCATGGAGGTTCATAACTAAAAAATAAATTAAATTAGAGTTTGCTTTTGAAATCAATACTAGTAGACCACATGCAATTAGACCCTTTTTGACTTCCAAATCAACTTTAAAACTAGGTCCATAATGCAATATAGGGTTAAGATAATAAGAAACAACATGCAATGCCTTGTGAAGTTAGTTGTCCCATCTTCCATTAATGATATTCCATGGAGGTTCTAAACAAAACAAAAATGAATTAGGGTTTGATTTTGAAATCAAGACTAGTAAACCACAAACAAAACAGTAAACAAATATAAACATAGCTACAAATTAGTATCTTTTCTTGACATCATTCAATTCCTCTTGGATCTCCTCCTTAGCTTGGTATTGCCTCATAAAGATACCCCATGGTTGATTGGTTTTGTTAGACTCAGGGGGAGCTAAAGAGAATCAAGAAGTTGAGGTTCTTAGACTATGAAATATTTAGGCTTTTACATGCCAATTTAATTGAATGACATATGTAAATTATGTATGTTTAAGATGAGTCATCCTATGATCCATTACAAAAAACTCATTCATGTTTGCATTCATGTTTTCACAAAAAAAAAATTCTGAAATACAAAGTTTTCATGAATGCATAAAGAGTCAAGTATTCAAAGTTTTGGAAAAATATTTTCTCATTGATTTAATTGATTACCAGTCATTGGTAATATATTACTTGAGAACTAAGAATATTTTAATCGATTACGAGTTTGTGGTAATCGATTACACAGTTCATAATCACATAATGGACTTTCTGTGATAATTGATTACAACATAGTGGTAATCGATTACCTGACAATGATTTTGAATAAGACTTCCTGTGATAATCGATTACATTGCGATTTAATCGATTACTTTGTTCATAAGTCTTTTCCAGAAAGCTCAATAACACTTTAATCGATTATATAACTGGTTTAATCGATTACATAAGTGATTTAATCGATTACTGACGGTTATAACAGTTTTCTATAAATAGATGTTGAGTATTTTAACAAATTACAACAATGAAATAACAAAGATTTTCATAACCTTTATGAAGAGAGAAAAGATACTTTGAGTTATTCTTTGTTAGACCCTTAAATCCTCAAGCTTCAAGATTTATTGAGAGAATTTCTTTTTGGGCAACATTCTAAAGAAGAACTTAGAGAGAATGTTCTGAGATTTATCTTTCAATCTTGATTCAAGTTTGGTAATCATTCCCATTCATAAGTAGTGGATCATCAGGTTGTTTCTCTCCATACTACTTTGGTTTAATTCTTTGTAGACTTTGTGGTTTGTGTATCTAAAGCAATAGTCTTTCTTAAAGCTTGTCTAGGATAGATGTTTCTAGAGGGAAGAGTAGAGAAGGGAGTTATCTATGTCTTGATCATAGAGAATTTATGGGCTTAAGCAAGCTCCTAGGGCCAGGGCCTGATATGATAAAGTCAAACACACTTTGCTACAATTTCAGATCATTCCTAGCAAGTGTGATCTCTCTCTATTTGTGTATTCTAAGGCAACTTCTATAATCTACAAATTGATCTATGTGGATGATATTATAGTCACAGAGAATGACTATAAACTAATTCAAACACTGGTGACTCAGCTAAATAGTGTATTTTCTTTAAAAGATATTGGAGATCTTGATTACTTTGTAAGGATTAAAGTCATTCATCATGCTGATGGTTCTTTTACTCTTACTGAATTCAAGTATCTTAGGGATCTTCTAGCAAAGAGAAAAATGGATGAAGCTAATCCTATTGTTTCTCCTATGGTTGGAGGCTACAAACTATGTAAATCAGGTTCAAAGAGGTTCTCAGATCCTATACTTTAAAAATTAGTGGTTGGGGCACTTCAGTATGCCATTATAACTATACCATAAATATATTTTTCAATGAATAAAGTTGTCAATTTATGTTTAATCCATCATAAAAGCATTAGCAAGTTGTGAAGATAATTCTAAGATATCTCAATGAGACTTTAACTATGGGATTAAGGTTACAACCCTCTAAATCATCAATTTTCTCTGTTCAAGCATATTGTGATGTTGTCTGGGCTTTAGACCTAAATGATAGACGATCAAATTCAACAACAACAATTTTCTTAGGACCTAATCTAGCGTCCTAGTGGTCTAAGAATCAAAACGTTGTGGCTAGATCTAGTACAAAAGTAGAGTATCAAAGCTTGTCTTTTGCTTCTGTTGAAATGACTTAGATTCAGACTTTGCCATCTGAATTACAAGTCAGACACACTACACCAATGATCTTTTGTGACAGTATGACAACATTCTCTCTAGCCCACAACCCAGTTCTACACTCCAGAACCATACATATGGAGTTAAATTTATTTTTTTGTTAGATAAAAGGTTATGGAGAAGAGTTTTCAAGTGATACATGTTCTTGTTGTTGAACAATATGCTAACATCCTCATCATATCTCTATTTCCCTCCAACTTCATTGTTGTTAGGGACAAGCTCAAAGTTGTTGACAAAACTTTTGTAAACCCCTTATGAGCTTGTCGGGGGGTATCATAGTAGAAGAGTAGAACTACTCCTTTTTCTATTTTAACTACTATTAGTTAGTTGTGTTAGTTAATTCAACTACTTTTGAAGTTTAGATTCTCTCTCTTTTATCGATTCTGAAATCATTTTAAGCATTGTGTCATTAAGTTGTAATGTTCAAAGACGATTTTAACAATAAGTTGTATCTTTCGAGGGCAATTTGATATTAAGTTGTATATTTTAGAGACTAATTTGTAATTAAATTATTTGCATGACTAATTTGTCGCACTTTTTACACATTTAGGAACTATATTTGAATTTTTTCATCTTTCAAAGATCAATTTTTTTAGCATCTCACACTTTCAATGACAAATTTCACTATTATCCTATAATGAACTATTTTATCATTTGATTGACAACTTTGAAATTCAATATTGGTAAAACTACAATAAGTTGTGAAATTGTGATTGCACCTTTTTTATTGTTTAGCAATTGCAGTATTTAAGACGAAGAATTTGCCAAAATAACAACCAATTGTGGTTGGAAGGTTTTACTTGTGTCTCTCACTCATGTGTTAAGGGTGATAAAAGGAATGAAATACATGCGAGGAGTGGAAAATGGAGAGGAAGGAGATGTGTCAGACACAATAGCTGAAGATATTTTGTATTTTAATTCAATTTTTTCATTTTTCAAATTTTGAAAATGTTAAACATAGATTAATCATAACCATTAAATAATTGAATGGTGTAATCTCCTTAAAAGGGACACATCATATGAGAATGAACATCGTATGTGAGAATGAAAATTGAATGGTTTAACATCATCTGTTAGATTGAAATAAAAAGTAAATTAAAAATATTTTAAATTCAATTAAAATCCCATTTAAACATAAAATCTAAAGATTCATCAAATAGAAAATTAAATATCTAAAAGATGTAATTTACTACATCTTAAAATATCTCATGACAATGGTGATAGTGACGATCATGATGGTAGTAATGGTGATGATGAGTTTGAGATATTTTGAAACGTGATAATTAAAATATTTTAGAGATTTGATTTTTGTTTTGTAAATATTTTAAAGATTTATTAGTTATGTGATATTTTAATTTGAATTTGAAATAATTTTAATCTAAATTTCCTATTTTAATCTAATGGTTGATTGATCATTCTCATTTTCACATAAAATGATATTTTTATATGATATGCCATATATATATATATATATGTATATGTATGTATGTACAAGAAAATGATGCTCGGATACCATTTAGGTGTCTAAACCTTGAGAGTGAAACAAGAAGAAAATAGATAAGTGATTAATAATTGCATTAGTTTGTTTAAACTTATTTGTTGGAAAAATTATATATTTTAATAAAACTAACAATTTTATGTTTTTTTAGTGTGTTTGGATAAATTATTTTTGTATGAAAGATAGTTTTATGCTTATTTTGATAAACAAATCTCATATACTTATTAAATAATATTTTTTTTAATAAAAAAATGGTATAGATGAAGTGTTTTGATTTTATGGGTGTCCACTGTTAAACATAATTATCATTTTCTTTATTTTTTTCTCTGTTGCTAAGTGTAAAATAACTTAATATTTACATAACTACTAAAAAAAAAGTCGCATACTCATTTTCTCTGTATTTATATAAAAATAATTAGTCAGTATTTATTTTAAAAAAATCACACACAAAGCTACTAGTCTATGTGCATTTACAAAAAAGAACACGAAAATACACAACTTCAATTGGCTAACGTATGACTTAACATAACATAAAAATCTTGGTTATGACTTACAAAAATAATATATATATAATATTAAAACTTATAAAAAAATTATAATTATTAAAAGTATTTTCTTAATTTATACTTTTAAGACTTTTTTTATAATGTTTTCAAATATTTTTTTTAAATTTCTTTATTTCGCAATTATGAAAATTTTTAAATCATTGAAAGAACATAAATAAATTTGCAAATAATATTATTTGCTCCTCAATTATCAATATTTTAATTAAGTTATTGAAATAACATAAAAAATTATTTTGAAATTTTTTAGTTATTGAAAGAGTTCCAAACAAATAACCTTTAGTTATTTTCTTTATTACTATTATTATTATTATATATAATTTTATATGAATATTATACTTCAAAATTTTCTTTTGATAATATCAGCTCTTATAATTGATTTAATGACATTTTTTATGCATTAACTATTTCACTGATTAATTGAATATAATATAAAATATTTTCTTTCACTTTTCAAACCTATTTTTTCAAATAACTTTTATATCTTCATTTTAGAATTATTATTTTTATACATAACATGTTATAAACATGCGGATTTTTGTTATATGAGAATTTTTTATTGCAATTTTTTTTATAAACTTTGTATTTTTGACAATTTTTTTTCTATTTTTCTTTGTTTCAAATTTTGCTATAACTTTTTGAAAAAAAATGATTGTTTTCTTAATTTCGTTGAAAAATTATACATTTTTTATTTTCATACAAATTTTGTATCATATAAGAAAATTTAATTTTTTTCAATCTTTTCCTAAAAATAAACTTGTAGGAAAATTTTCTAGTTTTTATTCGGTACTAAAGGGGAATAAAAGTCATAAGAAAAAGCTTAAGAAATATTATTAATAAAGTAAAAGCTATATTTTGATATCAGAAAAAACAATTTGTTACAAAAATAGTAGTTAAAATATAAATAGTATAATTAAAATCTAAAATTATCTATGAAATATTATATTTAATTTATATATATAATTTTATTTATTTTGACCCCTCTAATTTTTTTTAAAGCTCCGGGACTGCATAAAGCCTTAACCCAAATTTTTTCATAAAACCGTTTGGTTTGATTTTGATATAAATATATAGGGATGGTATTTATACACTAGCCATAAGTCTAATATACCCATAGTTGAACTTTGCAAAACCGAAAATGCCCTTACTTATATAGTTAAAGCACTGTTGCCTTTTGCTTCACTCACCTGGTCTGCTGTTGTGCTGCGATTTTCTCCCATTTGGTGGCGCACCTCAGTCGTTTGCATTTAGGGTCAGCTGCGGCACATTTGGTGGTGGTCATTGGTCATTGAGGCGTCGTGGTGGTTGATTGGTGTTGTCTTCCGTCGTCCGCCGTGAGTGCTCCTTCGTCTTTGCGTGATTACGGATTGTGGATGAAACGACTTGAGTAATCCGTATGGTACTTACGGATTAGGTAATCCGTATGGTACTTACGGATTAGGTAATCCGTAAGTTTCATACGGATCAGGCAATTCGTATGGTGTTCACGGATTACCCAATCCGTAAGTACCATATGAATTACTCAATCCATAAGTACCATACGGATTACTCAATCCGTAAGTAGCATAGGAATTATCCAATCCGTATACTTCTTACGAATTGAGTAATCTGTATGATGCTTACAGATTGGTTAATTCGTGAACACCATATAGATTGACTAATCTGTATTTGTTTTTAAAAAAATTTCAATGCAATTAGATTTAATTTTTAATTATATACATTTTAGAATGTTAAATAATTAGTTGTTTATCAGTTATGTTTTTTTAGCCGTTAGAAAAATAGGAGCTGTATAATATTATTGTTGTATAGGACCTATACTATTATTCATTGCTTGGACCTAGCTACACTATTTTTTTTTTTTAGTTTTAAAAAGGCTACAATACAAGTTTATATTAATTTGGTAGAACTTTTTGCTTTTGAAGTGGTTTATAGTTTATTTGGTTAAAAAAAAATTGTTTATGGGTCTTTTGTGGAAGAGTTAGAAGGATTTAGGGTTGGATTAATAACTTGTGGGGGCACACTAGTTTTCACATTAAGACTTGGAATGATGCCTGGTCTTCCTTAATCCATGATGCCTAAGGTGCCTAAGCCTTTTTTGTTGCGAGGTCTTTTAGGGTTAGATATACTTGTCATTAGTTAGAAGAACTCAGAGTCTAAGATGGTAACAAGAGAGAACTAAGTGCAATACGTACAACCTACTAGTGAGTGAAGTCAAGCTAGCGTTAGCAAATCAGACATAAGCAATACACGTAAATCCCCGTCCTTTAGAAAGATGATAATATCCTCTTCCAATGCTTTAATTAAGAGTTCAAAGAGTGAGTAACCTATAGGAAAAAATGGTAGGTTTTTTTTGTAAAGTCAATTTACAATATTAAATTTAACATGAACTTAATGCTAGTTTAGGCATTTAGGTGAGTAATCGTTACAGGTTTTGGCAAACCGAGGCTGACCAACAACACAGCAATCAAACCCATGTCATATCCATCAATTACAATGTTGATAATTTGATATTCTTTTCCCCTTTCAATCAACAAGTGAGTTTCAACACGCTAATTAATGTGGTTCGGTGTTGCATGTGTATGTGTAAGATTTTGCTCATATGAACAAAAATTGGAAATAGCCACATACATATAATATGATGTGAAAGCATGGACCTCCGATTCATTATAGTTTGTGGAAAGAAAAATCATAGTGTTGTAGCCATGTGGTCTTAAAGCATGGAATATGTAATAGCTAAGTTGATTACAAAGTTAATATATTGATTATTTGGATATCTGCATTGGTTGCTGTGATATGTATGTCGTTAGACTAACAAGTTAGCAAATGGTACCACAGGTTATGGTTAAAACAAGAGGTTTGTGTCGCGGTTTAGGGCAAGTTGGAGACAGAGGTATTGGTAGAGGCAGTGGGAATGAAGAGCTAGCCCCTGAACGACGAAGGCCAACAACATCAGCCAGAAGACAACAGGCAGGGGCAGTTGTAGATGAGGATCCACTGGCTCCGGACTGACATGCTGGGGCTGGTATTGATGAGGTGTCTGTTGTTCAGGACCACTGTGTGGAGGATGATATTCCTGCCATGGATGATGGAGCTAATGAAGTTCAATCATTTCCAGGTGGTCCGGAGGACTGTTCAATGTTAACGGAGTACACTGAACATGTCGCTCTTCAAGTGTGGGAAGGACAAGTAGTTAAATTTGTGTGGATACAAAGAAAGTGAAGTTATTTTTTAGTGGCACTAACTATGATGTACCTAATATGTTTGCAGGAACGTGCTGAGTTAAAATTAGCCTCTCACGGAAGAAAAGTTCACAAATTTGGGTGGCCTGCAACAGAGATTGAAGGATTGGTTGTTGGTACGGGCTTGACCCCTTTGATTTGTTGTGCTGTCGACACCGGAGACAGGGGATTGCTTTCGACTTTCATGGAGAGATGGCACTCTGAGACAAGCAACTTTCATTTACCCGTGGGGGAGTTGACTATCACTTTGGATGATGTCGCGTCCCTGTTGCATGTACCCATAGTAGGAGATTTCTTATCGTTCGACACGATTGATGTTGGGCAGGCCATACATATCCTTGTTGAACTGCTTGAAGTGTCTACAGACGAAGTTGGAGCGGAGACTGACCAATGCCATAGGGCATATGTGCGTTTGTCTTGCTACGAGACTTATATGCTGTGAAGGTTGAGTCAATGAAGTGGATTCCAGCGGCCAGAGCGTACTTGCTTCATTTGGTTGGGTGCACTCTCTTTGCCAACAAGAGTGCCACACATATCAGTGTAGTATTCTTGGAGGCATTTCGCGATCTGGACCGTTCAGGAGGATATGCTTGGGGTGTGACTGCTCTGGTTCATATGTATGTTAATCTTAACTACGCATGTCAGCATCACAACAAACATCTTGTCAGTTATGTCACGCTTTTGCAGGTAATTCCTTTCACCGTTGACATACTTATCCCAAATCTTATATTTGTTATGACTTTGATACTCACACGTTGTCGTTCTATATTAATTTGCAGTGTTGGATTTATGAGCATTTCCCAACAATTGGAAATGTCTCTGCAACTCATTCCTACCAGGAGAGGCAACCACGAGCTTGTTGTTGGAAGGTTGAGAAGACATTACCGCTCAACACCTATCGTAGGAGACTGGATAGGTTGGTCATAGACAATGTTTGTTGGGCTCCATATGCCGATCACTGTGCGCATAGAGAGTTCGACATAATATTGTTATTCTCTGGGTATATTCGATGTGGACCGGTAGTGGTTAGACTTTTACCAGAGAGGGTGGCTAGACAGTCTGGATTTGTTCAGGTAATTCCACAAATCCAACTGATTGGATCACCATCGACCGACTAAGTCGATGAACTATGAATGCAGTTTGGTGATCATCTAGCCTCGACCACAGATGAGGTTACCTATCCCAGTCAGGCAGTCCCTGGGTATCTTGATTGGTTTTATCGTGTGTCTCATCATTTTATGACACCCTCACAGATAGGTGATCCTGTTAGACACCCTCCGACTCAGTGTGAATTTGTTCCAGATCCTCCACATCCACATACTGATGACCCAGGACCAATTCCACCTTCATCTGAGGAGCCGATACATGTTGTGGTATGAAATTGTCTTGAATGTTTTTTTGAACTGCATATATTTTAAGTTATTAACCAAATGGCATAGTAAATAATGGTTTTGTTATTGTCTCAGGCTACGTGCCAAAGGCTAACAGAAGGATTACAAGAAATTTTGGACATGCACATGGTTACTGCTGAAACCGATGCCTACGTCGCAGTAGAACGCCTACTGCGTATAACAGGTTCCGTGACTGACAAAGGATGTGTGTATGTGCGGCACAGATGGACGAGACGGAGGCATGAGAGACATGATAGTGGAGAAGACGACTTGTGATTTTACTTAGCATTTTTTAACTTTATAACTTTTATGTATTGACACTGAGTTTTCTCAAGACATTTTGTATGAGACAACATTACTGGATTAATTAAACCCGACATTTCTTATGTTTTTCCTATATGATTGTGCACAAAAAATAACTGTTACATACGGTTTCACTGCCGTCATAGTTTCGAATACACTTAACCCAACAAAAGGTTACAAAATGCAAGCCACAACATAACAAAAAGGAACACATATTGTCAACCAATAATCCTTTAATGCCGATTAAAAAATCATGCCAAGTCATCAGATAAGTGGACATGGGTTGTACGCAATCTCTTTAAATTTGTATATGATTGCATTCGACCCATATATGGAACCATCCATTCTTTTGCTTCACTGTAGCAATGTCTTGGCCATAACAAAGCAGTTGGCGGCATAGGACACCCATCTCTCAATACAACCTGAAATAATTACCAAAATATCGTAAACTATACATTTATTTCCATATGCTAGCAAACAATTAAATTGTTGAATCATGCACTTGCACAAAATGGTTACCATAGACATAACCAATACATAAAATGCGATGCACACCGGTATCTCTAGGCGGTTGGCTTCTCAAAGGAAAAAACGTCATGCTTTATTGCGGTGACAGAGAAATAAGAACGATATTATACCTTGATGCAATTACGTATCCCAAATCGGTAATATTCATCCACTTATCAATGGTTACCTATACGTAACAAAGAACACATGCAAGTATAAGTAAATTAAAAAACCCTTAAAACTACTGACATAACAAATAGTTTACCTTTGACAATCCATCAACAAGTATGGACCGTTTTAAGTGCTCAAATCGATCAAAGCCACCAAACAAAGCTATGTATTCGCCTGACCATTGTGAAAGTTCTTTCAGCAAATGATTGCATACCAAAGACTAAGAATCTTCACCATATCCTAGCAAGGCAGCAATTACACGAAAGTCACAATTACCATCAGCTTTAACATCAATAATGTTTAGAATGAAATCGTGCATAGATGTATGGAATTGATCCAGCATACGCATGTTCCTCTTTGTTCCAGTGTGATGGTGCGACGATGAAGCTAGCTGTTTTGGTGTAAAACAACTATTTTGCTGAGAATGTAATTCGTCGACATACTCCCAGTAAGATGGCTCCCGCTTGGTTGATCTTGCATGTTGTGATACTTGCTTCTTTTGAGCACCTTTTGTTTTAACCTTTTCAGGAGGCGGACACATTGAATTTATGTCAGGAAATGCAAGTTCTTTCAGTTTGGTCTTTAAAGTCACTTTGCCACACAAGTCAAGCTTTTCAAAACGCAAATATATGGCTTCCATCTCATTAGTTATGTTGACCTCGCACTCGCCGACACCTTGATCTTCAAAACTTAACCTCCACCAAAAAACATCAACTGTCTCAAGCGGTATGCTCCCAATGACATACTTTGCTAGCTCACATGCACAAGGTAGCCCATGCGTACTTCTCATTACACATCCACAACGAGTTTTGTTTTTACCCGCATAATGGACTCGCTCATACTCCACAACCTGTTATTAATGTGGAATTGACACAGTAAATTGGTTGTCTCAGGGAATACAGTTTTCACTGCATTCATCAATGCTGCATCTCTATCAGTGACAATGACATCTGGGAAAAATTGGCTCTTAAAAAAAATTCCTCTAAATCGTTCTAGGGCCCAAACAACATTGTTAATACGTTCGGCTTCTAAATAAGCAAATGCAGCTGAGAATGTCATCCCAATAGGAGTCACACCAACAATGTCAAGTAACAGAAGTCTGTACCTGTTTGTTTTGTATGTGTTGTCTATCAGAAAAATAACATGATATGCATTGCTTAACTTCACTGCATCCAGATGTGTCCAAAACAGGACACGTATGACATTTTCATCTTTCACTCTATGCCAATGAATATACATGTCGCGTTCAAGAAGTTTCATTACATGTTGCAATTCAGATTTACCTTCTCTGATACGCATACGATATGTATATCTTGCATTGACTACTTGCCTCACAGATGTACAATTATTGGGATTGTGTTCCTTCAAAGTTAGAAGAATATTTTTTGGTTTCACCATCGACCTAGTCATATCAGCAACAATAATCTTCTCATTCTCTGTTAGTCGACCAACATATGGGTGTCCACATAATGAATTTGCCAAAGCATGATTATGAGTGCCACATAATAATTTCACCATCCACCCTTCACCTCCCGGAACTGGTTTGCCTCGCAGCTTAAACGAACAATTACATTTTCTGGTGCTAGTCACAGTAGGTACCATAGCTTTATTGAATGCTCTGTACTTTCCACTCCTTTCACAACCGATTAAAACAAATGATGTCCTTCCCTTATCTCCATTTGACATATTCGACCTCATTATGACAGCTACAAAACCATTCTCATATGGAACAGTTCGAGCCCATTTTAATACATCCTCAGGCAAGGAAACACCTACAAAAACCAATAATAAATGTTTAACTTCCATAAATTATGCATTTAACAACTTTAACCAAAGGAAATTTAATATAAACACCTCAGAAGCCATAAAGGCTGCAGAACAATCGACTGAACATTGATTATTTTCAAACGCACTAGGTTCATCTTCGATATCTTCATTCATATTTATTTCTTCAGACAAAATACTGTGATACATCCACTCATCGTTGTCCATCTTAATAAATGATAATAAATTTAAATAAGTGACAAATAAAATACATTATGATAATATTTAACCACATTACAGTCATATTATAAACAAATCCTATATATTACAAATTAAAACAATAAGATAAAATGTTCAATACCAAATTTAAAATACCCTAAAAATACCTTTCAATATACAACTAATTTCAATTTTAACCTACTTAGTGTTTTACTAAACAAAAACTTTTTTTAATACACGTTTCATCATTTTAATTAAGTTTTTTTTATGCAAATCAACAAAAAAAAATGTATAAGAAAACAAACTATCCAAATAATGCATTCATAAATTACAACTAATATATATTTTCACCACCTTATTTTCTTAATAATTAAATTCATTTTTAATAATTATTTATTAATTTTTTAAATATTATTTATGTCCTACGGATTATGCAATCCGTATGATTCATACATATTATATAATCCATATGAAATATACGGATTATATAATCCATATAAAATATATAGATTATATAATTCATATAAAATATATGGATTGCATAATCGGTATAACCCATACGGATTTGTTAATCCGTATGTTTCTTATGGATTCAGTAATCTATAAGAAGCCTACGAATTAACCAATCCGTATGGGTTATACGGATTATGCAATTCGTATATTTCATACGATTATATGAAATATATGGATTGTGTAATCTGTATAATTTATAAGAATTACCTAATCCGTAAATGATAGAAAACTTACCTTAGCCCTTGACCACCACAACACCACCACCAGAACGCGCTTCGACGAACCCAACAACAATAACAACTTCCACGACCAGCCAAAACTACCCACTCAAACAACAAAAGCACCAACGCAGACAATACCACCAAAAATCCTTCTTCAAACACAAAAAAAAGCTAACGTCTTATGCACCGTTGCCTTGCTTCCAACTGTTTATAACAACTGAGGCTATTTTTGTCATTTTAATTTTTAGAATGGTGTATTAGACTTATGGCTAGTGTATAAAGACCATCCCAAATATATGACATGTTCGGTTCAACAAGAGGTTCGAACAAGTCAAACTACCGATTCGTGTGATTGGTCCGTCGGGTTCAAGCCAGGAGGTTAAAATAGATTTTTAATCATTTATATTTTCGATTATCTTATTCAAATTAAAAGTATAATTTATTCTAAAAATAAAAAAAAAAACCATATAAAGGAGAAACGGTGTCGTCAAGCGCTGCTTCTCTGGTGCCAATTGAAAACAGAGAACCCTATTATTCTCGCTGTTGTTGGAAGCAGAGCATATAGCTGGATAGTAGTAGTTGTAATAGTAGGCATGGAGGAGGAAGCAGAAGAAACGAAGAGCGCGGTGAGAATATTCGTCGGAGGATTGGCGGAAGCCGTGAGCGCCGAAGACCTTCGAAGCTTATTCGCCTCTCTGGGCTCCGTCCTATCCGTCCAAACCATCCGAACCAAAGGTCGCAGCTTCGCCTACCTCGACTTCCTCTCCGACCCCAAATCCCTCTCCAAGCTCTTCAGTAAGGCAAGCACTAACAATTTCTTTATTTAACCGACCTCACGTGATAGGGTTAGTATAACTCTAGATAAGGTGTTTATTCCTCCCAAAGGTAAGGTTTTAAATACCGGTCGCAGTCGCATTGTGATTTTTTTTTTTTTTGTGTTTGTTGGTATTGCGGCAAATCGCGGACAAATGCCTTCGATGCAGTCCCAATTAATAATTAAAAAACCTTGTTGTCCAAATCATGGCCGCGGACCGTTTTTAAAAACCTTGAGGTGAAGTATAAAATGATAGAGATAATTCCCAAAACTTAAAGTACATTATAGTGATATACCAATCGTACTACCAAGTAGATAGTTGTAACAATGGGTGAGAGTCGTATGATTTAGATGTATTGCCTTGTTCTATGTAACTTATTTGTGTATGTATGATATGTTTGTGAATGATTTATGTTTAGGAACATCGTTTTCCATTTGACTATGAATGTACTTGTGTATGCTGAGATGAATATGATATGTGATGATGCATGATGCGTATGTGTATGAGATGTGGATGAAGTGATGCCATGGTCAATTTGTAAGATTTGAAATGTTAAGGGAACCTAGTCCACGTGAGATAGGATTCTTCAAGTGATGTGTTAAGTAAAGCCATGCACATCCTATGTGATCATGTATCATGAATGTGCATATGTTTTTAAATGAGAGATAAGATTTTGTTGTTTGCAATACCTAATTTTAACTTTCTGTTGATGCGGCAGTATAATGGGTGTCTGTGGAAGGGTGGAAGGCTGAGGCTGGAGAAGGCCAAAGAAGACTATCTCGTGCGTTTGAAGAGAGAATGGGAACAAGGCGCTGTAGATTATGCTACTCAAAAACCACCTGCTGCTGCTCTTGAGGAGGAAATTCCCAGCACCACACACTCTTCCAAGTCAAATACCAAACACCTCAATATTTTCTTTCCCAGATTGAGAAAGGTCACTTATTTAGGTGTTTGTTTATCATGTCTTCATTTTTTAGAATATGCATTTTAATCTTGTGGGTTTGTTTTGTGATGGTTGAGTATGGTGAGGGTAAGGGTGATGTGTAGGCAAGGCAATAGGATTGGAAGGAGTTAGTTTGGTTATCTTTAGGTGCTATGAATGGTACATGTGGACTAGCGATTGAGGTGTCGTGTGTTTTATGGTAAGGGGAAAACTTAGATGCACTTACTTATATGTTTTTGGTGTTGTTCTCTGAACAAAATTGGAGTTTCACCTTGGTAACCTATGCTAACTTTCAATGCAAGTTTTTTGTAGGTTGATTATCGAAGTAAAAATCTAATTCTGATTAGATAACAAACACCAAAACCATACAAGGAATTGCATCCAAGTTTTCTTCTTATGTTAAATTGAAGGAAGAAACTTTCGTTGAGTTAATATTCAAGAATGTGTAGAAAATCAAGACAGGCCTGTTACTGTTAGGATGGGCCCTGTTAGTTAGGCCTTGTAAGTTGAGAGTAGGACTTATAATCTGTTAGAATAGGCAAATTAGTGCACCTCTAATAAATAGAGCATAAGATGAAAGGAAAAGGGAGTTAGTTGGTGAGGATTAGTTTTTGGGTGGGAGAAACTCAGCTCTCTAATTCCTGGGGCAGTCATTCTTGTAGATTTTGCCCACATTCATTCTGAATTCTGATACCACACTGGTACAGATTAACCATTAGGGATTCATTCAATAAAAATCTCATTTCATTCTAGTTTCTATCAGAGACAAAGAACAAAGATTTAGGCTTCATTGCATCACGTATCTGGGTAAATTAAAAATTATTGAGATATCATAGATCTGAATTTTAGGTCTGAATGAAACCATTACATATGTCTCCCAGAATTTTGGATTAGAGACATAATCCCATAATGATGGAGACAATCTAATAGTGTAAATAAAATAACACCTAAGTAAGATAAACCCAAGCCCAAATACAGCCATACACAAGGGGACATGTGGAAATTACTGCATAGCCATGGGATGGGACTAAAATATAAAATAATGCCAAAATAAAAATTTCTTATCTTGACTATGATCGATTGTGGAATCAGCCTATAAATGTCAGTAGTGCAGAATGTAAAAAATATTTTCTCTTTAGTTTGCACATTAGATTTCTTGTTGCTATTTTCATAAAGTGCTGTCACTGTTGTGCAAGATCCAACTATGAGGATTTACTTCAATCAACTAATAAGTAGTGCTCCTCTCTGTTGCTTCATCCTTAACAAGGAAATACATTATCACCATTTTTTGCACTTGCCAAAATTTGTAGGTACTCATAATGGTAAAATGTTGTTTTATAAGTTATGTACAATGCATTTTCAGTGCAATGCTTTGATTTTAAAATTGCTTTCTTGATTTATTATGTATAAATACATAATCATTCAATTATATAGAATGTATTCTTGCCTTTGCATTATTTTTAATTATGTATAAATATATTAGTTCAAAATTATTTGACTTGGTTTTTACATGTTGCATATAAACATGTGCAGGTGAAATCCATACCATTCAGTGGGACTGGCAAGCACAAATACAGTTTTCAGAATATTAAAGTTCCTCTACTCCCTGTGCATTTTTGTGATTGTGAGGAGCATTGTAGTCCTTTTGTCCCTGAAAGAGAAAAGCTATCTATTGATAGGGCAGGTGAAAGTGTTGGAATGAATGATGAAGAGATTAGCATAATGAATGCTGTGATGAACAAGCTATTTGGAAAAGAAAAGGTTTCCAATGCCAAGAAACTTGGAGAGGAGAAGGGTTCTTTTGAATCACCTGATGCTTTACATTCTGATGAATGTGAAGATAGTGCAACAGATGAAGATGATCTCATTATCAACGTGCAGACGAAGAAAAATAAAACAGCTTTAACAGGGGATGAGGAACTTCAAAGGATCTTGGAAAACCAGGTTATTTATTTTCTTTTTCTGGGCTGGGATGGGGGGAGTTTAACAAATTAAGGTCTAAGTGGTAATGTCAATTTCCTTTTATCAAAGAGTAGGTATTCTATTCTATCTAATTGTTGTATTCAATCTTCAGGAATCATGGTTGAATAAGACAAAAATTGCTAAGGAAGAACCCAACAAGAGCATGCCTCCAGCGCAAAAAAGGAGTAATAGCAATCCTGACAAGAACAAGAAGAGAAAATCACCTCCCAAATTGGAAGTGTCTACTACCCCTGGAAGCAAGAGTAATATGCAGACCCTTCCAGATGAGGTAGGATCTGGTGCACAGCCTACTGAACTAGAAGATGATTTTGGGGAAACAGTTTCATGGTCTCAGAAGTCTTCATGGAGAGAACTTCTTGGTGACAAAGGCAATACTTCTTTCAGTGCTTCTCTCATGTTGCCAAAGTTGGACTCTGGTGAGAGTCAACAAAGATCTGATGATCAATCCACACCCGTATCTACAAACGACAAAACTGAAAACATGGAAAGGGATGAGCACCTCGGGAGCAAACCTACCAATCCACACATGATAGAGGAGCTTGTGGAAGCTCAACCTACCAATAAACAAGTGATAGAAGATGTTACCAATAATAAGCATAATGTGGCAGTGGCACCTAATAAGACAGGCCGAGGATCTTCATGGCTGCAAAAACAATCCTGGACACAAATGGTTAGTCAGAATAACAATTCATTTAGCATTTCAAATATTTTGCCTGGCATTACTTTCCCAGAGCCAATGGCCAAGGAGCCCATTGTGGAACCTGCCATTTCCAATGATTGTAAGCATAATGGTGTAGCTAAGGATACTGTTAATGAAGTTGTCAGTGATGGGTTTAACTCAAGGGAGACTATACCAGAAAAGAGTCAGCATACTGGTGTCAATGACATTGCTTATGCTTCAGTAGTTGAGGAAAAAGTTGAGACAAGTCCAAGAGAAAAATCCTCTGAAAATGTTGAAATAGGCGAAACTTGCTCATTTATGAGAAGTGCTGCATCTTTGAAGGAATGGGCAAAAGCTAAGGTTGCTATGAGTGGATCACTCAAAAGAAAACGTGGTGAGAAGGAAGATCAGAAGGCTTCCATAAGGCGGAAATATGACTTTTGAGCTTCATTACCTTTCACATGGTTTGGTGCAGTATTATATCCACTGTCAGTTATTGTTTTCTTAGTGCAAGCAGGTGAAAGTGAAAGGTATTGAAGGGAAAACTAATTTCCAGACACTTGGATAAAAGCAAAATGATATTTGCACTGTGGACACCATTGTCCACACTTTTCTTCACTAAAATCTAATCTGGCTCGGACTGGTCCTATTGAGAACTGGTCTAAGTTGGTTGTTGGATCAGAAATCGTTTGTAACCATTGTGATCCAGTATAACGGGGTCAGTTTTCCTAGTGGACCAGTGATTCCACCAGTCGAACTAGTCTGAGTGAATTGGTGGCCTAGTGGGTTTCCAAGTGAATTGGTGTATTCTGAATTTTTTGAAATTTTTAAGGTATAGTATGGATTTTTTTAAGTATGAATTTTGAAGTTATGAATTTTTTAGATATTTTTTTATTTGGTTCATGTGGTTCGACAAGTATATTGAAATGTGTAAATTTTCTTGTTTTATTACCCGAAAAGGAAGCAGCGGAAGAATGATGAAAGAAATTACAATGAAGTTAACATTGCTCGAGAAAAAAAAACTAGGTTCTGATGTCATTGTTTGATTGACGTTGCTCTATGCGCTAATTGAAAAAATAATCTTGGATTTTTCAGGGTCCAGAGTATATTTCAATAACCATATCATTTTGATTAGTCACAACTCACAGCAACAAGTTCTTAAGATGAAAAATGTCGTTTTATTACATTATTTTTGAGCAAATTACCGCAAAATTCTTTGAAGTTTTGTGTAATTATATAAGTATTTTGTTTTTTTTATTATCTTTATATTCACTCTCTCTTGAAGGAGTTATTTGATTTGAAAAAATGTTGACTGATCATTGTAATGTTTTTAAACTTGTAAGAGGATGTTCGTGTAATATTTTTAAATTTAAAGAGATTAGTGTAGAAAAATAGAAAATGATAAAATTATGAGTAATTTGATAAAAGCTTTGAGAAAATTGTTGTAATTTGTTGTATTTTTTTATATATATTTCTTATTATGTGGTTTTATGTTTTTTTAAGAGTTATGTTGCAACCATAATTTTTTTGCTTCGGTTATGTTGTAACTAGAATGGCACGGAACATATTAATTTGTACAATAATCTTTAAGTGACTTATTTATCATTTTCTAAGTAACGTATTTATAAAAAGAAAATTTCTATTAGGTACAAGAATGTTATGTAAGTGTATTTTTTTTAGCATGATATTAGTATTGAGTATTTATTAACTTTGTTGATAATTAATTTTTATCGACAAATTTGATTTACCACTTTTAATGTGTCTTTCTTTTAATTATATTTTTTATCAATAAAATTCAAATTTAAAACCTTACTCAAAGATATTAAACTTAAGTCACTTGAACTAACAACTTATATGAAAATAGTTTTATTTCAAACTTTTTTTGTCTCTTCAAAACTCCTTATAAACGTATCATAGAGATTTTTAGTTAGTATAACTAAAAAGCTTTACTTAGCTTTACTTGCATAGTATATCAATGCATACTATCACAATAATTATTGATAATAATTAGTGAATTTGGATCCCTTCTAGGCGCATTTCACTCCAAATATGGAGCATTTTATTTTCGCTGAATTGCTACATGTCCTCATATACCCTATTGACACTTTCCCCTCTTTTCCTCTTCATTGAGTGTCAACATGTAGTTATTTCATATAAATGGGATGTTTCAAAAATGAGAAAACTTTTAAAATGGGAAATGAGAATTAATAATAATAGTTATTGCATTACAATTAAAATTAGGTTAAATTAGTTTTTTAATTTATTTTTTTAGGTTGATTTGATTATCTACTTTTTAAAATTGATTCAATTTAATCTTATTGTGTAAATTTGATCAAAGGTGTTAAGAAATCATATTTTGTGACGGTTTAAAATTACTTAGTGACAATTTTAAATCGTTACAAAACTCATATTTAGATGATCAAATTTAGACGGTATGAGCACTCAAATTAATCTATATGGCGGAACCAAATCAAACTAATTTAAAAATTTTAGACCAAATTAAACAAAAAAACTAAGAGGACTAAGTCGAACTAATTTTAAAAATTAGATGGCTAAATCAAACTAATTTTAAAAAATGAGAGGATAAAATTGAAAAAAAATTAGAAAATCAAATCAAAGCTAAAAAAATAAATTAAAGAATAAAAAACTAATTTAACTTTAAAATTAATAACAATAGAGATTAAAACCTCTTTTAAATCAGTCACGTGCTGCTATCTTCCCTTTCTCCCAACCCTGTATGTGAACGCATCTCATCCCTTTGCATTGAATTCGTTCTTCCCCTTATCAATCGTTCACTATCACTAACTTCCACAATTCTACGTGTAACAAGTTGCTTACCCTTTTCAATTATTCACGTTTACTACCTTCGAATTCTACGTGGAGCAATATCTTTTAATTTCTTTCTGACCGTGATCATTATTTTCAATTGGAGATTGATTCTCTATCAATTAACCATTGCTACCATACAATTCCACTTGCAAGAATACCTTTTAATCATGCATAGACTCTTATTCTCACTACTTGCAACAATACCGTTATACTTTTTTTATTTTTTATTTTTTCCTTAATATATTTTTGTCTAAATTGCATTTTTAACCTTAATAAGTGAAATATCTTAATTGGTGACTTTTAGTTGGTAATATAGTGGCGAACTGCTCTCTATGGTGTACTTGGGTTTATGGTTTACGGATCGTGGAACGTGGCCATTTTTGGAACTCTGATATTAAACTCTCCATTCTCCATCTTGTCTTTTCTTGCAACACCTCTATTTTTGGTCCAATTTCCTTTTTCTTTGACGGTGGCAATGACAACGTTAACAAGAACTTGAGACAAACCTAGTGACGAGTGTTAATGCTATCTTTTTCTATCATTTGATAGTGCTTTTCGATGTCATGTAGCATGCGGTTGGTGAAATAAATGTGGAGTTGGTGCTTTCCTTCTTCTTGGACAAGGGCCAAGCTAACCGCCTCGTCCGCTACCGAGAGATAGAGGAGTAATGGTGCCTCTAGTTTAGGTCGGTTCAAGACGGGTGATGTGACGATAGTTTTCTTGAATACCTCGAAGGCTTGCTCACAAGCTTCATCCCAAAGGAAAGGCTCGATCTTTTTGAGCAACTTGTAGAAAGGTTTTGCCTTTTCAATGAGCTTCAGGAGGAACCTGGATAGAGTCGCTAGTCTTCCATTCAATTTTTGAACTTCATTGACGTTGGTTGGGCTATGCATCTCTAGTATAGCTGTACATTTGTCTGGGTTGGCTTCAATTCTGCGGTGTGTAATCATGAAACCAAGGAATTTTCCGCCGCCCACCCCAAACATGCATTTTTCTGGGTTAAGAACATGTTATACCTCTGTATTTCTTCAAAAACCTCTTCCAAGTTTGTCACATGTGAAAATACTATGAATCCACTGCAAATGAACCAAGAGGGGGGGGGGGGGTGAATTGGTCCAAACTGAAAATTTAAAACTTTCTGAAACAAATTGCGGAATTGAAACTTAGGATCGTATCACAAGTTTACCTTTATTAAATCCAGAAATCTTTCTTCACCCAAGATCAACCTTAGTTATGAAAGCAATGACAGAAAAATGTTTCCTTGATAATAATGCTTGAGTTCACAAAGACATGTAATGAAACATACAGAAATCTAAACAAAACACAAAGCAATTATACTGGTTCACCTCTCAACCTTGGAGGCTACATCCAGTTGCTTCCAACCCACACTAGGTTAGAGTAATTACTAAATCAAAGAATCTTTTACAAGCTGTTTACAAGTGACCTCTTTATCAACACTAGACAAATATACTGATTCTAAAACCCTATTAGAATACAAATCACAAGATATTGAGAACCCTACTCAGAATCCAAACCTAGAGAACCCTACTCTAGCAAGCTTGAAAAGAAACCAATTGATATATCACAATACAACAGAAAATGTTAAAACGTCTAAAAAGATGAGTTTAAGATAAACACAACCTGAGATCTTTCATGTATGAATGAATGAAATGAAATAAGATTACCACACTCTTCAGGTTGTAAAGAATAATAGCTCAGAATCACAATCTTGAAAACCTTCTTTCTTTAAAACATCTTCTCAAAAAACTCAAAAATCTTGATCACACAAGATGTTGTTTGAACTCAGAGTAAAATAGTAATTTGGACACTTATGAAAGCTCAGAAACTCTTGGGTAAGTCACTCTTGTACTGAGTAAATCGCTCAATGTATATTTTTAAGAAAAAGACTCACCAAGCTTTATATAAAACATAATTAACTGACAATAATCGATTAATCCGTTAGTGTAATCGATTAAATTGCCATATGTAATCGATTAAAGTAACTAGATAATCAATTAAACTGTTCATCAGCTTTCTGGAAATGGTTTCATGAACATAATAATTGATTAAACCGTTCAGTAATCAATTAAATCAGAACAACATCATGAAAATGAATTAAGATAATTGATTACAGAAGGAGGTAATCGATTAAACTAGTGAGGCATGGTTTTTCATAAAACACTATGTAATCGATTACAAGAAACCAGTAATTGATTAAACTGTTCTTCAAGGCTTTTCCAGAAAAGTTTGTCTTTAATCGATTAAATTGATTGTGTAATCGATTAAAGCAGTAAAACTTGCTTTTTTAAAGAACTTAGTCTTTGAGAACTTAACTTTTTGTAAAACCATTTGATTTCTTTAAGATTTAAAAACCATGTATGCTTGATCATGAGAATGCACATGCTAAAGACAAATCACAAGGCATTTAACTTGAACCCCTTAAACAAATTACAAATGCCATCAAAATGATTGGGCATGTAAAAAGCTAAAACATAATCAAGTCTTCAACCTTGGTTCAATTCCTCTTGCAGCTTCCTTTAAGCTCAACAACATGTTGGGCTATGCTTTGAGATTTGATGACCATATCGTCGACATACACTTTGATGTTGCGTCCGATCTGCTTCTGGAAGACTTGGTCCATTAGCTGTTGGTATGTTCCGCCTGCGTTTTTGAGGCCGATGGCATGACCCTGTAACAGTAATTGACATCTTTAGTAATGAATGTTGTTTTCTCCTCGTATGGGCGTGCATCTTGATTTGGTTGTATCCGAAGTATGTATCCAAGAAACTCAAAATTTGGAATCTTGACGCACCATCAACCAACCTGTCTATGCTGGGTAATGGGTACGCGTCCTTAGGGCATGCCTTGTTGAGGTTGGTGAAGTCCGTGCACATACGTCATTTGTTGTTGGTCTTCTTGACCATCACGACATGAGCGAGCCAGGTAGAGTACTTGACTTCCCTGATAAAGTTGGCCTTCATTAACTTCTCCACTTCCTCTCTGACTGCTTTTCCTCTTTCTTCACCCATCTTTCTCTTCTTTTGTGCTATAGGTTTAGCCTGAGGGCATATTTCCAGCTTGTTGCATATGACGCTGGGGTTAATGCCCGACATGTCGGATGGCTGCCAGGCGAACATATTTGCATTTTTATGGAGTACATAAGCTATGTGCCTGTGCTCATGACTAGTAAGTTCTTTGCTGAGCTCTGTGCATTGGCCATGTTTGGGTCTAATCTGCAATTTGACGAGTTCTTCTACAGGTTTCGATCCTCTGTCGATGTTGTCATCACGTGGATCTACATCAAATTTGTCGTCATACTGAGCTGTATAGACAGTTAGGGTGTAAGGGGTAGACTATTTATCTATGCTCATGACTTGGCTGGTACCTCCCAAAGTGGGATGGTATCTGCCTCTCTACCTGTAGGGAGGATCGGTGCCACTTTTAGACTCTCAGCGTAGCATTGTTGGGCTTGCTTATGATCTGCCTTGACAGTGACTATTTCTCCCATCATGGTGGGGAATTTCATCTTTAGGTGAGGTGCAAAGATGATGACTCCCGACTCGTTCAACGTTTTCCTGCCAATCAAAACAAGATAAGAGGTGTCAGCTTCGACAATTAAATACTTGATAGTAAAACTCCTCAAGAGTGAGCCCTGACTGAAAGTGGTCATGAGTGCAAAGCCAAGGAGGGGTCCGAGGTGAGGTTTAATCACATTTGGTGAAATTGGACGCAAATTGTTTGCATATATTTGCATATATATGCAATTTATACCTTGTCCTTCCATTTTATTTATTTGATTTTTTTTTCATTCGAATTCATTTTATTTATATATTTATAGTATATTCAAATGAAATAAAAAGATATTAAAAGATACTAATTATAAGAATTTGAAAGTGAAATTATAAAGTTATTAAATGATTAAAGGGGTCCGGGGTGAGGTTTAATCACATTTGGTGAAACCTTGAGCTTTTGAAAAGTTTTCGAATGTAGGATATCTGCTAAACTCCCCTGATCAATGCAGACCCTTGATACCTTGAAATTGACTATTAAAAGGGAAACCACCATTGGATCATCTTGGTTGACACGGTCGATTCCTTGGAAATCTTTGTCTATGAATGTGATAGGAGCGAGGCTCTATGGTGGGGGAGCATTGATGTAATTGATGTCAATGTCCTGGATAGTGTGAAGGTGTCTCTTTCGAGACTGGCTGGATGGTCCTCCGTGAGAGAAACTGCCTGTGATGGTGTTGATCAAACATTAGATTTGTTGGGTAGGCTCGTTCTCTTGTTGTTGAGAAGGTTGGCGTTCATGTCTAGGCTAATGTTGCCTTTGTCTCCCTTGTCATCTGTTCTAACTCTTCTCCTATTAGTATCTTGGCTTATGTGTTGATCTTTAGGATGTCCCCCAGGTCTAGTTTCGGCTAAGTGATTATCAGGTCTTTTTATGAATTGTGATAAGTACCCTGCCTGTATGAGTTCTTCGATTTTGTCTTTCAAGGCCAAACACTCTTCAGTGTTATGACCATTACTATAGTGATACCTGCAGTATTTGTTCGAGTCCACCCCTGGCTTGAGAGATGATGAGGGTTGTGGCAATTTCACCTGTACCTCCGTATTGAAGGCTTACTCCATGATGGTGGCCCGATTGACCGTCAGGGGAGTAAAGCGCTCATACCTGGGTCCTCTCGGGAGAGGTTGACGCTTGTTCGACTTGTACTTTTTGTCTGACCTAGGTGGTTTAGTCTTGGTTATTGCTTCTCGCTTCTGTCCGGCTTGTCTGACTTCATTCCAGAACTTGGACATTACTTCCATTTGAATGTATCCTTTGACTCGTTTGTGTATTTTGTCCATGCTAGAAGGTGGCTTATTGCACAAATTGTCCATGAACTTACAAGGACGTAGGGCTAGCATTATAGAGTGTAATGCTACTTTCGAATTGAGAATTCGGATTTGGACAGCTACTCGTCTGAATTTTTCCATGAATCTCAGAAGAGGCTCATCATTTGCATGTCGTAGACTGGCTAGTACAGTGGAGGTCAGTCTGTGAGATCGGCTGGTCACATATTGTGCGCTGAATCTCTCGACAAGTGTGTCAAAACTGTCAATGGACCTCGGAGGGAGTCCATCGTACCATGTCAATGCTGCTCCCTTGAGAGAAGTGGGAAACACTCGACACAATACAACATTTTTGTTGGTGTACAAGTTGGCCTGAGTGAGAAAGGAATCCAGGTGCTTATCAGGATCAGTGTTATCATCATACTTCTCTAGGTGGAGAGATTTCCAATTGAGGGTAGATCTACTTCCATAATGCGATCAACATATGGATGTTGTCGTGTTGTCCGCCCTTTTGGATGGTATATCTATGTTGAGCTGGGACTGCCCTGAGAGTTGACAGTCTATCGGTGGTGTGACTCCCCTTTGAGTGTGCTCATTCCCCGCGAGAGGTGAATGTTCATCACCTTGGGGATGTCTCATTCTAGCCTTCAACTAATTATGGTTAGCCTTCAACCTTTAGACTTCTTCTTCATGTCTTCGTTCCATCTTCGCAATGCGATTTTGGAGTTGTTTGATGGTGTCTGCGTTGGTCATGATTGTTTGGGGAAGATTGAAAGTGTCAACAGGAGTATGACACCTAAGGCTGGAGCGTGTGCTGGCCATCCGTGAGTTGACAATGATGGTGGTTTGATGAAAGATGCAAGGCCACATGGTAAGTTTTACTGTGGCCCCACGGTGGGCGCCAAATGTTCTTACAAAAATCTGGAATTGCCAAGCACAAGGGTGGACGTGGTCCAGGTGGATTCCAGACTCTGCACATCGGACGATGAGTCAACATTGTTATGGAGGGGGACCTCCAAAAAAAAGGAAATGGCTATGACACTCAAGTAAGTACATCAATTATATGACAATAAAACATATAAAGAAAATATGAGAGTGGACATCTGAGTGTGAGGAATCTCAAAATATGAGTAAGTGTGCCATGAATGGTTGATAAAAATGTATCTGGAAAGGTTAGATAGAACCTGTATTTATAGGGTGAGCATAGGCCTTGGGCATTTGTAGATAGTTAACCTGTAGATAATGTTTACAGATAATTGTAGGCTATATATAATTCAAATTATAGATAATTCATACCTTGTTGTAATCTACTACCTTGTAGATAAGTAACCGCTTGTAGATAACGACTTGTAGATAATATGATACTTATAGACAATCCTTTAAAGATAATTAGGTGTATTATTTGAATAATAACACGTAACAGATAAACTGATAGCTCAACTACTGAGGGTAGACGTCGTCTATGCTCCTGTAGTAGGACTTGTTGGGTAAAATCGGCGCAACGATCGTACCCTCAAAACAAAGGTGAGTTATTGTCAACCCTCAAATCAAAACTGCAGAAACGTAATCAAAAACATAAAAGGGAGAGAGAGAGAGACAATTACACAAGCAATCTGTTTTACGTGAGAAAACCTTCCTTGAATCTGGAAAGGAAAAACTCACGGTACCTTGTCAAGAATCAAATATCCACTATAACTGAGAACAATTACAATGAATCAAAACACACCAAGGTGGTGGTTCACTCAACCTCTCCAACAATGGTGGTAATCAAACTCTCAAAGTGTTTCACTCTGAACTCTCTAATATACAAGCACACAGGCTTGATCAACAATGGCACTCAAGGATGTCACTTGAGGCTCTCAAAATGAGGAGTCACACTCAACGCTCAATCTTTCTCGACATTTGTGCCGTTTCAGCTCTACGTCTCTGTCTCTTCTAATTTCACACTCAACTAATGTATTTATAATGGTATATTAGGTCTGGGATATTAAAACCCTCAAATGGGCTTGGGCCAACATTGAAGGAGAGGTTGAGTGAACCACCACCTTGGTGTGTTTTGATTCATTGTAACCGTTCTCAGTTATAGTGGATATTTGATTATGGACAAGGTCCCTTGAGTTTTTCCTTTTCAGATTCAGGGAAGGTTTTCTCACGTAAAACAGATTGCTTGTGTGGTTGTCTCTCTCTCTCTTCCTTTTGTGTTTTTGATTACGTTTCCACAGTTTTGATTTGAGGGTTGACGATAACCCACCTTTGTTTTGAGGGTACGATCGTTGCGCCGATTTTACCCAACAGTGGTATCAGAGCCGATGGTTTGACCCGGCGACCGGCTCAGACAAGTAAGAAGACGTTTATGGATCCATGAACATTGAGATCTGTTATATCGAAAGTCTTACTGGCAGGTGAGGCCAGACAGTGAGTCCCACAAGTGTTGCGGCGGTACAAGGTACTAGAGCATAAGCTCTAAGGGCAACTACTTGTGAATTGAAAATGACTTTCGCTCAAGGGGGATGCTACCATGTGGAAGAGACGCACACTTGAGGGGGAGATTGTTGGAGTACAAGTGTGAGTTAAAGTTCCACATCGAATAGAAATAGAAAAGTTGAACACCATATAAGTGAGGAGAAGACCCATAAACTTGAGCCTTAAGGTTTTGGGTTAAGGTGTGGTGTCTAATTCACTTATATGATTACTCAGGTGTAAATCTCTCCGATATTTATCCCCCTCGATATCCCAACAGGACTGACGTGGAGTATGGACACGTGTACGAAAGGTCCTACATAAGTGGACACATGTATTTCCTATATTTTGTGCACTACAAGAACAATGTTGAAGTGAGAGATTATTAGGGAAAGCGCTAAAAAGGGAAATACGTGGAGCACAACATGAACTTAAAGCAAAAACAACCATAAGAAGATACAAAATATGAGAGACAACATATGAATGAATGTTGAAGAAGAGCAATGAGGGGTATTTATAGCCAATTTTTGTGATTTTTGGGGTCTTTGTTTTAAATTAAAGGAATAGTTATTCAGCAAACTCATGACATTAATTATAAGTGAGATATATGTCATACGAGTTCTCATTTTGACTGGTAATATTGATTCTGACACTTTATGATTTGGATAATATATTTTATCCATTTCAAAATGACTGGAATTTTAAGTTTTTTATTATTATAAATTAACTGATATTTAAATATATATTTAAATTTTACAATCTAATAAAAATCGTTATCTTGAAAGATTTAATAATAAATTTATTAAAATTAAGAAAAAAATAAAGATATTTTGATAAAATTACCCTTTAATGAATACTATTTTCTTGAAATACTTATTTTTCTTAGTAATATAATTTTACATAATATATATACCCCATATGGTATCAGAGCCTGATGGGGAAGTACGAATATATGGCTAGATCTGAGTTGTCTTTTACTTTTCTGAACTAATATCCAGACTAAATGTTTTGCGTTCTTTAAATGCTTTTGTACATGGTATAAATGCTTTTATGTCTTAACTGGTAAGCATGATACTCAGAGAATGTTCCGATCTGCTGTTGCTGCGGTAGTAAGTCCCACTGAGTTTAGGGCAGTAAAACCTACAAATTATTGGAACGACAGATCTGAACCTTTGTCTGAAATTCATTGGCTTTAGTTAAGAAATAAAAGATTAAAAAAAAAAGGGTCTGGAATATAGCTCAGTAGGTAAAATTTAACTTGGATCTATCTTTATGTTTTTATCAAACCAAAGGATGGCGATGATATCAGGGGACTATTTTATGATTTTTCCTCCATGTCTTCTCTTTTCCACTCTTTCTCCTCTCGCCTTTCTTTTAAATCTTCGCAGCCTTCCTCCTCCTCCTTTGACCCTTCTCTTCAAACCGATAACGCTTTAACTTCCTCAAACCGTAATATTTTCAAAGAAGAAGTTTCTTTTGAAGATATTAATCAGGATCTGGATGACTGGAAGATTCCCAAGATTCCAGAAAACGAGCTTTACAAACCCGAAGGCCGATATTTCCGCAAATCTGATTTTATAATTCGGACTGTTGAAACCAATATTCGCCTTAAAACTGATTTTGATGAAATAAAACTGCTTTCAATCAATTCTTTAAAAAACAACATAAACAAAATTATCATTTTTTGCATATTGGACGTGTCCAAGTTGCTGCTAAACCTTTAGGGATCGAAGGGTTAAACACCTCAATTCTTTTGTGTTTAAGAGACTCCCGTCACAACCGGTTTACTGACTCCATCTTAGGCACCGTAGAAACTAGCCTTAGTAATAGACCCATCTACTTCAACTGTTATCCAGATAGGACTGTCAGCCTTGAGGATGCCAACATCTTAGATGTCCTGACCTTAGATGTCCAACTCCATGGCCTCGATATGAAGGTTGGATCCATCCCGGTCAATATCATCTACCGAGTTCAATACAAGGTAATGAACTCATGCGTGTCCAGAGTCCTCAAACCTAGGAAAGCCACCACCAAAGCCAAGGTAGTTATCCTTAAGGTCATCAAGTGGGAAGACATTAATTTCCCTCAGATTTGGGCCTTAGACAAAGTTGCTCCAGCTAAACCTCAAACCACACCTAGTTTTGAGTCAGTTAGGCAGTATGACTCAGGGAAGGTAGAAATCACCTTCAATAGGTCCAATTCCTTCAACACTGCTAGGTCCTCCTTTACTAGAGATTCTAGATCTGAGAGTTTTGGGTCTGTTTTCTCTAGGAAATCCTTTTCTGCTGCTCCTAGTGGAAGTAGTAGCAGGATCAAGCTCCAGGGTGTCGAAACCTCGTCCTCTATTCCTCAACCTGTTTATCAGCAGGAGAATCCTGAGGAAGAGTCTAGGTCTATCCCTTCTCCAACCTTTTCATCTATGCAAGATTATGAAGTTATCCATGATTAATAAGACCTGCATAGATTATGAAGCCCTTAAGCTAGATTTCGACTCTGAGGAAATGACTCCTCATAGAGAGTGGTTTTTTAGTCATTATAGGGATAATAGTAGAACCCAGATTAGGAAAGAGTATTATTCCTTCCTCAACCTTGTCCAAACCCAGATCTGCTTCTTTGATTGGTTTAAGTCTTATGCAGCTTACTATAAGATAGATTACCCTTTCTTAGAGCCAAACACCATTAGTGTCATCACCAGATATGACCTTAAAGATGGTCAGGTAGTTAGATCTGAGTTCCCTCCTTCAACCAAGTTTATCCTTCCTAATATCAGGAATGAAAAACATGACCCTATCCATGCCTCACCTTTTAAATCTAAAGATGAGATAGAAACCATTTCAGCCAAGGATATTAGGAATCTGATGGAACAATCCAACTATACCAACAAGTACCTCCAGACTATTGGGGAAAAATTAAGAGATAAGCCCAGTATTAGCTTAGAAGCTGGCCCATCCTCTTCCAAAACCATCCAAACCCCAATCTTTAAACCTTTTAGGATGACGGATAAGCTTAAGAAAAAGTTTGCCAAACTTAGAGCTTTTGACCAACCTCCTAGCCAACCTTCTGAAGAGTCTAGAGAAAAGCTTGAAGGATTAACTTCCATTATAATTCAAGATACTCCTCAATCCTCCCATGAAGCTTATTCTAAACCAACCTTTACTAGAGCCAGATCTAGGCATGAAGCCCAGAAGGACAAAGATAAGGAAATCAATGTCCTTAACCAAGCCGGGTCAGAAAATGGTAACTCTGACTCTGAAAGATCTGTCCAAATTAACCCTATTAGGAACCAGCCCAATTGGAGACAACCCTCTAAGCTATATTACCATAGGGCAAGCCCTCCTGATCTTCTCTTAGAAGAAAGAGACCAATCTAGATCCTTTAATTCCAATCATGTTTATGAATGGAACATAGATGGCAAAACCGAATACCAGATCCTCAACATCCTCCAGCAAATGACCATGGTTTCCACAGCCTATGATACCAACCTTAACTGTTCGGAAGCAGTTATAATCAATATCTTAGTTTCTGGCTTTACTGGACAACTAAAAGGCTAGTGGGACAATTACTTAACTGAGGATGAAAAAATTGCCATCCAAGATGCTGTCAAAATCGAAAATGATGGCACCATCCTTCTCAGTGAAGGTAAACCCATTCCTGATTCGGTCAACCAGTTAATCTTTACTATAGTTCAGCATTTCATAGGTGATTCCAACCTTTGGAAAGACAGATCTGCAGAACTCCTCTCCAACCTTAGGTGTAAAACTTTAGCTGACTTTAGGTGGTATAAGGACACCTTCCTTACTAGAGTTTTTACCCGTGAAGACAGCCAAGAAGCTTTCTGGAAAGAAAAGTTCCTCGCTGGTCTTCCTAAATCTTTGGGGGATAAGGTTAGGGATAAGATCCGTAGTCAACACCCTAATAATGAAATCCCTTATAAGCAATTAAGTTATGGACAGCTTATTGCTTATATCCAGAAGGTAGCCTTAAAGATTTGTCAAGATGATAAGATTCAACATCAACTTGCCAAAGAAAAGGCTCGGGAGCGCAGAGATTTGGGAAATTTCTGTGAACAGTTTGGCCTTCCCTGTTCTAAGCCTAGGAAGTCCAAGAAGCATACCCATAAACCAGAGAAACAGAAGCCTAGAAAGTCTGTTTACCATCGCCACAAATCTGGAACCCCACTTAGGAAGCTTAGAAGAGAATTCCAGACCAAACCTCCTTTTGATAAGGTCAACATCCCTAAGAAGCCTGTAGTTTGTTGGACTTGTGGCAAGCCCGGCCATAAAAGTCAATATTGTAGGCTTAAGAAGAAGCTTAGGAATCTAAACCTAGAACCTGCTGTTGAAGAACAGATTAATCAGCTCTTAGTGGATTCTTCCTCTGAAGATGAATCTGATAAGGAAACTTCTGAGGGTCAATCTTCGGAAAATCTGAATCAAATTCAAGAGGATGATCTATCTTCGACTGATGAAGACTGTCCTTCTTCCTCCCAAATCAATGTCCTTACCCGGGAGCAAGATCTTCTTTTTGAGGTGATTAATTCTATTTCGGACCCTGAAGAGAAGAAAATCTTTTATCAAAACTCAAACAATCTTTGAATGAACCATCTTCTTCTTCATCTTCTAAAGCTAATAATTTGTTAACAACTAACAAGTTTAATCTTAATAATACCCTTAAGAGATTTGAAAAGAGTGTTGTTAAACCAGTTACCATCCAGGATCTTCAGCATGAAATTAATCAACTAAAAGCTGAAATTCGCCTTATTAAGGAACAACAAAATGTTCATCAGAACATTCTGTCTGTTCTGCAATTTGGTGATCATACTGATGAGGAAAATATGGTCAGAATAACCAACCCTCTGATAATGATTCTCCAAATGATTCAGTTATTCCTGTGGTTCCTCCAAACATTTTTGAATTAATTAATCAACTAACAATCCAAAAGTTTTTTATTAAAGTCAAAATTATTGTTGGAACTTTTATCCTTGAAACTGAAGCTCTGTTTGATACAGGGGCAGATTCAAACTGCATTCAGGAAGGATTAATTCCAACTAAGTATTTTGAAAAAACTTCCGAACGTCTTAGCACCGCTAGTGGTTCTAAACTTCAGGTCAATTACAAGCTTTCAGATGCTCTAATTGAAAAGGAAGATTTGAAAATTAAAACCTCTTTCCTTTTAGTTAAAAATCTGAAAAATGCTGTTATTTTAGGAACGCCTTTTATCAAATCAATCTTTCCCATAACTATTTCTGATAAAGGCATCTCTACAACTTATTTAAACAAATCAATTATTTTTAGGTTTCTCAAAGACCCAATCGTTAGAGATTTAAATCCAATCCTTTTTAAGCAAAACCAAATTAATTATCTTAAAGAAGAAATTTCTTATAAGAAAATTGATGATTTGCTTAACCAACCAATTATTATTAATAAAATCAAGATTTTGTCTAATCAAATCCAAAACTCAATCTGTGCCGATCTTCCTAACGCTTTTTGGCAACGCAAACAGCATATTGTTGATCTTCCTTATGAGAAGGATTTCAATGATCGTCAAATCCCAACCAAAGCTAGACCTATCCAGATGAGCCAAGACCTCCTAGTTCATTGCCAAAAGGAAATCCAAGATCTTCTACAGAAAGGACTTATTAGGAAAAGTAAGAGTCCTTGGTCTTGTTCAGCGTTTTATGTCAACAAACCAGCAGAAATAGAGCGTGGATCTCCTCGTTTGGTCATCAATTACAAACCTCTCAACCAAGCCCTTCAATGGATCCGATATCCGATTCCCAACAAGAAGGATCTGTTAAACCGCCTTTTCTCCGCTAAAATCTTTTCAAAATTTGACATGAAATCAGGATTTTGGCAAATTCAAATAAATGAAAGGGATTGTTATAAAACAACTTTTACCGTTCCTTTCGGACAATATGAATGGAGAGTGATGCCGTTTGGATTAAAGAATGCTCCTTCAGAATTTCAAAAAATTATGAATGACATTTTTAATCCTTACTCTTCTTTTATTATTGTCTATATTGATGATGTTCTTGTGTTTTCACAATCTGTTGACCAGCATTTTAAACACATTAACATTTTCATTCAGGTAATCAAGAAAAATGGTCTTGCTTTATCAAAAACTAAAATCAACCTTTTTCAAACAAAGATTCGTTTCCTTGGTCACAACATTCATCAAGGAACTATAATTCCTATCAATCGTGCCATTGAGTTTTCCAACAAATTTCCAGATCAGATTATCGAAAAAACCCAACTCCAGCATTTTCTCGGTTGTCTAAACTATGTAGCTGACTTCTTCCCTCAGCTGAGTAACCTTGCTAAACCTCTGTATGACCGTCTCAAGAAGGCTCCTCCTCCTTGGACAAATACCCATACTGACATTGTCAAACATATCAATGGCACGATTGTAGAGACATATCAAATGCTGATGCCTCTGACATAGGTTATGGTGGTATTCTCAAGCAATCTATTAATGGCAAAGAACAAATAATTGCATTCACTTCCAAGCACTGGAATCCTGCTCAGCAGAACTACTCCACAGTTAAAAAAGAAGTTTTGGCAATTGTTTTATGCATTTCTAAATTTCAATCTGATTTGCTTAATCAAAGGTTTTTAATTCGTGTCGATTGTAAGTCTGCAAAAGAGATTTTACAAAAAGATGTTAAAAACCTTGCATCTAAATAGATTTTTGCCCGATGGCAAGCTATTTTAACTATTTTTGATTTTGAAATTGAATTTCTCAAAGGTACTTTAAACTCCTTACCTGATTACCTTACTCGTGAATATTTACAGGGGAGAGATCGGTAAGTTCATGCCCAACTCAGTGAAATCTTCCTCCTCACGAGGAAGAGGGAAAGGAAAAATTACTGTCACTAAACCGAGACTAGTTGTTGCTGGTTTGACTGCCCATGTAGGATCTACAGGGGCTGGATCTTCATCCAATCAGGAAGAAGACTCCAAAATCCAATCAAAATCTGGGTCATCTACCCAGTCTGGGTCATCCACCCGGACCTTACCTCAATCTATCACAGGGACATCAACCCAGAAACCTAAACCTCAATCACAAACAACGGCAGATTATGCCATGCCCATCCAAACCCTTTTGGCCCTCCATGAACAGGGTCTTTCCCATCTTCCGAAAGGCCTTCCGTCTAAATCATGGGCTGATGTTACTTCGGAAGAAGACAGAAACCAAACCATTCTAGACATGATTAAAACCATGTCTCAAACTCCCATAACCCTTCACAAAGGCAAAGCCATAGTTCAGTAACCAGAACCCTTGGCAGTCCACAAACCAAGACCCCAAACACAATACGTCCCAAAGCCTAAATGTCAGGAGATTGTTCAGGTAGAACCTGAATTTTGGGACTCCAAACCAAACAAAGTTGCCTTGAAAATCTTTCCCATAGATATCCAGGGTAACCAATTCCATTATGTGCCAACCTCTATGTTCAAGACAAGGCACTTTTATGAGTTTATTCTGGTAGACACCAACTCAGTCCAGATTAAACATCATAAAAACAGGGACTCCGAGCAAATCACTTATTCAACTCTGCAAATTCTTAAGGTCTTAACACCTAGAGAATTTGGAGATATGAATAAGATTAAACGTTTTTCGCAAAACTATGATCCCATTGTTTTTTCATACTGGGATTATCAAACTGCCTGGAATAATGTTTTTTATTGTCAAAATAAAGATTTTATGCATTCCTGGCTTATTTATTTCAAACAGAATGTCCAATACAAGTTCCCTCAATGGTTCCTACAGTGGTGGGATTTCTTTGGACCAACCCTTGAAATACTCCCTTCCGAGGTGGTATCTGGATTGACAACCTTCACGAAGAAGTTCGAGCATCCAAACAATGACCCGTTCCCGGTGGATCTTCACTTCTTCAGCAAACTTTCTCTCGCCTGGATTTTCCAATGGTGATATACTTATGGTAATACTCCCATCAAAGGACAATTACCAATACTCAAACGACAAGCTCTTGTGAAATGGTGGCCCCAGTTTGACCATGCAAGGACTAGTCCTGACCAGATCTCGCTTTGGTTTAAACAACATCCAATCTTCACCAAAGCTGCAGACCCAAAAGCCTGCAAATTCCTCAACCAAAGATCTTAAGTGTTGGCAGCTTTGGCAGCTTCTTCTTCCAAAGAGAAGCTTGCAGAAAACATGAGAATGATCTTTAATCTTATGGAAAAGGAGAACCAAGATGCCTGCTCCTCATCCAAGCAACCTGCTGAAGCCTCCTCAGAATCATCAGATGATTTCTACCAGAATGAGGATGATTGCTTCGGTATCAATCTAGGAGGTGACGACTGAGAACTCAGTACCTCTTCGCTAAAGGGAAAGTGGGGAAAGCTCCTTTGGCTTATACAATCTCGGTGCTATCTGACTAAAGGGTAAGTGGAGAAAGCTCTTTTAGTCAGCTAAACATCTGAAGGGTAAGTGGTGAAAGCTCTTCCAGATCATCAACTCATCTGAAGGGTAAGTGGCGAAAGCTCCTTCAGTCCACCAAACAACTGAAGGGAAAGTGGAGAAAGCTCCTTCAGTCAAAGAAGAAAGCTGACATCATCACCAATCTCAGCATGACATCATCTTTTCCTGCGGCAGTCTACTGTTTAGTGTTTACTGTAGCGGTAGGTTTCCCGGTTTAGTCTACCGGAACTGTAGAAACAGGAAATTTTGTGTCTTTATAAGGGCTGCGTCCCTCATTTTACAAACAGGTTCCGTTTTTCCAATTCTATTTTCAAGTGTTTTCAGAATTCAGAGAGTTCCCCTTAGGTAAACTCTGAGTTTGCAATTTGTAATCTTTAATCCCTGAGAAATAAACAAGTGTTTTCTCATATCTGTTTTCTTGTTCTGCATGCTTATTCTCCAGTCACGCCCATTTTGGGCGTGTTCCCCTCCCTGGATTGGTATAAAAGCTTATTTTTTTTACTGCAGGCTTAGTTTTACTATCTCAGCTTCTTTCTAAATGTTTATAAAGACTAACTAGTGAGTTATCTTTGTAGCGAAATTCTGCAAACAAGTAAGTTAATTTATTAATTATTCATATTATTTACTATGTTATATTATTAAATGATAAAATTGTTAGGGCCATATCAAATTGTTAGCGAATGTTACATAGAACTATTTTAGGGTTTAGGATTGATGGTTTAGTTTAGTTTTGTAGAAAACTGTTAGCTATTAGGGTCTAGGGTTTAGTTTACTTTAGGGATTAGGGTTAAGGGTTATAGGGGTAGACGTAGTCTTTATGTGTTAGGGTTTAGGATTTAGGGTTTAGTTAAGGGTTTAGGGTTTAGTTGTTTAATTAAAATTATTTTACTAAATTGATTTAGTTCAGTTTAGGGTGTAAGGATTAGGGTTTAGGGTTTAGTTTTTAAATTAAAATTATTTGACTAAAGTTATGTAGTTCAGTTTAGGTTTTAAGGGTTATGGATTGAGTTTTTTTAGGGTTTAGGGTTTAGGTTAGTGTTTAGGGTTTAGGGTTGTTAAAGCATGTCTACGAAAATCTGTTTAATTTTTATTATTTTTTTCTAAACCCAACAATGTTGTTGATTTTGTTTTATGAATTTATTTATTTATGAGTAATGGTAATAACATATTCTAACACAATTTTTCGAAATTTATCTATACAGCGAACCTCTGCCGACGAGTTTTTTTGTTTTTGTTGACTAGAATAAGTGAGTTCAGGTGGGGAGGAGTTTGCTTGTGTTGTGTTATTTTTTAATGGAAGGAAAGTTGAAGGGCGACAGGGTGTTGTTTTTGAAGGGGTGAAAAGGCAGACACATATCAAGCGAAGCTCAACACTGGGTGAATTACATCAGAAGATAAGACAAAAATTAGGTCTACAAGACAACCAACATATCACTTTGCTTACGGGAAGATTATGGCAACGTGATCAGTACATGGGTTTTCAGGTTGTGGACGATGAAGACATAGAATTGCTAATGGAAGAATTTTTCAAGCAGACAAGGAAAGATTTTCTAGAGTTGTACGTGGATTTTACAAGAGCAGAGGATGTTTTACCCATCAGGTCAATTCCTTCAAATTTTGAATGTAATACATCGTCATATGCTGCTCCATTTGTAAATGTGTCTGAGGAAGATTCACATGACCCAACTTGGGTTATGGATGCCGATGAAGAGGATGACGATGATGAAAATATTGTAATAGAAGATCATCTTCTTGAGGAAGATGCTAGTGCGTCTGATAATGATGACCATGCTGGTGTGCATGCGACTGGATTCCAAGCAGACACTGATGTGGGGTCGTCTGAAATCCGTGATCATCCGGATGTTGGATCTATGTAATAAGAACAACTTGTTGAAGGTATGTTACATGACTTAAATGAATGATGAAGTGGTCTCATATTTGTATATGTGTATGTTATTGTATTATAACTTGCATGGTTTTTTTAATACAACTGATTTTGTATTTAAAGGTGTTGAGGTCGGTCCTTTTTGGGATGAAATTCCTCATTACACATATATTGATTGGAGTCATCCAAGGGAGGAAGAATCTTTTACCGGTTCTGGTTCAGGTTCTGGTTCAGTGCAGGGTCCATGGCAATTAGGGGATGACTTGTTTGTTAAACAGGAATTTGCTTCCAAAAAGGATGCACAAATTGCAGTTAAGTGGAACCTTATGAAGGAGCATCAAGAAGCATATGTGGTTGATAGCAAGCCTAACACGTGTCAATGTGGGGGGGGGGGGGCAAACACAATTGCCTGAATGACCATATTACACAGGGTCACAGACAACTTGATGCTGATGTTATTGCTTCACTTGTTGTAGGTATGTTTTTATTTAATTTTCTCTATATGTCTTTAATAACGGTTCTTTAAGGTTGTAAATTTTAATGTGAATGTTACAATTTCATTGTTAGGAATGATTAAGGAGGAATCATCTGTGTCGATTGCATTGGTTCAGGAGAGGATCACCCATTCATATGGATTTAAAGTTTCATATCGGAAGACTTGGTATGCGAAGCAGAAAGCAATGACAATGATTTATGGGGATTGGGAAGAATCTTATGCATTTTTGCCCAGGTGGTGTGGCTACATGCTTCATTTTTCACCAGTTCTTTTTATGATATTCAAACCAATGATTATTTTGTGGCACATCGACTGGTACAGGGAAAGCGTGTGTTTCGTCGCATGTTCTGGACTTTCGGACAATGTTACGAGGCATTTAATTTTTGCAAACCCATGATTCAGATTGATGGGACTCATTTGTATGGCAAGTATACAGGGAAATTGTTGATTGCCATGACTCAGGATGACAATAATGAATGTTTGCCACTGGCATTTGCCATTGTTGAGGGGGAGACCTTGGAAGCCTGGGAATACTTCCTTGCTAACATTCGCTTCCATGTAACCCAAAAGCAAAACATATGTCTCATTTCAGATAGGCACCAGTGTTAGATTCAAGAATTAGAAGACAAGTGTTGTTTTGATATTTGTTACATGCCCACTCATATTTTGATGGCATTTGTAATTTTTCCTTTTGGTTAAGCTTGGTTCATTAAGGATAAAATCCTATAATCCTTTGCAATCATTAAAGAAATCATACATGCATGCATTCACACTTAGGTTAAGAATCATATTAGTATATGCAAATAATTAGAAATACATTTGTAAATCTAAACAAGCATAAAATGATTTTTTTACTGTTTTAATCGATTACATAAGTCATATAATCGATTACATAAGGCATCTGCATAAATCAGTTTAGCTGATGAACTAGTTTAATCGATTACCAAATAATTGTAATCGATTAAATATGCTCTGGAGTACTTTGGACATATTCTGGCGTAATCGATTAAAGTGCATTATAATCGATTACCTCTGCTTATGAAGAATATTTGTATTTCTGGCGTAATCGATTACATGGTCAAATAATCGATTATTATGTTCGTTCAAGATTTCCAGAACTGAGATGAACAATTTAATCGATTATTGAGACGGAATAATCGATTACTGATGATTAAATAATCGATTACATTAGCTAAATAATCGATTACAGTCTGTAAAATCTGTTTTTTTATAAATAGAAAAGCTGTGTCACTGAAAATATAGATCTAGAAAAGAGAGCTTTCGTGACTATCAGTGTGATTACATTCTCTAAAGGTTCAGAAGAGTTTAAAAAGTTGATTTTACATGTGTTGATCATTGAAGTTAGATTCAACATGGTTGCTTAGTAGAAGATCTCATTGAGTGTGATCATTCATGTAAAGAAGTGATTCAAGAAGGTTCAAGATAGAGTTTCATGCATCATTTCAGGTTGTATAATTCGTTCATATCATTTTAGCTGCAAAGGAAAATAAGGTGATATCCTTCTTGAACATTAAGCTTTGTTATTTGTAGTTGTTCTTTTGTTTACTGTAATCTGTGTTGATTTTCCATGTAACAGTTGGGGTTCTTTAAAGCATTACTAGAAAGGGTTTTTCTAGAGGGTTGAACTGAGAGGGGTTCTCTAGTTCTAGGTCTTTTGATAAATCTAGGGAGTAGATTTAGAGTTTTGCCTAGGGTGGGTGAAAGAGACCTTGTTGATTGCTTGTAAAGAACTAAGATCTGTTAGTGGAACTCTAATCTGGTTTGGATTAGAAGGTAAACTGGATGTAGCCTCCATGGTTGAGAGGTGAACTAGTATAAAGTTGTGTGCATTTAAGCTTTGGTTTATATTTCATTGATTTCTTGAGATATTCAATTTTGTGTATCAACTCAAACTTTGATTCAGCACAAGAGTTAATTGATTGGAGAAGATAATTGTTTTCTAAATTGTTTTTGATCTAAGATACGATCCAAATTAATTCTTCTACTGTATATTGATTTGTAAGAAATTTCAAAAAGGGGCAAAAACCAATTCACCCCCCCTCTTGGTTTATTAGATTAGGTATTCATTGTATTTTCAACCAGAGCATACTATCTGCTGTGGCGAATCATGCTGGTTGGCAACCACCTCATGCTCATCATGTGTTTTGCCTTTTTCATATTGCCAGTAATTTGAATCAAAAGTTCAGGAATCAACACTTGAAGAAGACCCTGATGAATTTAGGTATGGTTAACAAGTATTTAGAATATATTAAATGGATATATCCGTAAGTCGATTAGTGTTAATGGTATGATTGTTTTGCAGGTTATACTCCCTGTATGATTGATTTTAAGGTAGCGTTTGCACGATTTCGTGATAGCAGTCCTGAGGTTGCAGAATGGATTGATAGCATCCCCAAGGAAAAGTGGACACGTGCATATGACGTAAAAGGGAGGAGATTTGGCCATATGACAACAAACTTGTCTGAATCAGTCAAGAGGGTGTTGAAGGGAGCAAGAAACATGCCTATTACTGCGCTGGTGAAGCACACATACAGCAGATTGGTTCAATATTTTGTGAGCAGGGGTCAGGCGGCTATTTCACAAGTTGATACTTCAACACGTCATTGCAAAAATGTGGTTGATGCTGAGGCATAACCAGACCGTTGCTACATGCCACCATGTACGCACATATAATGTTGATAAATCATTATTTGAGGTGGAGGAGGGTTGCGAGAGGTCATATTTAGTCAACCTTGAAGAGCGTTTTTGTCAGTGTGGCAAGTTTAAGGCCTTCAAATATCCATGTAGTCACGCCGCAGCTGCTGCTTTACATATTCGTCAGAATCCTTTTATGTTTGTGGATGATGTCTTCCTCGTAAGCAACTTGGTTCAGGCTTATTCATTGCCATGGCATCCAATTGGTAATGAACGTGGTATTCAACTGAGTGAAGGTCTAGTTATCATACCTGATAGGGAAATGTTGCATGGAAAGGGTCGTCGAAAGTCCATTAGAATATGAAACAAAATGGACGAAGTCGAAACAAGCCAAAGACGCCCCAAATGTGGAATTCGCAAGCAAGTTGGACATAATCGGAGAGCTTGTCCTGATCGCCGTGGTATTTAATGATTTTTTCATTATATTTCTTTAAATAGTTGTATGTTCATGTTTTTCATTTTAAGGAATTACAAATTTGTTTAAAATATGTTGAGGGTTTCATCATTTGGCAATTTCCATAATAAACATTGTTTAACAAATGCAAAAATATGAAACGGACAATTGAAATAACAACAACAATTTTAAATAACCAAACTTAATTAACACTGCTTAATAAAATGAAAACAACAACAACAATTGAAAAATGAAAATAACAAGACTAATTAGCAGTTTCACATATGTTGTGCAACAGACATGTCTTATTCCATTTCGGCAACTGGTTTGCTAAAAATAGCTAAGATTTGTATTGGAGAAAAATGTTTCCAGTAGTTGGATTCTGCTAACACCTTAAACACGTATTCATCGGTTATCAACTCTTTTATGTGAAATTTGATTGTGTTGTCTGAATAAGCGTCATGGGCTGGTTGTAAAAAAAAAACAATTTTCTTACCAACTGTGAGTTGTGAATTCCATAAGGGGGGAACCCCAATAGGCGCAACTTACTTGATTACATCCTTCAGTGTTTCAATGTTGCATCCTGAAGGAATTTTAAACCTTATTGGATTTGTTCCAGTGAAGGAATAACCCACAAATCCGCCTTGTCGTGGTATGTTCCACTTGCCATTGTAATATAGCATTGCATCATGTGTGGGGATGATGGTGGATTGAAGTAGGTTTAGTATGCCATCAGGTGTTCTGTTGATGGTACATAATATTTCTATAGGGCCAACATTTGACATTTGCTCATTGCACATTAACATTGTGCAAACATCGTCATCATTTGTGAGTTGCAGAGAATGAAATAAATATTGCTGACTTGGATGTAGGGATGGCTGATGGTAGTAGATTTCATCGGCAAAATGGTCATTGGTTAGCAGAAGGGTGTTGCACATCCTACTCTTGAATTTCGGAAAAGAACACTCATTAAGAACCCACATTGGTATTGGAGTAGGACATTGAAAATAAACACCTGTTTCGTTGTGTTTCATTGATCCATTTGGAAAAATGAATGCTAATTTTGAGTTAGCAATGGTCTAACTGCTTGTTTCTCCTAAGAATGCCATAGTATTCAGATTGAATTTTGTTTGTGGAGGTATGTTGTGTGTGAGTGTTTGCCTTATATAGGGGTCAATGACACCCAAATTTAGGCGTGACACCCCTATCTGTCATGCCTAAATTGGGCGTCTTTAGTGACACCGTTTTTGTTGAGGGTGTTCAGTCATGCCCTATTCGGGCGTGTTCAGTCCCGACCTATTCCTTGGCCCAGTGTCCAATCACGCCTTATTTTGGGTTGTTAAGCGACGACCAATTTGTTGGCCGTGTCCAGTCACAGAACTAGTTATGCAAACTGCGAGTCTTCACCTTATATACTACTGTTTGGAATCGAATGTTATAATGGCCCAGTGTTTGAGAGGTGTGTGTGTGTGTGTTTATGTTTGTTTTGATCAACGCGATATTTGTATTCATTGCCATACAGCGAAGCATAAAAATGTGTTATGTGACTGGTCGTGCTATGTTAAGACAAGAAATAAAACCATGACACAATAATGCTGTTATAAATGTCAGAATATCAAATAAAGTCCATTACAAACAAAAAAAAAAAACACTGACGTCAAAATAAAATCTAAAACTATGACTCAGGTGGCCACAGCTGATGACGTACTTGACGATCGGGCAACCTCCATCTACCACGGGGCCGAGAAGAGCCTGCACAAAAAGGGCCTGCCTGAGAAGGGCCTGTCTGAGATGGGCCTGACTAAGAGCGACCTACATCTGTAGGTGGGTATGGAGTTCCCTGATCAGGCAATGATGGGCGGGGATAATCAAGAGGCGGGGTACCATATTGTGCATGTCCTGGCCAATCCCCACAACCGGCCGGAGTATAATCAACCTGAGACAACAGGTTGTCAATATCATCTACACTCCAGTCCGTAGCAGGAACGTCACAACTTGTGCCACAGTCCGCTAATGCCATGGCCAAAGTAGTAGCATAATACACATGCTGTGACTGGGAGTCGGCCAGTGGATGAAAGTCACTCTGGCTGCTGCACCCCTGATACCCCATGTCCCGCTGCTGAGTTCCTTGGTAATAGAAAGGCTGACTGCCGTATGTAGATCCTATCAGCGGAGGCCTATAAATACCATCAATGCGAGGCCTGGGGACTCCTATGGGCACAGGAACATGGGGCATGGCTTTCTGGCGACGCTCTATTCCATGTCCCTCCTTTCTCCCACGGGGAACATCCATATTCACCTATGGGTCCTGCTGAAGCTGTGATGGGGGTGCATGTGGCCCTGTCTCCTCCAACCGACAGCTCTATCGAAACATACACATAATGCGACCTACCTTCTCGTGCAAGTACTCCATGTTGAATCCCGGCCACTCCTGATCGCCACTCGCACAGTACAGCGTCTCCAGGCCGTCAAACTACAAATTACAAAACAAATTAATTAGTCAACACAATAACGCCATGGTAATGGAAATTCTAGTCCAAATTAAATTTAAACAACACTTACACCATGACCCATTTTGGCAGCCATCTTCGACACATAGTGTTTCCCATTCTCCCTGAACCAAACCATGTACTCATGGTTTGGTGACAGCAACCCAGTCAGTAGGGGAGGCAGCTCTATGTGCTGGTCCCTGCCCTCCCATCTGTGGATAAAGGGTCTAAGCTTACGGACCCAATTATCATGGGGTTTACCTCGCAATGAGAGGTCATGCACACCTTGCAGCTTCCTCGACCTTCGTGGGATTGGCTGATCCCTCCCAAATTGCCCCATGCATCTGTCTGGCTGAGAATACTCAACTGTGTGAAAGCATATAACTGGAGTAGTAGCCATCCACAACAGTTGCTTGTGCTCAGATGCACCAAGGAAGTGGTAGCCTACATATGGCTGCCAAACCACCTGAACAAAACAATGAAACACACAATTAGGAAATAACAACGACAAAAAATAGCAATTATCCAAGTCAAGTGACCAAAACTTATATAAATAACAAAACGTACCTCATCCCGAGCAAGGGAATCTAATGTTAGCCGATACCAAAGAAGCTTGTGTGCATGGAAATTGCCTAAAGCATTAAACCTAATTTTAAAATAACTGACATTAGACTACTTATAAGACTTGTTAATACATATAAGACTCATTAATACATAGTTAATAAAAGAAAATAAGAACACATACCTGTGGCCGTAATGCCACTCCTGGTGAGTAGGCTGAGGAATAGGTGGAGCAATGGGTGGGAATCTGAGCCACGCTCATATCTGGAGAAGTACAAAACACCCACCAATGTCACTTCTATCTGCGTCTGTACACTCGCACATTTGTCTAAACAAATGTGCAAGGACTGCGGAACCCCAGCTATACCTGCCTATGTCTGCCATATCTCCTGCCAGCAAAGGGACATAGCGACAGCTGACAGTGCTTCCACCGGATCTATTGCATAGTAGTCATGCTCCAATGATACGCGCAATGTACGCCTTCGTAAACCGCATGACTTCTACCAGATCCCCAGCTACCTCGCCCCAGTGCGCATAATTCCTATCAAAGTATGACAGGCGCATGAATCCTCCTTTTAGCTCACCCTCCTAAGGAGGATGACCAAACACGTCCTCGATGACGATGGCCCATTCGTCTGACGTGACTCCGGTTACGACATTCCCGTCAGTGCCTAAACCTAAGATACCAGCCACGTCTTGCAACATGATGGTCATCTCTCCCTGCGGCATGTGGAATGTATGTGTCTCTCGTCTCCACCTCTCAACCAGAGCACTGATAAGGGCAACATCGATCTAAGGTCAAGTTAAAAATAATCAATTCGTATGTACACTTATAAACAAAAACATTTGTAGGAATCACTTCGTATGTACAATTGTTCAATTCATAATTTTATACCTGAATATGTTGCATGCGTGCGACATGTAGGAATCCAGCCTGTCCTAACATCGCCGCAACCATTGCATGTATATCGTCATAATCTGGACCCCCTGCAACTTTACCACGTCGCATCTTTAACACTCGACATCTGTCCTCGTTCCACACAGCCTGTGAAACGTGAGTTCTCTGGGTACGCCTCCGCAAAACCCCCCACTTATACGGGGTAGGCATAACATGGGTCGTTGGATCCCTTCCCTCACCCTCATTATCGGATCCAGATCGTGAAGATGCAGAAAATGATGAATCACCCATCTATGACTATCTTAATATAAATAAAACAATATAATAATTAATAATTGACAATAGACAACATTTTCAAATTATATTTAAAAACTAAACCTTAAACCCTAAACAACAGACAACATTTAAATATAATTTCAAATTATATTTAAAACCTAAACCCAAAAAAATAAATATGTAGGGAATTATTTAGGTTTTAGTCACTACTTCAACATTTCTTTCTCACTCAAATCATCCTCAGTTCCATAGCATAATAATATCATCTACATATGTAGGGAAATCACCTAAAATCCTAAACCCTAATCCCTAACCTTAACCCTAAACTAAACTAATTAAATTTAGTAAAATAATTATAATTTAACTACTACACCTTAAACCCTAAAATTTTAATCCCTAAACTAAACCCAAATCCCTAACCCTTAAACCATAAACTGAACTAAGTAAATTTAGTAAAATAATTTTCATTTAACAACTAAACCCTAAACTCTTAACTAAACCCTAGACACTAACACCCTAATCCCTAACCTTAACCCTAAACTGAACTAAGTAAATTTAGTAAAATAATTTTAATTGAACAACTAAACCCTAAAATCTTAACTAAACCCTAGACACTAACACCCTAACCCCTAACCTTAACCTTAAACTGAACTAAGTAAATTTAGTAAAATAATTTTAATTTAACAACTAAACCCTAAACCATTAACTAAACCCTAGACACTAACACCCTAATCCCTAACCTTAACAATAAACTAAACTAAGTAAATTTAGTCAAATAATTGTAATTAACAACTAAACGCTACACCCTAAACTAAGCTAAACCCTAGATCCTAATACCTAATAGTTTTCTACAAAACTTAACCCTAAACTGAACTAAGTAAATTTGGTAAAATAATTTTAATTGAACAACTAAAGCCTAAACCTTAAAATACTAAACCCTAAACTAAACCCTAAAAAATAAACCCCAATCCATAACCCTAAATCCTCAATTGAACTAAGTTAAGTTGGTAAAATCATTTTAATTTAGCAACTAAACCATAAATACTAAACCCTAAAATCCTAAATCCAAAACTAAACCCTAAAATCCTAAATCCAAAACTAAACCCTAAAAACTAAACCCTAATCCATAACCATTTAAACCTTAAACTAAAATAAATAAATTTGGTAAAATAATTTTAATTTAACAACTAAACCCTAAACACTCAACCCTAAACCCTCAACTAAGCTAAACCCTAGATCCTAATGCCTAACAGTTTTCTACAAAACTAAACTAAACCATTAACCCTATACATTTAACCCTAAAATAGTTTTGTGTAACAGTCTCTAACAATTTCGTATGGTCCTAACAATTTATCATTCAATAATATAACATTAAATAATATCCATAATTAATAAAATCACTTACTTGTTGACAGAGCTTCGCTGTAGAGAGAACTCACTCACAAACCTAAGAGAGATAGACTTTAGAAACTTTTAGAGAGAAGGTGAAATAGTAAAAGTGACGGAATAGTAAAAAAAAACAAGCTTTTATACCAATTCGGGGAGGGGAACATGCCCAAAATGGGCATGACTGGTCACGCCTAGATTAGGCGTGACTAGGGGGCAGTATACATATAACTATTGCTAATTTCTACCCTTTACACTATTATTTTGATTATTTCTAATCCCCTCTCAAAAATCTCAAAGTTTCATTCAGTATACATATACCACATAGCAAAAATAATTTGTGATAGAAATTTGTGCTAAATATTAAATCTTTTAAGTGAAAAAACTATTCACATGAAATTTGTAAATTAGTATTGTCAAACATATTTTTAATGGGCTACATAGTATACAAACTGAAAGTTAAAAATTGTCTTTCCCTTCCTAGTTTTTATTCAGGAAGGAGTTCAATTACTTTTTTTTGTTGAGTGTTTTTAGATACTCTATTCAAAATCAAGAAGTAGAAATGTGCTATAGAATAACTTAAAAAATAATCTAAAAAATAAGCTCTCATCGACAAATCAAAATAAAATACAATTAAATCACACACAAACATAGTTATATATTGAAACAATTGATAGAGGGATTGTTACAAAATCTCGGCAAGTGCACCGATTTGTCGTTGTAAGTTACAAAAATTTATAAAGATCGTTTCCACAGGGACTTGAGCTACTCAGTTAATCCAAAGAGAATTTAACAGTTCAATAGTTATGTACAGGAAGGATAAGTGGAATTTCATTTAATTTAAGAAAGTACGGAAAATTATGAAACTTAGTAAATTGAAATATATTTATGAGAAAGTGGGATTGAGTTTCATCATTCATATCCTTTTATATCCAATTAATATTACCATGCATAAATCATTATCTATCCTTATTGATGCACACTATTTTACCCCGAATCGATCCCTCGCATTCGAGTTCTAAGGATATCTACCGAATATCGAACCCTCGCATATGAAGTAAATACCCCAGCATTAAATTCATAATCACGTGCTTTATGCAATCAAAACGTTATGCCCTATTCCTAGCAACTTAACGTAATGAGTAATATCATTCAGTTCAAACCCTAAGGACACTTTCCAGTCAAGCTTAGGATTTTAATTCATGAAACTAGTGATCAAGTAGAATGAAGCATTAAGCATAGAATGAAATTACCAACAAAGAGTAGAAGATTCATGCATAAATAAATAATAAAAGAGATACATAGGGATAAGAAGATTACATCCAATCTTTAGAGAAGCTAGCCAAGTATGGAGAGAACCTCCTCAAGAGAAGAATTGATGAAAGGAACCATCACCGCTTCTTTCCGGCAAAGTCTCCACACTAATCCTCACTTTTCTCACTTTCCTAACCTCCCTACTACTAATATTTAACCTACTTAACTAAGGAACCAGCTAAGAAGCAAGGAATGAAGAAAATGGAATGCCTTCTCCTCCAAATTCGTCCCCTATTTATAGCATTTTGCCTCCTGCCAGCTTCACTCGCCCAGGCGAGTGTTTTTGCCTATGTTTACTCGCCTGGGCGAGTTAACCCATATCTTCTTGGAACTTGAGCTCGCTTGGGCGAGCCAAATACACTGGAATTGGTCGCCTGGGCGAGTTAGAAGCTTAGCCTTGAAGAAAGCCTTCAACATTAGACATGGTCTTCCTTGTTCTCTTCCAAGCACTTTTCTAAAGCCTCAACATGCATCATATGTTGAAATTCATTCCTACACAATGGTGCCATCTCTTGCTTTTTATATCTACAAGATCAAATTTGATTAAATTAAATATTTGGCAATATTCACACATGTATTTGAAATTTGAATTAAGAATACTGTATGAATATGTATGCTTATTGGTTACAAAGATAAATTGTCTCATTATCAATGGAAGAGATAATTAACTTCATGCAAAATCTATAGTTCTAGTACCACTGGGTAGCACATGTGAGGCAAATCAATACATTATTTTTTTACTATCAAACCCATCAATATCAAAGGTTACAACTTTGACAACTAATCTAATAATAAAATTCTACAACTTAGCTGATTTTGGCAATAGCTTCCCATATGAGGGTCCCATGTTCCAAAATCTTCCATGGTTCCACCAATTTCTAATATCTTTATCAAAGTGTCTGTCCAATTTCTTAACTGACAAATAAATAAAGACAAAGTTAATTTAATAATTGACTAATATGTTTGCTTGCCTTGATAAAATAAAACAGATGGAATTTGCACCAACTTTTGCAAATTATAATAGGCCTATAGGAATGAAGAAAATAAGCTAAGTACTTTATACTTGGTGCATTTTTGGTACAACCAAATACAAAAACTAAGTGATATGAAAATTGTTACTTTACTTATAGTGAATCTCTCTCTCTCTCTCTTAATTGCTAAAGAAAAGTAAATATATGGTGTGTAAAAAGCAAAATAAAAGAAAAGCTAACTAACCAAGTTTCTATTGTGCAAATTATAATAGGGACATTTGCAAACGTAAAAAATAAATTAAATGTAACTCAAATTGCAAAACATAAGTTATTTTCATAGATCGAGCGGCGTACAGTTTTTAAACCGAAACAACAACAACATCATGTACACATGTAAACAACTTGCATTAATTTTACCTTTAAAACTTAACCCAATCTGTTTCCTATGCATATAGGGTGAACTTGGTTAACAAAGATGAAGTGTAACCTGAGACAGAGATAAAAAGTGTACCACGGTTGTGACATAACACATTTTTTTAAAAAACAACAAAAGAAAACAAATTTAAGAGATAATCAAAACCGATAGAGAGATAAAAAAGTGTAACTACACAAAGAGATAAAGTAGACCTTAGCCGCACAACCATGATGGTTTTCTTAAAAAAAAAATTTAAAAGATAAAGGCGATTACTTAATTTCAAAGAGAATAGTACCTTTGAACACAATGATGGTACATGAGTAAAGAAAACAATGGCTGAATAAAACAGTAGAAGAAACATAAGCCATAACGGGGTCCATACAACAAGGATGAATAAAATCATAGACGTAAATATGACCATCTAAAGATAAGCCATAATTGGCCAACTTGCACCACTTGGTTTGCTTCGTGCAAAACATGCACCCAATCAAAAGAACCCTTAAGAGTGAACTTATGGATAATGCTAAAGCAAGGGTAAGAGAAGCTACACCCCTGCTTCAATAAATTTATAGCAATTTGGGAATTTGACTGCAGTAAACATTTTGAATCCATGTTTCCATGTTATATGAATTCCATAAAACATTGCTCACAGTTCAGTATGCAGAACAAAGCAAAACCAATATTCGAGGAGAAAAAAAAAAACCACAACACCAAAATGATTTCGAAACACTCCTCCACATGTAGATTTCTTCTTGATATCATGAACTGATCCATCACTATTCAATTTAAATTGATTAGCCTCTGGATGGATCCACCTGGTGGGAGGGATATGACGATCAACACATTGAATAGCCCCAAGATTCTTATCCTTCATAATGCTAATGTTGATAGGATCAACCTGTTGCAAGATCATGTTAACAATATCCAAGGGTGTTCACTCTAGATCTCAAAGATAAATTTATTTTGATTCCAACAAATCTCATCCAAAATAGCAACAAAAATTTGAGTCCGGTTCATTGTTGAGTCCAAAACCCTTGATGTTTTAATTTTGACAGACCTTTTGAACACAAATCATAAGCCTTTTGAGTTTATGCCTATTGATGAGTTTAATTAAATGTTCTTAGAAAATAAAATTTTTATATAGAATGAATATTTAAGTAAACTTAGGGCTGTCATGAGTCACTTAGAAAGGATGATAAGCTTGAAAACTCAAAAGAAGACTCAAAGTGTCATTAGCTATGTATTGCAATAAAGAAGTCAACATGCTCATTGGATGAAGAGAAAACTTCAAGCCATGAGATGTAATGAACAACTAAAGGACAAGAAGAGTGTTGCAGACATGAAGGTCTAAAAATGAACATGACATGAAGAACAACATTGCTACAACACACTCAGAATGAAATTTTGTTAGGCTACCGTTCTAGCAGTGAAAATAAAGAGTAAAATAGGATGATAATCTTCTTCTCATTCTCATTCATTGAATGATATTTATAGACAAATACATGCAGATGGTTTGCAGTGGCCAATCATGGCCCATGTGTAAGACAAGGAATAATAGAATTAGATGCTGAATTTGTTATAACAGATTTAGATGCTGAGGCAATGATAATATTCTGTTGTTTTGTCCTTATCCAAGTCAGCATTACAGGTAGTCCCTGAGGTGTGCGGGCCTCTTAGTGATCCTTGTTGGTCTGCTAGTATTCCCTGTTGTAACCGTGTTGCTATCATCGCCCTCCCCTGGAAAAATAACCTTGTCCTCAAGGTTATATGATGTACTTAATTCATTCCAATGTTCCCAGCTTGTGTCTTCAGGTGCCAAACCTGCCCACTGGACTAAAACTAATTTAGTCGGAGGGGAGGTGGACTCATCCCATTTCCAATCAATGATGGTAAGTGGTTAGATAACTGGGTGGTTGTCCAAGTTTGTGGCGGGAAGTGGATCTATATTGCTAGGTACTGTACCCTGGTGGATTTTCAGCAAGGACACATGGAACACAGGGTGAATTTTAGAGGACGATGGTAATCTGAGGCGATATGCAACCTGGCCAATGCGTTCCTCAATTAGAAAAGGGCCATAAAACCTTTTGGATAACTTCGTGTAAGTGGGTGTTATGGATGTTTGACGATAAGGATGGAGGCACACGTATACCCAGTCTCCAATGGAGAAAGAAATGTCGCGTCGGTGATTATTCGCGAGAGTTTTCATGGCAGCTTGGGCCTTCAGTAGTCGCCGCTGTAATGCCGAGTGAATTGTAGTCCGGGTTGTCAGTAGAGTGTCAGTTGCCTCCACTGGAGAAGTGCCCTGGATGTAGTGAGGAATAGATGGAGGTGGTTTTCCGTAAGTAACTTCAAATGGTGAAAGGCCGGTGCTAGAGTTGACCGAGGTATTGTATGACCATTCCACGAGGCTAAGGAATTTTAACCATTGTGTAGGTCTGTTGTGAATGAATGAATGGAGATATTGTTCGAGAACTCGGTTCAGAACTTCGGTCTAGTCGTCGGTCTGTGGGTGGTATGAAGTACTTATGTGAAGCTTTGTTCCACTGAGGTGAAATAACTCTCGCCAGATGGCACTGATAAGTAAGGGATCTTTGTCCGATACCAAGCTTCAGGGAAACCCATGGAGTTTGCAAACTATATCCAAAAAAGTAGTGCCACTCTGTATGTAAAGTATTGGTGGGGCAGAGCACCGAAGTGGGCACCCTTGGAGAATCTATCTACCACCACGAGGATGGAGCTATACCCATTAGCTGAAGGTAGTCTGGTGATGAAGTCAAGTGACAGGTCCTCCCATACCGTCGAAGGAATGGGTTTCTTGGTTTCATACTTAATTTGCTAACAGGTAGAACACTGGGATACATATTGCTGAACATCAGAGCGCATATTACGCCAAAAGAAATTGTCCTGAAGACAATGAAGAGTCTTAGCAACACCCATGTGGCCTCCTAGAGGGGTTTTGTGAAATTCTTCTAATAAAGTAACGACAAATGGGTGGGCGGAAGGCAACCATATCTTGAATTTGAAAAGTAGGTTATTGGTGATGCTGAAATCAAGATGATCCCCCGGGTGTTGCTGAACTTGTTGTAATAACTCGATGTATGCTTTGTTATCCTCTAGTGATTTCCGAAGCTGCTCCAGAAACACGAAGTTGGGAAGTGATAGTGAAAATAGTTGATTGCAAGAAGGGACTGGGATTCTTGATAACGAGTCAGCTACTATGTTACTAGACCTTGTTTTGTATTGTATTGTATAATCGAAAGCCAGTAATTTAGATAAGTAAATCTGCTGCTCTGGTGTTTGAATTACTTGCGACATAAGATCCTTTAAACTCCTGTGATCTGTAAGAATGACAAAAGGATGGCCTAGCAAGTAATGACGCCATTTACGGACAGCGAAGGTGATGGCATGAAGCTCACAGACGTATGTAGAAGCACTTTGAAGACGAGGGCAAAAAACCTTGCTGTAATAAGCAATTGGATGGGAGTTTTGAAGGAAGATGACGCCCATGGCAGTACTCGAAGCATTCAATTCCAAAATAAATGGAATAGTGAAGTCAGGTGGGACAAGCACTTAGGCCTGTGTCATAAGGTGTTTGAGCTATTCAAAAGCTTGCAAGGACTCTGGTGTCTAGCAGAATTTGTCTTTGTGAAGGAGAGCTGTCAAAGGTCCAACCACAGAGGTGTATTGCTGGATAAATTTTTGGTAAAATCTTGTAAGTCCAAGAAAACCTTGTAGCTCTAAAGGAGAAGAGGGTGTGGGCCACTCGACCATCGCTTGAATTTTGGCCAGGTCAGGTGAAACTCCCTGAGGCAACATGATATGACCTAGATAATGTAATTGTTGTCTGGCAAAAAGGCATTTAGTCCAGTGTAGATAGAACTGTCCCTTGGATAGGGAGGACAACGTTAAACGGGTGTTGTGTTCTGGCATGGCAGTTCAGACTAGTTGTTAAGCTACTATTCTAGTGCAGGGAAAATAAAGAGTAAAATAGGATCATAATTTTCTTCTCATTCTTATTCACTGAATGGTATTTATAGACAAATACGTGTAGATGGTCTGTAGTGGCCAATCATGGCCCATATGCAAGACAAGGAATACAAAAATTAGATACTGAATTTGTTATAACAAATTTAGATGCTGAGGCAATGATAATATTATGTTGTTTTGTCCTTATCCAAGTCAGCATTACACGTAGTCCCTGAGGTGTGTGGGCCTCTTAGTGATCCTTGTTGGCTTGCTAGTATTCCCTGTAGTAACCGTGTTGCTATCAAATTTTATCAATAGGAGGATTTCATTCTTGACATTGTATCTGGAGTTCAAGAAATGCATTTTAGCTATTCTTTGTGTCTATAGAAATCTTGAAGAAAGAGTTTCAACTTTTGTGAACAAGTCCTGATTTTAAACAACTTGGAACATGGACAAATTTGAGCCTAAAGTTTTTGATGTTGATATGCCTAGACAACTTGTTATGTGTGCAGTAATTTGAAGGTTACTTGAGCTATAAAAGTACATTTGAGATGATCTTAGTGTCTGTGAAAATATAAGATAAAGATCTATATATTTCATTAAGAAGTCATGAGATAATATGGCTTATGATGATATCTTGGAATAAATTAATGATCAAGATAAAGATGTCATTTTGTCCTCACAATATAACACAACTACAATGTTTTGAAGATTGCTTATGATGTAGTGGTCCAAATGACATGAGACCAATGCCTAAATCTCAATGATAGAATTCTGTAAAAATTTCATGAAGAATCAAAATCTAGTTGGCCCATTCAAAGGGTCATAGAAATAAAAAAATAGTAATAAGCATAACATGCTACAACAAGCTCACACCAAAATGTTTGGAATACAAGTCTGTCATGCCATATCATCAAAGTATTCCTATAAGAAGAATATTCTATTGATTTCCATCTACATTAGAGAACTATCTCAAAGCAAAACATCATATGCAAGAAAGCTATAAAAGATCTTCAAATAATACAATGAAAGATATATAAAGAATAGAACATAGTAAGTGTTTTGATGAGTTAAGAACAAGCTCAGAAGTGACGTCTCAACTATGATTTCAAGTTAGAAGCTTAAGAAGATTTCAAAGAAGCCCACATGTGCAAAAAGTCAGTGTTTGCCTTTAAATATCTCAACATTACTAAGTTGTAAAGTCATTAAGAAGGCCTTATATATAAGATTTATCAAAGGCTACAATGAGCATACAACATCATAATGAAGTTGTACTAACGTCATCATCATAATGTGTAATTGAGTACTCTAAGAATGAGAAAATCAGGATGATATTATGATAATAGACTAGAATCAAGACAAGATAGATTCTGAGATGACTACATCAAATGATGTATTGAAGTCAAGATCATGTAGTATTTATGCATCATAATGAAATTACAACATAGTTTACATCAGAATGATGAAGATCTTGACTTTGAAGACTGAACTTCAGAAGGAAGTTCAAAATGGTTTAGATTACACCTCAAATGAAAACACAATGAACACACTTCAAATAACCAAAAGGGGGGGGGGGGTGAATTGATTAAAACAAATATTTAAAATTTTCTCTAAAACAATTTGCGGATTTAAAATGTGGATCGTATCACTCAATCACCCTTAATCAAAATCAGAAACTCTCTTTCAATCAAGATATACCTTGTAATGCATGTAATGTCAGAATTACTTCTTGTTGATTCTAATTTGATCTCCCAAATACAAGTAATGAAAGATATTCAGATTTAGAACACAAGACACAACAATTTATATTGGTTCACCTCACTAACATGAGGCTACATCCAGTGTCTTCTAACCAACATTAGGTCAGAGTTTTCACTAAATCAAAAGTATTCTTTTACAAGTAATTACAAGTGATTATCTTTATTAACCCTAGATAAAGAATTTGAATTCTAAAACACTATTAGAAAACAAATCACAAAGAACCTGAGAACCCTACTCAGATCTTTATCCCTAGAGAACACTACTCTAGAAAGCTTGAAAGAAACTATTTGATATTCACAACAGAATTTGAAACTCAGAAATTCTAAAAGAAAGATTTAAGAGAGACACAACCTGTGATCCTTAATGGATGAATGAATGAATGAACAAAGTTACCAATCAATCCAGGTTGATATGAATGCCAATGCTCAAAATTAACTCTCTTGAAAAACTCTTTTTCTCTAACACATCATCTCTAAAAATCAGTAATCTTTTGATCTCACACAAGATTTATTTCACTCAGTAAATCAGTATCTTGAACTTTTGAAAGCTATGAAAACTTTGGGTAAATCACAAACTTAAGAGTAGTTCATTCTTTTTAAAGTGCAGACCCATAAAGCTTTAAATAGAAAACTGATTTAACAGAATGTAATCAATTAAAAAATTATGTAATCGATTATTTTAACATAAGTAATCAATTAATACACAAGATAATCGATTAATGCATTCTTGAGCTTTCTGGAAAATTTTCACGAACAAAATAATTGATTAATACGTGATGTAATTGATTAAAGTAGTCATCAAGTATGTGAAAATAATCTTTGGTAATCGATTACATAAGAACGGTAATCGATTAATGTAGACAAGCTCAGATATGAAATAAGCCTTTGTAATCGATTACAGAAGAGTGGTAATCGATTAAAGTAGACACGCATAATTTGTAAAAAGAATTTGGTAATCGATTATGCCTTGCTTGTAATTGATTAAAGTGTTCTTCATGGATTTTCCATAAATAAACACACGCATGTAATCGATTACATAGTGCCTTTAATCGATTAAAGCAGTGCACAATCTGATTTTTCCAAAAACATAAGCCATGAAATTTTCTTTGCAAATGCAAATAGTTAATCCTATATTCCAGATATGAATGCATGTAAGTGAGTATGCAAATGCAATACAAGGATCACAAAGTAATGTACTTGAACCCCTTAGACAAATTACAAATGCCTTCAAATTGATTGGGCATGTAAAAAGCTAAAACATCAAGCCAATTACTTCAGCCTTGCTTTGATATTCTTGCAGCTCCCCCTGTATCCAACATCAAAGACAACATTATGTCTTCCATATACTGTAAGGGCACATTAGAAAATGAAGGCTAGTTGCATTTGAAGATGCACAAGTTGAAAGTTGAGAATGTCCTTGAGAAGATCTGGTGTGCAACATTAGAATGAAGAATGAAGAGACTTTTTGAAGTCTAAAACAAGGACAAAACACTAACACAACAACACCAACCTTCACATGTTACCTATGCTGAAGCATGCTACTTCAGAATGATATGTTCTGTGATGAAGTGTTTGGATTGATGAAGATGGGTTATCTACAATGTCATATCATGTTATTTTCATTAGAAGGAATCTACATTAGAATAAGTCCTCCCTCAACAACATTAGAATGGACTGATTAAAAAGAAGTTGACAACTGTAAAGTTAAAAGTAGTTTGTCTACTTCAAAAAGAAGTCACCCAACTGTTATAACAACTAGATAAAGACTAGTTTGACGTGTGGGGCCTATAAAAAGACATATGACAACTGTAAAGCAAGAGAGAGAAGGTAGGAGACAACCTACATTGTGCAAAAACAAGATTCATTTCTTCTTTCCACTCCAGATGCCTTCTAAATTCATAATGGTTGCAGCAGAAGTACATAAAACTTAAAGTTTTGAAGAAGATTCACCCCAATGAGTTTTGTAAAGTTGTAAAACCCTCTCAAACACCTTCTCCTAGTTTGTAATCTATGTGTATCCCAAATTAACCATGTGGGTTAAGTTTGGTTTTGAGAGAAGTGATAGGCATAACTCATGGAATGTGGGTAGCTTAGAGAAAGTCTCTAAAATTGAAGCTTGAAGAGGCTAGAGTGAAATAATACTTGGGTAGCCTGGAGAGGTGAAAGAAATACTTGTATTGTCTCTCCCATGACCAAGTGGGTGTCGTGGTTGAGTGGGTTATGCTTCCTAAGAGTGAGGTGGATCATTCTATGGGTTAAGCCCACCTGAAGTGGTGAAGAATACTTTAATTTTCTCTCCCATGATGTTGTGGTTGAGACAATTATCTCCAAGCCAATACCACATTTGGTGTTGTGGTAAAGGTGATGGCATAAAGTCTAATAGTGGTTGGTAGTTGTAAAAATCCAACAAGTTATTGGTTGTGTTAGTGGAAAATATCATCTTGAAGGGTGAGGAATGAACATAGCCCAAGATTGGGTGAACTAATATAAAAATTCATGTGTTGAATCCTTTCTTCCCTTTTACATATATATTGCATCTGCATGAGAACGTTCTGAGCATCAAAATTCACACACAAGAAGCTTTTTATAACAAACTTAACTATTTTGTTAAATGACATATATGAACTAAATCATCTTTGTAATAACAAGATATGTTGTAAACTAGTTCAATAATATGCATCAAAGTATGAAAACTTTGAAAAAACATGGAAATGATTTTGTGCATGAACAACTTCAAACAATATTCTAAACAATGTTTTTCTAAGTACAAGATTCTGAGTACTGCAGTCAACACAAGAAGTTTTTGAGTGTTGAATCATCATTATATAATTTGTTTTTTATTAACAAATAAGAGACATATTTATCTATGTAATGATCTTTTGAACATGAGAAAATTCACATTGACATTAGGTTCTCATAATCCTATCAAACATTTAATAATGAGTGTTGTGGCTAACAACTTAGCAATTCGAACTCTTTAAGTGCTTGAACCTTTGTGTTTAGACTTTTTGAACACCAAGGTAATCTTGAGTAAATGTTCAGAAAAGTTAAAGTTTTAGGAAAAGTTGACAAAGTTACAATTCAACCATGCTTCTTGTGAGATTCTGATCACTTCATTCTTTCCATCTCTCACCCATTTAAACCAAAGATTCTTCAATAACCATTGGTTGAACTCAAGATGAAGAAATCTTGAAGCATATACCTGGGTAGCATAAAATACCAAACTACTTTATTTAACAACCTCAGATGCCATTACATGAAACACGAAAATCTTAATGCAGGAAGATTTGTTTTAACTCCTTATAAAACTCTTGAATTAATTTAATTAACTAAGATACATATAATTTTTTTTGCGAATACAAGTATATCATAATAACATCAACCAAAAAGGTCTTCAAGACATAAAACATAAAGATACATGTGCTTCGAGGTACCACATCATCAAAACATTATAAACAAATCTCCAATAAAACTCAATGGGGTCCATTAATGGAATAAATTCAACACAAATACAAAATCATATCTAAACCCTAAGCTAGTCCTCACTAAGACAAAACATAAATAAATGACTGAGGTTCGAATCTCGCCCCTAAGTCCATTACCAAGTTCACCTCAGTCCTGAGTGACATGCTCCTTTAAAGCTACAACATAATATAGTCACATATCAAATGACATGATCATCACAGTTCACAAAAAATACAAGTGTAAGCTCATTTTAAAAGAAAACATCATATAATTGAAAATAACATAAGATCACCATTTCACAAGATACATAGAAAAACCTTCACATTTTCAATATCAATGTAATTATACAGCTCATCAAGTAACACATCATTCCCAAGTCACAAATATCAATGCATATGTCTAACTATCATGTTATGTCATGCTGACTCTTTACTCCTAGAAGATTTCACCTTTGAGCAATTAACCTAAGTACATCCTTTAACATAGTCATACTTTATGATCTAACCATTTGAGGAGACTTGAATTAACTCTATGAAGGAAGTGTGATTTTATCTAAAATGGATGATTGTGGATAGTGGTTACCTCGGTAAGGCTTACAAGGACCTTAATCTATCTAAGGAGTCACCCACCCATCCATTCTATAGGCCCATTACTATTAGCCACCACCGACAACCTCCAGCACTGGGTTGAGGACATTCTTAGCACCCTCAACTTACTTTCCTACTCACATGCAATGCCATTTATCAATGCATGCATGTTATGAGCCCGAGGACAATGTCTGAAAACAGGATTATTATTCTCCACTTTTGCATCACACACAGGACAAAATATGTCATCTGTAAGATGTCTCATAGACTTGGATTCATTTGTGGGAAACCCATTCACTGTAACCTTCCATAAGAAAGCATGAACTTCTGGGCTAATCCAAGTCCAAACAACATTGAACAGAGGATCCTTAAATAAGGATGAAGCATTATTCAAAGAATTGTATGCTGAAGCTAAACATACCATTCGTGGATCCTTTCCAAGTAAAAGAATCAAAACGTTGAGATATGCTTGGAGGGGAAATTGTTATGATTATATCTAAAGCATAATGATCCAACTAAGGGCTCATCATCTGTAAATCCCACCCCCTGACACAACTGTATACTCCCCAATTGTCTATGAAAGCATATCCTTAGTGATAGTTATTGTTGCTTTATCAACTTGCTTTCCCACAGAAGAAACCCAATCACTGCTCCAAAATTTAACTGATATCCATCCTTAGTGTTCCAACTCAAATTACACTGTAAGTTTGGCTAAGCTCCACACAAACCCCTCCAAAAGTTCAAACCAGGTCTGTCACAATCAATTGTAAGGACAATGGAATCCCCCCACATGTATGCTTTGGTTTACTTATCTTAACCTACATAGCATCTCTCTTCATACACAAATCCCATCCATTTTTCATCATAAAACAAAAATTTAGAAGCTTGGATTACCGCAATCCCAAACCCCTATGTTGCTTAGGTTTAAACACCTTTTTCCAAGCAACAATATGAAATTTATGTCAGGAACTTATATCTCCCCAGAGGAATTTCATGCACTGCTTATCCACCTCATCATTGATTGATTTAGGCATCGAAACTAACTACATGGCAAAAGAGGGCATGGCCTGGAGAACTAACTTAGTTAAGGTAAGTTTACCTGCAAAAGACATATTTCCTGCCTTCCAACTAAAGAGTCTCTGATTCACCTTTGACAGGATGTATTGGAAGGAATTCTTGGAAACTTTATTATGAAAGATGAGGATACCAAGGTACTTCCCCAAATCCTTAGAGTGAGGATAACCCATCAGTTGGCTGAGTTCTTGTCTATGATCCCATTCCACACTTTTTGAGAAGAAAATGTGAGTTTTCTCTTGGTTGACTTTTTGACCCGAACTGGAACAAAAAAGCTATAACACACTCTTGATAATATCAACGTGAACTTCAAAAGCCTCAGCAAAAATAAGGTCATAAGCAAAAGCAAGGTGAGAGAGTTTAGGATCATTTTGTGCAATTTGAATGGGCTTCCAATAGTCATGCTCAACTGTAATCTAGAATAAATGAAATAGTCTCTTAATGCTTAAAACAAACAAATATGGGGAACTAGGATCACCTTTTCACGCATCAGTTTGAACTCTTCAAGAGCCTCCCTGTTCCAAAACATATGCATTTTGGAAGAAAAGATGCAATGCCACACTAGGTCAATAAAATTTCCAAGAAAACCCACAACAATAAGCGTATCTTTGATAAAATTCCAATTAAGCCGATCACATGCCTTCTCTAAATTGATCTTAGTCACCATCTAACCTTTGACCCTTTTATTCTTTCTCACGAGTGAAAGACCTCTTGTGCAATCACAACGTTATCACTACTTTGACAATTAGGAACAAAACTACATTGGCAATGATTCATAAGCACTTCCATGAAAGGTCTCAATCTATGAGAGAGAAGTTTAGTAATCACCTTATATGAGACGTTGCAAAGACTGATGAGATAGAAGTCCCTTAACTTTGACACATAGTCAATTTTTGGGATAAGAGTTATCAAAGTTTCATTGATTTCACTAACCTTCTGGGGGTCCTAAAAGGTTTATTGAACAAGCATATGCAAGGCCTCTTCCACCACTTCCCACTGATTTTGATAGAAAAGAGCTTAAAACCAATCTGGCACTGTACTTTAAAAGATCCCTTACTCATGATAATGTTATACACTTCCTGGCAAGTCATAGTAGCACCAAGAGAAACAAACACAATATTATCTAGAGTGGGGAACATAATTATCAGAGTAAAAGGTTCATACTTTTGATCATTAGTAAATAAGGTCTTATAGAAATCTGTCACCGTCTCTTTCAAGCGGTTAGGATTAGAAATCCATGCTCCATCATCACATTGTAACGTATCAACCTTATTTCTTCAATGACGAATGATGGTCTCCAAAGAAAAGCCCTTTGGAATGAGATTTTTGTAACCACAAAATTTCTTCCTATGCCAGAACCTTTTCATACTTTCGCCAAACAGTCAACTGTTAGAATCAAAGAAGCTGAAAAAAATGATTAAAGTAAATGAGTTTTGATATTTTACATGCCCAATCAATTTGATGGCATATGTAATTGTGTTTAAGCTTGGTTCATTAGATAAAGTTTTATAATCCTCATTAGCTATTGATAATTCATGCATTCATACATTCATTTGATAGAAATAATATGCAAACTTATGGAATTTCATAAAGGCAATTAGGAATTGTATAAAACATTTTTTTACTGCTTTAATCGATTACTTAGGTGAAATAATCGATTACAGGTGTGTGAATGTTTTCTGGAAAATGCCTTATGAACATTTTAATCGATTACCACTGGCTCGTAATCGATTAAATTAGCTTTACACAGAGTTAGGAACTTCCTGTGATAATCGATTATCTTGGGAAATAATCGATTACATAAGCTTCTGCATAATTTTACACAACGTGTTCATCTAGTTTAATCGATTACCAGATGTTAGTAATCAATTAAATATGCATTGTTAAGTTTTAGGCATGGTTTGTGTTAATCGATTAAATGGGTACTTAATCGATTACATTTGTGCATTGTAAAACTTAGTTTGTCTGGCTTAATCGATTACAAGATGATTTAATCGATTATTCTGTTCGTAACAGATTTCCAGATTTCTGATGAACAATTTAATCGATTAAATGGTTAATATAATCGATTACAATAGTTAAAATAATCGATTACATTGACGAGTTAATCGATTACAGTTAGTTAAAATAGTTTTTTTATAAATAGAAAAGTTGAGTCTGAGTGAGAAAAAGTAAGAAAAAGAGAGATACTCGTGAATACTTCTGTAATATACATTCTCTAAAGCTCTCAAGTGTACCCAAGGCTGAAATTAGTGAAAAACTCATATGTGTTGAGTGTCATTAAGATCTACAAGAGATATGAGTCTTGATACTCATTGTTTGAAGAAATATTCAAGCTAGTGCATAAAGAAGCAATCAAGAAAGTGTGGTAGTCATCTTTTGCATATAATCTCAGGTTGATTGAATCATTCATATCATTCTAATTGCTGGGGATTATAAGGTGATATCTTTCTTGTACCTAAAGCTTGAGTTTAGTTGATATTTGTTGTATAATTGTGTTGTATTTCCATATAACATTTGGATTCTTTAAAGCTTTTTCTAGAAAGGGTTTCTAGAGGGAAGAACAGAGAGGGGATCTCTGGTTCTTGATCTTTTGAAAAGTCTATAGGGAGTAGATTTTGAATTTTACCTAGGAAGGGTAAGAGAGATCATTTTGTAAGCTTGTAAAGAACAGATATTTGTTATAGTGGAACTCTAACCAAGATTTGGTTGGAAGAAAATTGGATGTAGCCTTCGGGGTTGTGAGGTGAACCAGTATAAATCTTGTGTGCATTAGATTTCAGTTCATATTTCATTAAATTCTTGAAGTATAGAATTTGTTCATCATATAAACTTGGTTATAACACAAGAGTAATTTGATTGATGAAGTAAATTGATTTCTAATTGGTTTTAAATTGAAGTCTTCCGCTGTTATAAATTTTGAAAGGAAATTTTAAAACTGAGGTAAAACCAATTCACCCCCCCTCTTGGTTTATTTGCATAAGTGTTCATGGTATTTTCATCAACAACAAGTATTCTAAATGAGGACTTCTTCCTTACCCCAATATGTGATTAATTCTAATAAACTTTCTCATCAATTTTTTTTCTAACAAAGATATTTCAAAAGACCTTGTTGTTCCAGTCTTGGAGATCCTTTTGAAAAGATTTTAGAAGCAAATTCCGTAATGTTGTGTTATATTAATCGATTGTTCAAGTGATTTAATTAAATTATAAGAGAAATCAAATTAAATTTAAGTACTCGAAAGAATTAATTAATAAGTTTGGTGATTTGATTTTATGTGTGTATGTGGTTAGTGAGTTTTTAGTGTTTTGGGCTTAAAAGGATGGAGTTTAGTTTATGTTTGGAGAGATAGGTGTATATAGTAAGGTTTAGGTGTGAAAAAAGAGGAATTAAAAAAGTCATAAACTCTCATTCAACTATCAAAAATCAAAACACAAACACAAAAACTCTAATTCTATCTCTTCTTTCTCTTCAAGAAAACACATTCCTTAAAGAGTTGAGAACTTGGTAGTCTTGCTCAAAGGAAGTCTTTTTCTCCTCTCTTTTGTGTTCTTTGGTTGTCCCATTGTGTGGTAAGTACCTCTCCTCCCTCTTTTATGTTCCATTTTCATTTTATCCCTAGAGCACCTATAGGGTTCCATGGAAAAAATTTAGCTTTTGGGTTTGAATCTGACTTTGGGTTGGTTTTAGGTATAGATAATGCCCTTGTAGTTTAAATTGCTAGTGGAGTTGAAGAAAGCTTTCTCCTTGGACCCAATGTTATCTAATTTCTTCCTTTTCTTCATCTCAAAGCAAGTTCCGTGGGTTTAATAAGTAAGGGAAGATTTATCCTTTTCTATGCTTAGGTTATTGAGGATTGGTTTCAAGGTTTCTTGGAAAATGAATCATGTTGTTAAAATGGAAGTTTGAGCATTTGAGGTTTTGAGTTTTGAAATTTGGGTTGTTGATCATTTGATGAATATTGATCAAAAGTTTCTATCCGGTGAAGAGATTTGATGTTATTTATGTATTCGAAATTTAGGAAAGGGTTTGGGTTTGTTTTGGGATGATTTGGAAGCCATGAGAGACAAAAACTATAGAAAATTTAAAATTATACAGAATTTGCATTCACTGATCAGATTTGTGTCCAGTGACCATTGTCGCATCCATTCACTAGTTTCGTGTCCAGTGACCATTTTCGCGTCTAGTGACTAGTGTCACGTGCATTTATCGGTTTTACGTCCAATGACCATTTTGAGTTCAATGATTAGTTGTGAGTCATTAACTATTTTGAGTCCAATAACCAGTTTTGAATCTAATGACCATTTTGAGTCAAATGATTAGTTTTGAGTCTAATGACCATTTTGAATCCAATTATCAGTTTTGAGTCAAGTGACAATTATGAATCCAATGAAAAATTTTGATGTGGATGTCATTAATGTTTGTTTTCCTTGCATAAATTAAATATTTTGAGATCTTCAACAATAAAGGGCAGTGGTTAGACTTAAACTAAGGAAGGTGCACAATCACATACACCAATGGATGTTCATCACCATTCTATCCAAACATTGCTCCAATTTCCCCCCTTCAAGATATGGGGTACCATTGGAACCTGACATCAATGAGCTCACAGTCAAGTACATTTTTTTAAAACCTGGAATACCACAAAACGAAGGGGAAGATGAACCTCCTATGCATTCATGAGGGTGAAGAATTGTGTTAACATTCCCTATAAAACCCAAGCTCCATCTGTTTCATAAGCAATCTCCCTTAGATCATCCTAGAGGCCTTCATGGTTACACAATTGCGGGCTACTATACACAATTGTCAGGTACCACTCTGATCCCTATTTCCACCAAACCTTCATATGTACAAAAAATTTAGGGCTTCGCAAAATCTGAATGCTCCATAAATTAGTGTCCCATAAACACCAAATACCTCTTGAATGTCTAGAAGTCTCTTCAATAAATCTCTCATCCAACCCAATTTTATTGATTATTTTTTTTTTCTTTCGAGCCACTAAAATGAGTCTCAAGCAGGAAGATAAAAGAAGTACTGAATATCCCCTATAAGAACTGCAAAACCCCTATTTGATGTCCCTCAACAATTCTAGGACATTATGTTCATCATTACATATTTGGATTGGTGGCCTTTACTGACTTGATCTCGCTCGTTGGACACACTTCCAACACCTCTGTTTTGTTGGACTTTACTCCTTCAATGTTGGCCCAAGCCCATTTGAGGGGTTTAATATCCCAGACCTAATTTCCCATTATAAATACATTAGTTGAGGGTGGAATTAGGTTAGACCAAGACAGATTGTGAGAGGCACAGACGTCAAGGAAGATTTGAGCGTGAGAGTGACTCCGCATATTTTGAGAGCCTCAAGTGACATTCTTGAGTGACATTGTTGAGCAAGCCTACGTGCCTGCATATTTGAGAGATCTCGAGTGAAACACTTAGAAAGTTTGAGTATCACCATTATTGGAGAGGTTGAGTGTACCACCAACTTGGTGTGTTTGATTCATTGTAACCGATCATAGTTATAGTGGATTTTTGATCTGGACCAGTGTCACGTGAGTTTTTCCTTTCTGGATTCAGGGAAGGTTTTCTTACGTAAAATAAATTGTTGTGTGATTGTCTCTCTCTCTCTCTTTTGTGTTTTTGATTATGTTTCCGCATTTTGATTGAGGGTTGATGATAACCCACCTTTGAGTTTATTTGAGGGTAAGACTGTTGCACCGATTTTACCCAACAGTGGTATCAGAGCCCTAGTTCGAGGGGTTCTGAAGGAGACGAGATGGAGACCAACAGTATCACCCATGACGGAGATATGTTCAAGTTGACCATAGACAACTTTGTGTATTGGAGACCGATGATGGAGGATCACCTTTACTGAAAAGATCTATTTGAGCCCATTACCCTTGCTGTGAAACGGACTGGCAAAAGTGACAAGGAATGGGAGATCCTGAGTCGAAAGGCAGTTGCCACGATCAGGAAATATATTGATAAAAGCCTCTTTGAGCACATGTCCGAGTTCACGAACGTGTACAAATTGTGGAACAAGCTAGAGATGAAGATTGCCGACTTGTGAATATAGAAAACAAGGACGAGATGAGCATGATTGAACACCTCAGCACCTACAAAGGGATTGTGAATCAGTTGACCAAAGCTGAGATGAAGATTGATGACAAGTTGCAGGCTTTGCTATTATTGAGTTCGTTGCTTGAAAGCTGGATACTCTGGTAGTGACATTGAGTAACTTGGCTACTGATGCAAAATTGAAGATAGATGTTGTGACGGACAACCTCCTGAATGAAGAAGCCAGGAGAAGAGAACGAGGTGTAACTAGTATGTCAGAGGCTAACATTGTTGAGAATAGAAGAAATTATGATTCTTGGGGTCGTGGCAAGAGCCAGGATTGAGGTGGACGAGATAAGTCCAGAGGCCGGTCAAGGCCAAAGCATGACTTGAAGTGCTTCTACTGTGGGAAGGTAGGACACAAGAGACCAGACTGCCGAGCTCTGCAGAATGATGAATAAAATGGCTATGTGAAGCCGGATCAGATTATTCCCAAGAAAAGAAATGATAGGAGCACAATGACTGTGGCTGCTAACCCGAATGCCGATATATTCCTCCTCAGTGAGGAAATGTTGAACATAGCCCATGATGATTGCGCTTGGATTGTTGATTCTGGTGCCTCGTTCCATGTCACCCCACATGAGGGATTCTTCTCTGCTTACAAGAAGGGAGATTTTGGTGTCGTGAAGATGGGAAATCAGGTGACTAGTCAGATTGCTGGTGTTGGTGATGTAACCCTGACCATAGATACAGGGTGTCGGGTTACGCTGAAAGATGTGAGGCATGTACCTGACATGCGCTTGAATTTGATCTCGGTTGGAAAGCTAGATGATGCCGGGTTAGTAAACTACTTTGGAGAAAGTAGATGGAAGCTAACCAAGGGAAGCTTGGTTGTGGCCCGAGGTAAGAAAGAAGGCTCCTTGTATGTGATGCAATGAAGGACGATTGGTGGAGAAACCAATGCCATCCGGGATGGACAGAACCTGGAGTTATGGCACAAGCGCCTCAGCCACATGAGCGAGAAAGGACTCCAGATTTTGGAGAAGAAAGAACTATTGATCGGGTTGAAGGGCCAAGTGTTAGAGAGCTGTACACATTGCCTAGCTGGAAAGTAGCACCAGGTTTTGTTTGTGAGACCGAATCAACCCAGAGGACGAAGGCAGATTCTATACCTCGTCCATAGTGACATTTGCTCCATGTTAAAGAGATCGCTTGGAGGAGATCAATGCTTTGTTTCTTTCATTGATGATCATTCCCACAAGGTGTGGGTTTATTTGATGAAGACTAAAGACCAGGTACTCCAATGTTTTAAAGAATTCCATGCTATGGTGGAAAGGGAGACTGGCAAGAAGTTGAAAGTGGTTCAATCAGATAATGGTGGTGAGTACCAGGGTCCCTTTGAAGCTTACTGTAGAGCAACCGGGATCCGACTTGAGAAGACACCTCCCAAGACTCCGCTATTGAATGGACTTGCTGAGAGGATGAATCAAACTATTGAAGACAAGGTCCGGAGTATGCTATCCAATGTCAAATTGTTGAAAGCATACTGGGAGAGGCAGTCAAGACAGCTGTTGACTTGATTAACTTGTCACCATCAAGACCACTTGAAGGAGACATTCTTGAAGAAGTCTGGACAGGTCGGAAAGTGACCTATGACCACCTGAAGGTGTTTGGATGCCGAGCTTTCATGCATGTCCTTAAAGATGAAAGGGCAAAGCTCGATGCAAAGGAATGTATTTACCTCGATTACCCGAAAACCGAGTTCGGGTTCAGACTTTGGGATCCAATCAATAAGAAGATAGTGAGAAGCCGATATGTAGTATTTCATGAAGACAAGACAATTCATGACATCTCGAAGCCCGAAGTCCGGGTTCCAGTTCGACGTGAAGAACCCGTCCCTCATGTCTGAGTTGAAGCAGGGGGAGAGCCCAATGAAGGAAATGTTGACCAGCAACAAGTTGATGAGGACCGAGATACCAAGGTCCGAGTTGATGTTGAGAACCATGATGAATCGGGTTCTCAAGCGGCTAAAGAAAAACAACCGAGATACCCTACTAGAGATAGAAGACCTTCTACAAGGTACTCTTCTGATGAATACGCCATCATTGCTGAAGATGGTGAGCCTCAGAGTTATGAGGAGGCCGCAATGAGCTCAGACAAAGAAGAATGGTTGAAGGCAATGCAAGACGAGATGAGTTCCTTGCATGAGAACCGAACTTATGAGTTGACCGAGTTACTTAAAGGAAGATGAGCTCTGAAGAACAAGTGGGTGTACAAGATCAAACCTGAAGAAAACGGGCAGAAGCCGAGATACAAAGCCCGAATTGTAGTGAAGGGCTGCAATCAGAAGAAAGGTGTTGATTTTGAAGAGATCTTCTCTCCTGTTGTGAAGATGACCTCGGTCCGGACCGTGTTAGCCATGGTGGCTTCGATGGACCTCGAGGTAGAACAAATGGACGTGAAGACCACATTCCTTCACGGTGAGTTGGAGGAGGAGATATATATGAGCAACCTGAAGGGTTCCGAGTTCCGGGATGCGATTGCATGGTATGCCGGTTGAAGAAGAGTCTTTATGGCTTGAAACAAGCACCTCGGCAGTGGTACAAGAAATTTGAATCCTTCATGAACGAGCACAAGTTTGTGAAGACTGAAGCTGACCACTGCGTATTTGTGAAGAGGTATGAGACCGGTGATTCCCTGACTCTGCTGCTTTATGTTGATGATATGTTGATTGTAGGGCAAGACAAGATGAAGATTGCCGGATTGAAAAAGGCATTGAGCATGTCCTTCGCAATGAAGGACTTCGACCCTGCAAAGCAAATTCTCGGAATCAAGATCATCCGGGATAGAAAGAAGAAGCTACTGTGGCTAAGTCAAGAGAAATATGTTGAGAAGATTCTGAAGAGATTCAACATGGACAAGGCCAAAATAGTTAGCACCTCCTTGGCCGAGAACTTGAAGCTGAATAAGAAGCAGTGTTCAAGATTTGATGAAGATAGATAAGAGATGTTAATGATCCCGTACCAATCCGTCGTCGGAAGCTTGATGTATGCAATGATTTGCACTAGACCCGACCTGGCGTTTGCAGTTGGAATGGTGAGCCGATTTCTTTCGGACCCCGGCAGAGAGCACTGGGAAGCAGTGAAGTGGATCTTTAGGTACTTGAGAGGAACGACCGAATTATACCTCCGATTTGGAGATGGTGAAGCCGAGCTGCAAGGCTACTCAGATGTTGATTTAGGAGGAGATTTCGACTTGAGGAAGTCGACGATCGGATATCTGATGAGATTTGCTGGAGGAGCAATCTCTTGGCAATCAAGATTGCAGAAGTGTGTGACACTTTCGACAACCAAGGCCAAGTACATTGCCGTGTCCGAGGCAAGCAAAGAGATGCTATGGATGAAGAAGTTCCTCATGGAACTCGGCCATGAACAAGACAAGTATGACCTGAAATGTGACAATCAAAGCGCCATTCATCTGGCGAAGAACTCGACCTACCACTCCCACTCCAAGCATATTGATGTGAGATATCATTGTATCCAGGATGTGGTGGAAGATGGAGAGCTCAGACTTGCCAAAGTGCACACGGACCAAAATTGGTCAGACAAGATGACCAAGCTGATATCAGCAATGAAGTTTGAAGATTGCTGTAAAGGTGTTGGGTTAGTGAACCTGTCTCATTAAAGAGGCCGGGTTGATGATACACTCGTCACATTGACGGGTTGTGTCAAACCCGCACGATAGAGAAACCGGGTTGTTTTGAAGAGTTAAAGATGCTGGGCTGAGTTGAACTTGTTGTATTGAAGATGCCAGGTTGTATTTGATTTACTGCATTGAAGTTGTAGGGGGAGAATTGTTGGACTTTACTCCTTCAATGCTGGTCCAAGCCCATTTGAGGGGTTTAATATCCCAGACCTAATTTCCCATTATAAATACATTAGTTGAGGGTGGAATTAGGTTAGACCAAGACAGACTGTGAGAGGCATAGACGTCAAGGAAGATTTGAGCGTGAGAGTGACTCCGCATATTTTGAGAGCCTCAAGTGATATTCTTGAGTGACATTGTTAAGCAAGCCTACGTGCCTGCATATTTGAGAGATCTCGAGTGAAACACTTAGAGAGTTTGAGTATCACCATTGTTGGAGAGGTTGAGTGTACCACCAATTTGTTGTGTTTGATTCATTGTAACCGATCATAGTTATAGTGGATTTTTTATCTGGACCAGTGTCCCGTGAGTTTTTCCTTTCTAGGTTCAAAGAAGGTTTTCTCATGTAAAACAGATTGTTGTGTGATTGTCTCTTTCGCTCCCTTTTGTGTTTTTGATTACTTTTCCGCATTTTGATTGATGGTTGACGATAATCCACCTTTGAGTTTATTTGAGGGTAAGACTGTTGCACCAATTTTACCCAACATGTTTCCATATTGGAAACTGTCATTTGACTGTCATCATTTGCCTTCGAATAACTAACAGCCCCGCCCTGTCCTGGTGGTTCCGATGTTGACCCCTCCCGTAGCCAAGCAATGTCTCTGACTTTGCACAAATTTGATGGCCTCCTCATATGGTTTGCACGTGAATTCTTGCAAGGAATGGATCTACTGTTGCACACCAAACATAAATCCTTCCCCTGCCTTTTGAAGAGCTTGAATCATCCTTAGCTCCTCCTCTCTGTCAACAATCTTGAATCATCCTTATCTTCTTCTAAGATTGGTCGATCTTACATAAATTTTGTCCAAGGACTACTTAATATATATATATATATATATATATATATATATATATATATATATATAAGTTAATTTTTTCTCCCTGACAAAATTAATTTTTTTATACTTTTGTTATCTTTTTCATGAATCTAATATTACCTTTTTAATACATTATTTCCTAGTTGTATATCTAATTTGTATGATTTGTTAAATTACTTTGCTCGATAAAGTTAAACATTTTGTATGACATATAATATTAATTTTATTATGGTTATATAACTTAGAGTTGGTTAAAATTAATTTATAAAATTGATAATAATAAATTAAAATTGGTTTAATTTATTATTTTTTAATTTAATCTATAACATTATTCTATAAAATATTTCTATGTACATAGACAATAAATCAATTTTTTAATATGTTTATGAGTTTGATCTCTAGGCCCAATGATGGAGCTTGCAAGAAGGGGGGTGTCATGTGTCCTGCTGGCACAAAATTTTCTATAATTTCTTTTTTATATAGTAATGTAATAATTATCAAAATTATATTGATATAATTTGATTTTTTTTTTCTATCTGTATATGAATTGCTCATAATAATTTTTTTATAATATTTTAAAACTATATATTAAAAATTATCTATATTTAAATTATTTTCATTAAGATTTTCTATATTATTTTAATTTTTTAAGTTGTTATTTAAATAATTATTAATGATTTTAACTCATTCAATGAACATAGAGCAACATTTTAATTGAAAATAGTGTTTTATTATTTTCTTTATTATTATTATTATTATAATCATCATCATTATTATAGATATATTTTAAGTTTTTGCTTTTGACAACATTATAAATTTTAGCTAATTTAAAAATTAATAATACTTTTCATACATGAAATATTCCATCAATTAATTGTCTTTTATAATTTTTTTTATAATTTTCAAACTTATTTTTTATGACTTTTATATTCCCACTTTTGTATAGGAATGTTTATATAATAGTATAACTTAAAGGTGCAAATTTTTCTTGTAGGTTTTTATGAAAATTCTTTTCTGTAATATTTTGGATTTTTACAAGTTTTTTCTTCAATTTTTGCTATATTTTTTTATGACTTTACATTCCCACTTTTGTATAGGAATGTTTATACAATAGTATAACTTAAAGGTGCAAATTTTTCTTGTAGGTTTTTATGAAATTCTTTTCTGTAATATTTTGGATTTTTACAAGTTTTTTCTTCAATTTTTGCTATGATTTTGAAAAAATACTATTATTTTCTTAAATTTGTTGCTAAATCTATTAAATTTATATATTTTCTACGTATTCTTGTACAAATTTTATTTTTTATCAAATAACTTAATATATCTTACATATTTTTTACAAATAATTTAAATAAAATTTCTTCACATTTCTATTTACAAAAAAATGGAGTGTTTTTAATAAAGTAGAGAAAAATATTAATCAATTAAAAAAATAATCAATATTTTTACATATTATCCATAAGAGATATGATTATAAAAATATTATATTTAATTTATGGACAAAACTACTTTAGTACGAAAGTAATTTGGTGCAAATTACACGAAGCGTTGTTTTCTACTCAAAGCCCCCCTTATGTTTTATTAATTTTTAAGGGTTTAACTTCCTACACCCAACACAATTCTAATACACCCAACACTTTTGTCAAAATGCCAATATTGCCCTTGTCCCATTTGCTTTTGTTTATTTTAACATACACCAGCTGGTTGTTCTTGGACATGCGCTCTTCTTCTTGCTTGTTGCTTCTTGCTTGGATTCTCACTGCTTCTTGCCTTGTTGGTTTGGTGGTGGAGGTCATGGTTAGCATTCGTGGAGGTATCGTTGGCCGCTATCATCGTCGGAGGTAAGTTCTGGCGCTGTTACTGTAGCTGAAAACACTCATACGGATTGACAATCCATATGAGTGTTTTTTTTTGTTTTTTAAATTTTTGTTTTGTATTTTTTAAAGGTATTATTAATTAATGTATTTGTTCTTTTAAGTGATGTATTGAATTTGAATTAAAATAACAATTAATACTGTGAAAATGAATATACAACTACTTTGTTAATGATTATTTGTTTTGAATTTGTTTGTTTATTAAGATGGACAACGATGATTGCATGCATGATGATATTATGTCTGAAGAAATAAATATGAGTGAAGACAACAGAGGCGAACCATTTGCATTTGAAAAGAACAACTCTGTAATTGATTGTTTCGATGTATTTAAGACTTCAAAGGTATTTATATGATATAATAGCATATTGAATGTCAGTAAATGAATAATTTCATAAGATTAAGCACGTATTCTGAAATTTTGTAGGTGTTTAATTCTCGTGACGAGGTATTGCAATGGGCTCGTAGTGTTGCATATGAGATTGATTTTGTAGCTGTGATAATGAGGTTTGACACAACAACTGGTAAAAGGGGGTTAAACTATAGAGCATTCAACAAAGGTTTAGTATGGACGAACACTAGTAGTAGAAAATGTGGTTGTCATTTTAAGGTGTGAGGGAAACCCATCGTAGGAGGTGAAGGGTGGATGGTCAAGTTAATCTACGGGTTACATAACCATTGTTTGGCTAAGTCATTTACTGGACATCCATATGTTGGTCGTTTAACTGAGGAAGAAAAGTGTATTGTTGCTGAAATGACAAAGTCAAGGGTTAAACCGAAGAATATTCTTCTGACTTTAAAAGGTCACAATTCAGAAAATTATACAACAATGAAACAAGTCTACAATGCAAGATATGCGTTTCGTATTTCTATAAGAGGCAATGATACTGAAATGTAACAATTAATGAAGCTTCTTCAACGTGATATGTATGTCCGTTGGCATAGAGTAAAGGATGAAAATGTTGTTCGAGACATGTTCTGGGCACATCCGGATGCAGTGAAATTGATAAATTCATGTCATTTGGTTTTCCTCATTGACAGTACATACAAAACAAACAAGTATAGACTCCCTTTGGTCGACATAGTTAGAGTGACACCTACTGGGATGACATTTTCAGCTGCTTTTGCGTATTTGGAGGGCGAACGTACGAACAATCTTGTATGGGCTCTTGAACGATTTAGAGGGCTTTTTCTAAAGAGTGAGCTTTTCCCTAATGTCATTGTCACAGACAGAGATACAACACCGATGAATGCGATCAAAGATGTTTTCCCTGACACAACGAACTTGTTGTGTCAGTTCCACATTGACAAAAATGTGAAGGCAAAATGTAAAACGCTTGTGGGACAAAACAATGCATGGGACTATGTCATGGAAGCATGGGAAAGTCTTGTAGATTGTGCTTCTGAAAATGTATATGATGAGTGTCTGATGAGGTTTGAATGTGTTTGTGCACTATGGCCAGTATTTGTTCGATATGTCAAAGACATGTGGTTGATTCCCCACAAAGAAAGATTTGTCACAACATGGACTAATAAAGTCATTTCACTGCATGGTAACGTTTTTCTAACTGGTGTTATTTTAACCTTTAACTACAGGGTTGAGTCTGCTCATTGGACCTTAAAGCGGCTACTGCAGGAAAGCCTTGGAGATCTATGTAATGTATGGGATGCGATGAACAATATGATCACATTGTAACACAATGAGATTAAGGCTTCTTTTGAGACAAGCACACATGTTGTTGGACATATGTTTAAAGCTACCTTGTATAAGAGTCGTGGGCATGGTTTCCAGGTATGTGTTAAATGAAATTGCTGCGGAGTTTGAGCGAGTTAAGTATGTAGGTGTTGATAGTTCTCGTTGTGGATGTGTGTTTAGAAGCACACATGGTTTGCCTTGTGCATGTGAGTTAGCCAAGTATAATCTTGGCAGCATACCACTGGGTGCCGTACACATGTTTTGGCAGAGGTTGCATTTCTCGAACCAAGGTGTTGATGAGTGCGAAGTCACCATAACAAAAGAGATGGAAGCAATATCCAAGGGATTTGAAAGTCTTGACATGTGTGGCAAAGTTACTCTAAAGACTAAATTGAAATAAATTTCATATCCTGATAAAACATCCATGTGTCCTCGTCTTGAAAAGGTGAAGACAAAAGGGGCTCAAAAGAAAAATGTTACCAAGCACCAAAGATCAACCAAGCGGGATCCATCGTACTTTGAGTATGTCGACGCGTTACATTCTCAGCATGATAATTGCTCGTCTATACCACAGTCTGCATCAACATCTTCAGGTCCTTTACCAATGGGTAATATTCCAATTCTGGATCAATTCCTTTCATGCATGAGAAATTACATTATTGGTGTATGTGATGTTAAAGCCGATGGTAACTATGGATATCGGGTTATTACAGGTTTACTGGGTTTTGGTGAAGATGTCTGGGCTGTGGTTTGCAACCATTTGCTTAAGGAACTTACCGAATGGTCTGAAGACTATACTGTGTTGTTTGGTGGGTTACAAAGATTTGAGGAGATAAAGAGGTCACTACTTGTTGACGGATTGTCAAAGGTAAAGGTTTTATGTGTTGTTTTGATAAGTTTACCATACTGTTGTGTAGCATTATACTTATACTTTGTAAAATGCAGGTAACACAGGATAAATGGATGGATATTACTGACATGGGTTATGTCATTGCTTCATGTTATAACCTCATTCTTGTTTGTGTTTCTAAGCAACAAAGTATGACGTTTTTCCCACTTAGAAGCCAACCGCCTAGAGATGCTGCTGTACATCACATCATTTGTACTGGTCATGTATATGGAAATCATTTTGTTCAGGTATTACGAATACCATTTCATTTGTTTACAATCATTATAAGCAACAACGTGTTGACTTCTCATTTTGTTTAGGTAACTTTGCAAGACGGATGTCCTATGCCACCAACTGCTTTATTATGGTCAAGACATTGTCATTCTCAAGCACAGCACTGGCCAACAAGTTATATTAGTCGAATGCAAAAATATAACAGTTTGACAAGATTACCAACAGATTATGTTGATTTGGGAAGTCAAAAGTGACTCGTTTGACATTACTTTGTTATTTGATTATAATGAATTCTGAAATTGAATCTTTGTAATTTGATTACTACAGCTATTATGAAATGAAAATTGTGTTGAATCTATCCAGACATGATGTTTAAACAATTAAAATAGTAATGTAGGTTCTAAAAATGTTAAGACATGTGTTAATATATTAGCATATGCCATACAAAGATGTAAAAACTCAAACTACGTGATGCCTTATACACAATCAACTCGTGGGACGTCTCGACCTGACATACACCATCCGATTGTCACACACATCGCGAGCTAATGTGATACACTGCTCTACTATGTCGTATGCGTCAATGCCAGCGGTAACCATTCGAAGATCTATCATTTGTTGCAATCTCTCTACAATCGTATGGCACGTGCCCTGAATAGAAGGATAAAAAAACATGTATGACATTAAGGTCACCAAACCAATGCAAATTACAATCCAATTAAAATGATTTTTAGCTTACCAATGTATGTCGTGGCATTTTTGCCTCAGCAGGTGCAACCACATGTCCCTCTGGAACAGGTGGTGGATCTGGCATGGTTTGTGGTGGATCTGGTATGACAAGAGGATGTCCAATGGCCTCCCCAGGCTGTGGCCGAATCATGAAAGGGTGCGATATTTGGTAGAACCAATTAAAATAATCTCCATGACACTGACCAGGGAAAGCAACGTAATCTCTCGTGACCGCAAGAAAGTTAGAAAATTGAAGCCACCTATCGTCGACCTCTTCAGTGGACGGGGAGGGCAAGGTCAACAGAGGCGGAATACTCTGAACAAATCCAAACTTCCTGAGTACCCTCTCTGGTTGGTATCTGGAAGGCCCCCATGACTGGTAGATGTAGCAACGATGCGACGTCGTCCAGCATGATCGTCATCTCTTCGATCGGTAAATGGAAACTACTGGTCTCCTTATGTCATCTCTCCACAAAGGCTGAGATTAAACCCCGGTCACCTGTCTCCAATGAACAGGTGATAAGTGGGCTTAACCCCTTCCCGGCGACCAAACCTTCAATCTGAGGTGCAGGCCTACCAAATTTCTGCACCTTATTCCCATGAGATGCCAACTTCAACTCAGGGCGTTCCTGTAATATTTGTTAGTTAGCTACCTACAAAGAAATGCCAAAAATAAAAGTCAAATGTAATTATATTTGAATACAATCATACCTCTCCCGTCCAAACCTTAGCTGCGATATGATCAGCGTAAAGAGTCAACACTGAAGTGTCATGGGGCCCACCAGGAAATCCCTCGACCTCAGCATCAATGCTTCCCTCGACCTCAGCATCAAATCTTCCCTCATCAGGTGCAACAATGTCACCAACGTCGACGGCTTCCTCAGCAGGCACATCCTCAACAACACCAGTCCTTCTGGGTTGTCTTCGTGCGGATGCTGTCGGCCTTCGGCGTGCAGACGGTTCTTCTTGAATGGATTCTCTACCTTCTCTAGCCAAACCCGCCCTAATCCTCTCATTTTAACCATTATCTGACATTTATTCAAACCAATTTGTTACATTACAACTTCAAATAAATTCATACTCTTAAAAATCAAAACAACAAATATACAATCGTACCCATGTACACATTGAGGTTATAAGATGCATCAAAGGTCAACTAAATCAATGCTCAACTAGTAAATGATATTCGGTTCGATTTCCCTATACATAATCAACTAAATCAACACTTTGTCTAAAATATACACAATCAACTATCAATTTCCACCCGTACACTAGTCGTAATATTGGGTTCGATACTGACCACATATATGGACCACACAAACATTGGTATCGAATCAACATGACACTATAAGACACATCAATGCTCAACTAAATCAACACATAACTACAATAGGTACATAAGTACAATAGTTACATAACTAAATCAACACATGAGGTTATAAGACACATCAATGCTCAAACTAAATCAATGCTCAACTAGTCAATGATATTGGGTTCGATCTCCTTATACACAATTGACTAAATCAACACATTGTCTAAAATATACACAATCAACTATCAATTTTCACCCGTACACTACTTATGATATTGGGTTTGATACTGACCATATATATGGACCACACAAACAATGGTATCTAATCAACATGAGGTTATAAAACACATCAATACTCAACTAAATCAACACATAACTACAATAGGTACATAACTAAATCAACACATGAGGTTATAAGACACATCAATGCTCAAAATCAAAGACATTTCAAGGCTCATAGGATCCATACAGGCAACTCAATCAACATCATTTCTAGAAAATATATTTTTATTTAAAAAACTCAAAATACACATACGAATTGGCAATCCGTATAACTTATACGGATTACCAATCCGAATCGACCTTACGGATTCCAATTCCTTATTATGGATTGCCAATCCGTATGGCTCCTACGGATTCCAAATCCTGCTTATGGATTACAAATGCATATGAACGTTAATATCAAATGTCGAACAGGAATGGAATCGACTTACCTCTGTCGCGCAAGCATAGCACCAAAAACGTATTATAAGGACAACTGCGGAAGCTCCTACGGCAGCAACGGCGACAGAAGATGACGTCAAGGAGAAGCACAGCAGCGACGGCGATGGAAGATGCGAAGGCACCTCAACAGAATGAATGGTGTATTGGCAAAATTTTAAAACGTTCAATTAAACCTTTTTTACAAAGGGTATTTCCACCATTTCACTATTTACTGCTGGGTGTATGGGAATATTTGCTGGTGTAGGAAGTTAAAGCCAATTTTTAATTTAGAATTGTTTCAAACAAAAGGTATTTGTCCGTAGGTGACTATGTTTCGTGTCATTTTTGTCATAATTATATATTATAGGCATAGTTGTGAAAACTGACCCGGTCGAGGTAATGGGTCAGTGGTCCAATCGGTGGACTAGTAATTGGCCCGATTTGACCCGGTCTATATTAAAAAATTCAAAATTATATTATATATACGTATATAATTAACATTTTTTTATTAAAAAAATTCATTCATAATTTCATACTCAAAAATTCAAAATAATAAGTATTAAAGTTGATAACAAGTAAAGTGTATTAATAATAAAAAAGAGTGTAAATAACAATTACTAAAATCAAAATAGCAAATTGGAAATTGCATAAAACAATTAAAGGGGTATGAAAAGTAAACTTGTGGATTTAGCCCATTTCTAGCCCAAATAAGGAAAACCTACCACTATATATACTATTTTACGCTTCTTCCCTACGCCTCTTCCTCTGCTCAGCTATGCCTTCTTCCTGCAACCCTACCTGGCGGCGGTGTCGTACAAGCAAGTGGCGATGCCGAAGTCGAAGAGCTTGACAGCGGCAGAGGTGTCGAGTAGAATGTTGCCGGCCTTGACGTCGCACCTTCCTTCCTCCCTTCTTGCTGCAAGGCGCTACGGCGTGAAGGAGGCTCGACGATGGCAGCGCGGTGACGAGCTTCTGCATCACGGCGTGACAACGACAATGGTGCAGCGACACCGTTTCAGTTTTTTTTTCTTCACGCACAACCCAGTCCGGGTTCCCGGTTTCAGACAAAACCGGTCGAGTTCCATCGGGCCAAACCGGGCCATGTGCATGGATGGTTCAATGCCCAACCCCGCCCGGATACAGCTACAGTTCGCGGTCCAACCGGTCCGACCGGCCGAGTCGGACCGGGTTTGATAACACTGATTATAGGTTCAATTATTTTGGTCCTTCAAATGTTTTGTTTTCATGCTCCGTCACTATCTAGACACGTGTAAAAAATTGTACCATCTAATTTCTTATCTCTTAATAATTTCCTATCTCTTAATGCATGTGATCTTTAAGTCTTAATTCTTAAAGAGAAAAATTAATATAATAAAAAATCAAATTAATTTTGAAACTAAAATATTTTAAGTTACAGTACAAATATATATCTTAAAGAAAATAATAACATCTACTATACATATATAAAATTAAGAATAAAAAAAGAGACATATTACATGAATATGACATAAACAACAAAGGAAGTGATTTCGTTGAAAAGTTTGATTTGCAATTTTAGATTTTCACATGAAAAGACTATCATTTTCTACAACAGTCTGAGTACAGTTTAGCCAAAGATCAAGTCCATCATGAAAAGATTAAGCACATTGACATCAGATATCACTTCATCTGTTTTGAGAAGATGGTCAAAGTCCAAAAAGTTGATATAAGAGAGAATCCAATTGATATGTTCACAAAACTTGTTCTAAGAAGCAAGTTTATGCATTGTCTAGATTTACCTAACGTAGATTGCTGGAAATGAATTGAGTTACTTGTAATTCAGAAATGTTATTGAACTAAAGGGGAGATTGTTGATTGTTGGGTGATGGGTGATGGAAATGGGGTGGACGACAACCTTGGTCATCTGGTCCAATACTCTTGTCTTGTGTATTGGTCATCCAATATTCTGCAATCTAATGGAGCATTTAGTCATGTAGAAAGAAGAGTTCAGTATGGTGGTTCATTAACATAGATTGTGTTGTAACTATAATTGTTTTTTATTTTTATGTTATAATCGTTTGCAATTAGACAATTAGTTGTTGTTTCCTTCATAAAAAACTTTATATTTTGAATCCAGTGGACTTACGAATCTTTTGAATCCTTCTTTGTAAATTCTATTATTCACAATAAACACAACAATTTTAAGAAATATTTCTCTTCTCCTTCTATCATCTAAATTTTCCTATTTAAATAGAATTTCTTGAATCTTTCTCAATAACATCTTGGCAGCAAAATCAATTGGAGTCTATTTTCCAGTGAGCACGTTCGGTTACATGTCTAAATGCTCCTTGTTTATTAGTTAATTAGTCTACTATGATTATGACCGGGTTTATTTCTTATCCCGTCCAAACATTGGTTCAACTTGAAAGAAAAGTTTGGAGGGGCCAAATTGATTCAGACTATATAACATATTAATTAAATGTAATAATTTTGATAATATAATGTTTTATAGGTATTTAATAATATTATTTAAATACTATTTTTTTTAACAACTCTTATGATATTAAAATATTTTATCCAGTTTATTAATAACACTTTACAACTTTTTAATATATATATATATATATATATATATATATATATATTCTTGTTTTTGGTTAAATTAAAAATTAAAAAATTTATTTGAAAGTGCTTTGTGTGAAAGAATCTCAATGAATTTTCTTTATACAAAACAAAATTTATACAATAATTACAAAATATTAAGTTTTTTTAATCAAATTCTCAATGAATTTAAAGACAACCATATTTTTGCCAGAATCATAGAAAATTTTGTAGAAAAAAATTACAAGAAAATAACAAAATTCATAAAAATTTGCATGAAAAATCCACGAGAAAAATATGTAGGTTCAAGTTAGTTATATTATATAAACTTTATTGTATAGAATAAAGATACAAAAATAAAATAAAATAGAGTTTGAAGAATGCAACAAATAGTTTTATATGTTGAAAAGACAATTAATATTAGTCAAATAGTTAACGTGTGAAAAATATTATTTTTATAGTTAATTTAGTGTGATTTTATTTTAATGGTCATTTAAAACTATTTGCAATATTGTTTTACTGGTAATTAAAATGACACTCTATAGTTAATTGGGTGTGATTTCACTGCTAAAAACCGTGTTTTTATGACGGTTTTAAATGTTAATTAACGACAATTCTAAAATCACCTTTAAAGCGTGTGTTGTTAAAAGTGAATATTTTAAAAAATGGTTGTCAAATTATTTTTTAATGTAAAATTTCTAAGACGATTTCTTGGAAAAATTGTATTTGAAGGGTTAACTTTCAAATACGATTTTCTGGAAAACCGTCTTAGAATGTAGACTTTCTAAGACAGTTTTTCAGATAACCATCTTAGAATGTATTTTTCAAAAAATAAAAACTAAAAATAGTAAAGATTCTAAGACGTTTTTTCAGTAACTGTCTTAGATGTCTTTTTTTTACTAAAAAAATTGAAAAAAATTAAGGATTTTAAGATGACTTTTTGAAAAAACAATCTTAGAATATAGACTTTGTAAGATAGTTTTCCAGATAAACTGTCTTAGAATCCTCAATTTTTTTTTTTTAAAAAATTTAAATTAAGGATTCTAAGATGTTTTTTAAAAAACAATCTTAGAATATTGACTTTGTAAGATAGTTTTCCAGATAAACTGTCTTAGAATCCTCAATTTTTTTTTTT
>CM023955.1:22136520-22208729 GCA_013407115.1 Glycine latifolia
AAAAAATTTAAATTAAGGATTCTAAGATGGTTTTTTCAAAAATCGTCTTAGAATGTAAACTTTCTAAGACAGTTTTTCAAAGAACCGTCTTAGGATGTATTTTTTTTTTAAAAATTAAGATAATAAATTATCAGTTATCAAGGATCTTCTCAAGTCAAATCATTACAGTAATCATGCTGACCACCTACAATGTAATACACTACATGATTTGGCATATTCATTAATATGCAAATGTTCCATTACATAATAGAATATCACTACATGATAAATTTCATTACATAATAGATTATTATATAAAGTCTCTCTTCTCTTCCTCTATACCTAGAAAAAAGAAGTAATTGAAGCAGGACTGAAACCAGATGGACCAGACATTCACATAATTTAATTACAATGCAGAAGAAGAAGAAGAAGAAGAAACAATATCTTAATATAATTAGTAAAATATATGCATCAATGTCCCATAAAAAAGGATACATTTAATTGAACCAGGATGTCAAAAACAAATTATGCCGCATCTTATGCATTACGAATGTTTTGACAATATTTGTAGATCTACAGGGCCATCTGAAATTTTACATGTCTTTCAATAAATATTCATCATCCAAGGTAAAATGCAGAACGATATGAATTTTCATTAGTAATTATGCTTTACATACTAACATGCCATTGAGCTCAGCTTAAGTCTTTTGGAATTAGCCAACACAACACTGATCAAATTATGCCCTATTGATGTAGTACACAAACCTTGGGCAACTCTAGCAATCTCCTTGGCGAAACCCGTTGAGACAAACTTATTTTCAGTGTCAATACAAGGAGAGACATTTCTTCTTTATATATCTCCCTAGCCACCTCAAGAATTTCATCCTTTATATTAAAACAAAGTTAACAGTTAGTTCATTCAGACTCAGACAAGTTAGAACTAAACAAGTAATATATATGTAAATCCTCCCAATTTGTAAAAATTTCAAAAGATCACGAGTAAATGCTAGCTAAAAAAAAATTAAAGATTAAAAATAATGCATAATGTTTTACCTTAAAATAAAGGAGACAAGAAAACATTAATAAAATGATTGTTTCTATCATCACCTGTTACTAATCCACCCCATGTTCATTACAAAATGATAAAAATAGATAATGGAACCTTAAAGGAATGGTGTAAATGTACACTAATTATATTATTAGAAAGAGCATTACCGCTCTTGAATTTAATATCATTGGCTTCCACACTACACTAGATAAACATGCTCTAAAAAGTTTTGGTGTCAGAAAATGGCTTCCACATGCCATTGGGAATTTGTCATGATGGTACCCACATGCCTGATCCTTGATGAGGATGCAGGTTCATACTACCATTTTCCTTATATGGCAACAATTAAGTACAAAGATATATATAGCACGAACTTACATTCTCTCCGCCAACTTCATCATACTTTTCCTTCCCTCAACACTCGTTATCACTAATTACATACACACACACACATATTTGACATTAATTGGAAATTAACAAAGGCTAGCGTTTAGCTCCAAAGGCCTGCCCGAATTAACCAGAAGTTTATATATGTTATGCATCACTCTATCATCCACTTCTACATGTTCAATCCATGTAACCTAATCAATCTAGGAGAAAATATATAAAAAGGGAGACAATGCGTACCACTTCCAAGCCTCTGTTGTAGTTTCATGCCACTCCAGTTGAAAGGACTTCAAGGGTCAAAAATCAGAGTAGGGCAATCAATTACTCTCTAGGAATCTCTTCCGAAGAACCTTTGTACAATCCTGATAAAGGAAGTAAAATATTAACTAGATGGTTTCTCGTAGCATATGAAGGAGACAAATATAGCAAATGCTCAATTCTAGCAACATAAAGAACAACATAAAAGTCCAAAAGATTTTGATCCATGTTTGTAACCCAAAACAGAAGTATCTCCATCATACTTTTGAACACTAAGCATTTGATTCAAACTACATTTTCCTCTATAGAGCCTTTTCAAAAGATCAACCAAGTAAGAAATTTCAAAAAGTAAAAGCATGTACTTTTCACCTTGACTCTTTTTGTAATCATCAAATTCTTTTTGTAAAAGATTGCACTTGTTGATATTTGAAATTGATGAGGCACATACACGTCCATTAGCATTGTAACTTGAAATAAGTTTTTCATTAGCTTCTTTCAAATTACAAAGTTCAGATTGCAATTCAGCAATTTTGGTAACATGCCATTTGAGAGTACCTTTTAGCCTATTATTGGTTTGTGCAAGCCTTTGAGCCTCTTCATGCATTTCATGGAAAGCATCAACAATATTATCATATTCAGAATTTACTTCAAATTTAGCACTTAAGAAGTCTTCATCATCACTTAAAGTGCATGTGAAACAAACATTTGCTTCTTTATTCTCACTTGATGATTCAGAGGTTGTTGAATCATTGTCTTCCCACATTCAAATTTAATGACTCAGAGGTTGTTGAATCATTGTCTCACCTTGTTGCTTCTTCAAAAATATTGGACATTCAAATTTAATGTGTCCAAGCTTTCCACATTCAAAGCAAGTGAAGTTGGTAGAGGTGTTGTTGTTGTTGTCATTTTTCTTGTTGAACTTATTGAACTTTCTGTTATTGTTTCTTCTCATGAATTTGCTAAACTTTTTGATAATAAGATTCATGTTGTCATCTTCATATGCTTCACTTGAGTCTTCTTTCTTTTCCACTTTAGAGGATGCAACTTTCAAGGCTATACTTTTATGTTTCTTATTTGCATCTTCTGCATTGGTAATTGTGACATTTCAAGTCCATACTCAAGAAGCTTACCAAAAAGTATAGCCATGGACATTTTAGACAAATCTTAGGATTCCCTGATTACTGTAAATTTTGGTTGCCATGGTCTTGTTAAACACTTTAGTATTTTGATGTTTAACTCTTCAGCATCAAAAGTCTTTCCAAGACCAAGAAGATGGTTGACAATGTGAGTGAACCTTGTTTGCAGCTAATATATGTTTTCAGTATTGCTCATCTTGAACATTTCATATTCATGAATCAAGGCATGCTTCCTTGATCTTCTTACTTCATCTGTTCCTTCATGAGTTACCTCCAACATCTCCCACATTTCCTTTGCGCTTCTGCATCTCACATTTCTAAAGAATTTGTCAGAAGAAAGAGCAGATGTAATCATGTTTTTAGCTTTAAAATCATATTGCACAACTCTTTTTTCAGTATCTGTCATTTCATCCCATTCATTAGGAATCAAATTATTATTAACAATTTTCATTGGAACCAAAGGACCTTTTTCAATAGCATTCCATGCACGGGGATCATTTGATTGAATAACGATCTGCATACGATTTTTCCAAAAACTAAAATGCTCACCCTCTAACATTGGTGGACAATTGAGAGAAGCTCCCTCTCTAAAAGTTATTTGAGTAGTATTCATTTTCTTTGAAAAGAAAGTGATCTTGAATAACTTTCAAGAACCAGCTCTTGATACCAATCAAAAACACAATGAACACACTACAAATAAACCAAGAGGGGGGTGAATTGGTTTAAAATAGATATTTAAAATTTTCTAAAACAAATTGCGGATTAAAACTTGGATCATATCACTTAAACACCTTTTGAAAAATCTAGAACTTTTCTTTCAATCAAGATCAACCTTGATATGCATGTAATGACAGAAATAGTTTCTTTGCTAATAATATTTTGATTACCCAAATACAAGCAATGGAAGAAATACAAAATTAGAACAAAAGACTCAGCAATTTATATTGGTTCACCTCTCTAACATGGAGGCTACATCCAGTGGCTTCCAACCAACACTAGGTTAGAGTTTCCACTATATCAAAATATCTTTTACAAGCAATTTACAAGTGATTATCTTTATCAACCCTAGATAAAGAATCTGAATTCTAAAATACTATTAGAAAACAAATCACAAAGATCCTGAGAACCCTACTCAGATCCTTAACCCTAGAGAACCATACTCTAAAAGCTTGAAAAGAAACAAATTGATATACCATAACAAAATTTTGATACACAGAAAAATTCTAAAGAAAGATTCAAGAGAGACATAACCTGTGATCCTTCAATGTATGAATGAATGAATGAAGTTACCAATCAATCAGGTTGAATGAAATTCAAAGCTCAGAATCAAAACTCTTGACAACCCTTCTTTTCTTTAACACATCATCTCAAAGACTCAAAACTCTTGATCTCATAAGATATGTTTCACACTCAGAACAAATCAGTATATTGAGCACTTTAGAAAGCTTAGTATCTTTTGGATAAGTCACTCATATGTACAGAACAATTCGTTCTATATCTATTTATAAAGAACAGACCCTTAAAGCTTTTATAAAACTGATTTAACTGACAATAATCGATTAAAACGATAGTGTAATTGATTATCTTATCATATGTAATCGATTAATATGTTCTTGAACTTCCTAGAAAAGATTTCATGAACAAGATAATCAATTAATACGCAATTTAATCGATTAAAGCAGTCTTCATGTATGTGAAATAAGATGTAATAATCGATTACATAAGACTGGTAATCGATTAAACTAGTAAGGCTCAAAATATGAAATAGCTTGTGTAATCGATTACTGATAATGGTAATCGATTATACGAGTAATACATCATGACTAAAGAACTAAGATAATCGATTACATAACAAGATAATCGATTAAAGCAATGATGCATGGTTTTCATATTGCACTATGTAATCGATTACAAGAAACCTGTAATCGATTAATCTGTTCTTCAAGGCTTTTCCAGATTTAGAACAAAGGCCTTTAATCGATTAAAATACTGTGTAATCGATTAAAGCAGTAAGTTTCCATTTTTCAAAGACTTAGCCATGAGAACTTGGATTCTTTTGAAATCATTGAATTGCTTTAGTCATTTAATCAAAAGCATGTATGCATGAGGATGAGAATGCAAATGCAATGCAAGGATCACAAGGCAATGATCTTGAACCACTTAGACAAATTACAAATACCTTTAAATTGATTAGGCATGTAAAAAGCTAAAACTCCAAGCCATCCCTGCTTCAATCTTCTTGCAGCTTCCTTTAAATCCAACAGCTTCCTCCTGCCTTCGCTCTGACAACCAGCAAAAACAAAAACAAAACCATATCCATTAATAATTTAAAAAAAAGAGTGGAAAACACATTTATATAAGCGAAATGTAAGAGAAAACAAATACCGAAGTCGTGGAATCAGGGATGTGAAAACGAAATAGAAAGGACAGAGTCCAAAAGTAAGAACAAGAAATATGAAAGTAATAATAAAGACAAAAAGGAAATAATGATTCTCGAAGAAAAATCATTTCTATTTTCTACTATTCATAGATCGAGTGCATACAGAACAAAATATAAACACATACCAAAGCAAGAAAATGCATACATAAAAAACCTAAATAACCGAATAACAGTGACAATAACAAGAATCTTACAAAATAAGGAAAAAAAATTAAAAAAATAGAATTAACATTCATAGATCTAGATGAAGATGAACGTCAAGCATGAGAAGGAGGGAAAACTAACTATGAAGCAGAGTCATCAACGAGTTGCAAATGTTTGGAATATATCCAGTCAGTTAATTGGTAGTAGTTTAGTGGTGAGAATTACATGTTATGCCAAAAACTTGATAGCAAAAAATCTCAAATATACGGTCGTCAAGTTATAAAATTTATCATTCTTCCATAGGGACATGTTTTATGATTATCAATTTTTTGTAATTCAAGAAGATAAAACAAGAACATTATTTGATTGAGAGAAGATATTGAGAATATAGTAAAGAGTGAAAGTAAATTAAAATAAAGAAAGAATAAAAAGAATTAGATGAAATCAAACATGATAAATTTATCAAACATGATTTTATAATGGAATAATTTTCTTGTTTAAGTGTTCTTATTGATTCTCTTTTAAGGTGAGTTAACCTAAGTTAACTGTCATTCTTTCTCAAGACACAAAGGTGTATCTAATTGAATTGATTGCTACTTTTGTGGTTGCTATGTTCAATTATACTCATTGTGCTCTTTGTTAATTCATTTGATCCTAAGAGGATTAAACCTACTTTTTTGATTTAAAGCCAAGTTCCTTTCCTATGGTTCCAATGGTTACATTCACATTTTAGTTCTTCCCTAAGCGTCTAAGGTTGTTAAAGATGGTGGTTAATCTCTTCGTGTAAAGAAAATCAATAAAGAAAAATCAAGATGGGAACTCAATAGAATACTAAGATAATTCAATTAAACATTCATTATTCAATCAAAGACTAATCATAGAGAACATAGAGAACAAAACCAAGAGATGATATAAGAACATCCAAACCCAGGAAGAAGAATAACATAAAAATCATCCTCAATCCCAAGCCTAGAGTTGTCACCCAATTTCAAGGGGTTCAATCTTTAACCTAATGAAAAAATAGGCATTTAAAGGCAATAGGCTCAAAGCTTCAGGCCCAAAATACATTAAAATGCAAACATTCATAAAGTGTTGTTGCGTTGACCTCATGAGCGTAAGATGTAACTCACGATCATGAGATGCTCTACGAGATTTACAAGTTCCAAAATAGTGGATCTCACAGGCGTGAGATGAATCTTAGTGCAAGCCACCTTATCTCTTATGACAAGTGAATTAGAAGCATCGAGAAATAAGGTAAAGTGCTTCTGAACTTAGTAGTAAAAACATGTATCTTAAGTATGCACTTGATAATTATTTATCAGACTTTATCACACTTAGTAAAAAATGCAACTTACTTAAGAACTAATATTCAAAAGCCAAGAAGGATCATAAAAAGTTGGATTCCCATATGAACAAGCTCATAAGAATGAGTCTTAAATGAAAGTATATGAGGTACAAAATACTCCAAAAGAAAACTAGCGTCTAAGAAATAACAGAGATTTTGATATAGCTAGTTTAGAGTACTCTGACACTCCCCACATGTTTAAACCTCCTAGAACAAAAGTTTCCTATTGCAACAAGGAGGGCCACAAAGTCATTGAATGTTACTCTAGGAAAAATGTTCCTAAGAAAGAACCTATTAAATGACCTAATATGGAATGGGTACCTAAAAGTTATTCTTTTGCAAAATCATACTATGAAGAAAAGGATTAGAAATTTGATTCAAAAGAAAATCAGCTAAGAAAGAAGAGAGGGAAGTCTCCCTTTTTTAGTTGAAGCAACAAAATGAACATAGGTGAAGTGAAAAAAATACCACAAGAAGAGGGGGTTGAATTGTGTTTTCACAAAAAATTTAATCCTTTTTAAAACATAATGTATTTAGGTATAAGTTCAAAAACAGACAATTTAGAATGAAGAACTGTTTTGAGCTCAGAACAAAAATGCAATAAGTTTCTGAAAAAAAGTTTTTCATTGTTCAAAGCTCTGTTTCAAAAATAGTTGTTAAGTTATAAAGACTTTGATGAAAAGGTTCCGTTTTAAATATCTTTATAAAAAGTTTTCTCGCCTTTGTGATTTCCAAAAACCAGTAAACTGATCAATAAACAAAATCAGTGCAAAGAGATGTAGAAAATGATGCATGGTGATTTTTATATTAGTTCACCCCAACCTTGGGTTACGTCTAGTCCTTACCCTTCAAGATGAGATTTCACCAACACAACCAATCACTGTTGGACTAGCTAACCACTAGATTCCAACAACTTGCCAAAAACCCCACTACACTTCTCACCTGCCACTGCTAGACTAGCAACCCCACTACTTACAACCTTTGCCAACCACTTATTGAACTTTTACAACAAGAGGGTTTTGGTGCTTAGACTGCACAGAAACAAATTTCTCCTAAAAAAAGGGATTTTCACTCAGGAAATTACGAGATTTCACTTCTATCTATGATCTATATCAGTTTACAAGCATTTGCAGAAGTGGGTCACTCTCTATTAAGAAGGTGGAAGCAATAGTAATAGATTTCTGACACATAGAACTTAGCTTGAGTTTTCTCTCTTGGATAGCTTCAACTTCTCTTCAAGATGCTCCTTGTTAACCACTTAAAGCTTCAAAGATAACCATTAAAGTGGAATCAACTCAACTGACATACTTCTGGAAGAAGCAAACAAAAGGTGACAATTATCAAGTCATGATAGCTAACAAATTTGTTTTAAGGTTCCCATTTTGAGGAACCTTTCTTATGAACATTCTAAAGATACATCAGAATGTTGATTCTAATGTTAGTTGAGAAAGGATTCATTCTGTAGTGGATCCTTTTGATGAAGTACAATTGATATGGCTTTCTGAAGTAACCTGGTTTCATCATACTTAACACATCTTCACATCACAAAGTGTTTTAAAGTAGACTGCTCCACATATAAAAAAGTAAGAAACATTTGTTGGTGTGTTAGTGTTTTATCCAAGGTTAGACTGCCTAATGGCTTTAGCCTTCCATTCTGATATTGCACATTAGATCTTCTCATGGACAATTTCAGTTTTTAACATGATTGCATTTGGAAATGCTTTAGCACCAATATGTTGATGAGCCCTTAGTATGCGTGGATGCATATGGAAGATATGATGTGCTCAACTTTTGTCTTTTAATGAGTTAACTTCCTTTAGTGATTGCATATGGAAGACAAGATGTTGTCCTTGAGGTGCAAGCTTGAACCATTCTGAAGTTCAATTCTCAGAGTAAAGATCTTCATTATTCTGATGTAGACTCTTATGCAGTTTCATTTTGATGTTGGTTGCTTTCTTTGTAGACTTTGATATATCTTCTATGTAAGGCCTTTGTTGTCTTGAACTTTGCCAAGTTCAAGTAGTCAAAGGGAAGAACCCTTAATCATGTAAATGGGCTTCAAGGGATCTTCTAAGGCTTTTACTCTTGACATTAGTTTTGAGATAACCTTTCTAAGCACATCAGAATATATGCACATATCTAATTCTTAAGAATATTAGCACTGAAACACTTAAGCTGAATGTTAGTCATCACACAATCTCATTTTCCTTAAAATTTACGTTGCTAATGATATGTCATAATTAAAACTAGGGAAATGTGATTCAACAATAGGTTATCACCAAGAGTGACAACTTCCAAGACAAAGGCAAAGGAATTGTCAAAAGTGAGAAACTTTGCTAAAATAAAGTCTAGAAGGACATGTAGAAGCCTTCAGAAAGAACCTTAAGAAAGACATAGAACTAGAGAAGTTATAATCTAATTAGACAAGTGCAAACTAAAAAAAGCCATAGAAAAACTTCCAGGTAGGAAGTAAAGTTTAATCTGAATTAGTAGAATTAGCCAAGCTCATATCAGAAGTATAATATAGCCTCATAGGTCCATGAGACCATCTAATATCAGAAGGAAAAAGGAAACCTCTGGTACAAGTTTTGAAGAAATAAAACAACCATAATCACATTGATGCTTTTGAAGTCTGAGAAAATCTGACAACCATCTATCTTTCTCTTTCTCTTAGTTGTCACCAGATGTGGTGAATTGAGTTGTGACATCTTAAGCTTCGAAAGTATCTTTTCCTTGTTATTCTTGCGTAACAAGGCTAAAGTAACTCTCTTTGGAAGACATGTTTTCTCCATAAGGGTTGACTTATAATTGGCTAAAAAGAGATAGACAAAAGAAAGATCTTAAGTTTCTCTCATCACAAGTCAAAAGCTCTAAAGGGTAAAAAACCAAATCAATTAAACTTTAAAATTTTTTGACTTTTTAAAACCTTGTTAGTGTTCTATCTCTCCTTCAGTATGTTCTTGAGAATCATATCTTCTTCAATCCCAACCACTATCTCTATATCTCCTACAAATAAGAAACAAATCTCCTCATTAGCTATTAATATTTCTAAATCTTCGTTCGTCTCATTCATTCATGAGAATTAGAATGACTGCGAGAAAAATCTCCATGACCTCATAAAATTTATCTCATAATTTATGGATATTGATTTGGAAGCTAGCCAATCCGAAATTATGACAAAGCAGCACACCAAGCTTGAGACTAGGACATTCTAATTGTAGCATTGCTGTTATTGAAGAACAAGTCTTTGACAAGACACAAGCCAATTTTCCTCTGTACTGTAGATCTGGTTCAGGATGATATATATTCACTTTCCAATGGGCAATGGGGAATAAAGAAGGGTCATGTGTGATTTTTAGTTTATTATAAAAATTAAGCGGGTGCAGGATTATGAAGTGCAGGAAGTAACAACTTTTGGCATACTGATTATCATTGCCTAAAATAACTAGGGATTTTCTTCCTACACCAGTAACAATTCTAATACACCATTCCATTTTTTTAATATTCCAAAAATTCCCCTCTATGTTTCTTTTTGTTGATGTTGTTGCGCTGGTGTATGTTCAATTTTTTTGTTTCCTTTACGTTTGCGTTTTTGGTCGTTGTTCGGTTTTGGTGTGTGCATTGGTGTTTTGTTGTTGGCAGAGTTGGTTTTAGCTGGTGGTGGTGTCATTCAGTGTATTTGGGTTCGTCGACCTCGCGTTGTGGTGGTGGCTTTGAGTTATGTTTTTTTAATTATATACAAATTACGTAATCCGTATGAAGCATACAGATTGGCTAATCCGTACGTTCATACAGATGAAATTTTTCAAAAATTATTAAATATTTATTAAAACAATGATTTTAATAAATAAATAAATAAATAATGATATAATAAGTAGGTTAAATTGGATACAATTAGTCATTATTGTGGATGAATTACTATAGTTAAATTGGATAGTTAGTCTTGTAATGTATTTTTTGCCAATTGTTTTATTTTTTTTTTTTTAAGTTGGAAGGTTTTTTTGGGGTTTAGGTTAAATTATTTTTTTAATGAACAATTTATTGTATTTGGTTTGAATTTGTAATACTCATGCTAAAATAAATTTATTGAATTTGTATTATATTATCAGTTTATTGTTGTCAAATATTATTATTATGAGTGTGTTTTGTCAATGAATAAACTTTATTTTGATTTGTTAAGATGGACAACGATGAGTGGATGTATGACAATATTATGTTTGAAGAAATTAATATGAATAAAGACATCAGAGAGTAACCTGCTATGTTTGAAAATATTAATTGTTCAGTTGATTGTTCTGATGCCTTCAATACTTCTGAGGTATTTATATGATTTTCAATTTGGTTAAAGTTGTTAAATGAATGATTTAAAAAGATTAAACCTGTATTATTCATTTTTGTAGGTATTTCATTCCCATGAGGACGTATTGAAATAGGCTCATATTGTTGCATATGATAATGGTATTGTAGCTGCGATAATGAGGTCTGACACATCAACGGTAAAAAAGGGAAGGCCATCTTTTGTTTTAATTGGTTGTGAAAGGAGTGGAAAGTATAGAACATTCATCAAAGATTTGGTACAGACAATGACTAGCCCTAGAAAATGTGATTTTCCTTTTAAGCTGCGAGCCAAATCAGTCACGAGAGGTGAAGGGTGGATGATCAAGTTAATATGTGGCACTCATAAGCATGCTTTAGCTAAGTCATTATGTGGACATCCATATGTTGGTCGACTGCCAGAGGATGAGAAGATTATTGTTGCTAATATGACAAGGTCGATGGTGAAACCAAATAATATTCTTCTAACTTTGAAGGATCACAATGACAATAATTATACAACTCTGAAGCAAGTATACAATGCAAGATATACATACTACACGCGTATAAGAGGCAGTAATACTGAAATGGAATAATTAATGAAACTTCTTGAACGCGACATGTACATCCATTGGCATAGATTGAAGGATGCAAATGTTGTATCTGACATATTTTGGACACATCCAGATGCAGTAAAATTGAGTAATGCATATCATATGGTATTCCTGATAAACAGTACATAAAAAACAAACAAGTACAAACTCCCTTTACTTGATATTGTTGGTATGACACCTACTGGGACAACATTTTCAACTACATTTGCCTATTTAGAGGTCGAACGTATAAACAATATTGTGTGGACCCTTGAACTCTTTAGAGACATTTTTCTGAAAAGTGAATTTTTCTCAGAGGTCATTGTAACTGATAAAGATTCAACATTGATGAATGTAGTGAAAATTGTATTTCCTAAGTCAACCAACTTATTGTGTCGGTTTCATATAAACAAGAATGACAAGGCAAAATGTAAAACTTATGTTCGACAGAAAAATGCATATCATGGAAGCTTGGGGGAGTCTTATGGATTGTACTACTGAGAAAGAATATGATGAATGTCTTATGAAGTTTTAAATTGTTTGCTCACCATGGCCAATGTTTGTTGATTATGTGAAAGACACATGCTTGAATCCCCACAGAGAAAAATTTGTAACATGGACAAATAAAGTCATGCATTTTGTAAACACAACTAACAGGTAAGAAAATTGTCAACATTGTTTTAATTGTTGTTTGAAGAACATACATGTTTTTGAAAATAATTATTTTGAGCATAAACTACAGGGTTGAGTAAGCCCATTGGACCTTAAAGAGACTACTACAGAATAGCCTTGAAGATCTATGTAGTGTTTGAGATGCCATGAACAACATGATGATCTTGCAACATATTGACAAAAAGGCATCTTTGGAGAGAAGCACACATGTGGTCAGACATGTTTTTAAAGTTACCTTGTACTAGAGACTAATTGGCATGGTGGCAAGGTATGCCTTAAACCAAATTGTTGCGGAGTTTGAGCGTGTGAATTATGCGGGCATTAACAGTTCTCGTTGTAGATGTGATATGAGAACTACGCATGATTTGCCTTGTGCATGTGAGCTAGCTACATATGTTGTTGGCAGCATACAGCTTGACACCGTTCATATTTTTTGGCAGAGGTTAAATTTTTCAGACCAAGGTTTAGATAAGTGCAAAGTCCTCATAACCAAAGAGATGGAAGCCATATCCAAGCGTTTTGAAAATCTTGACATGTGTGGCAAAGTGACTCTAAAGACTAAACTGAAAGAACTTGCATATCCTGATCTAACTTCGATGTGACATCCCCCTGAAAAGGTCAAAACAAAAGGTGCTCAAAAGAAATAGCTCACCAAGCACCAAAGATCAACCAAGCGGGATCTGTCTTACTTTGAGTATGTGGATGAATTACATTTTGTGCAAAATAGTTTCTCCACAAAAAACAGTTTGCTTCATCATCTGAACAAACAAAATCAAATACGAACTTACCAATGCTGGATCAATTTCATCCATCTATGCACGAGTTCATTTTAAACATTATTGATGTTAAAGTTAATGGTAATTGTGGATATCATGTAATTGTTGCCTTATTAGGTTATGGTGAAGATTCTTGGTCTTTGGTACACAATCATTTTCTCAAAGAACTTGCACAATGGTCTGATCAGCATATAGCCTTGTTTGGTGGGTTACATAGATTTGGGCAGTTAAAGCAGTCCCTACTTGTTGATGAATTGTCAATGGTAAAAAAAATTTGTTGTCACACTACTTTCAATTAATTGTTTTATAATACTAATACAATTTGTTACGTACAAGTAACCATGGATAAGTGGATGGATATTACCGATATGGGTTATGTCATTGCATTAGGGTATAACGTCATTCTTGTTTCTCTTTCTCTCCAACAAAGAATGACATTTTCCCTCTTAAAAGCCAATCGCCTAGAGGTATTGTTGTTCATCACATTTTATGTATTGGTCATGTCTTTGGCAACCATTTTGTTCAGGTACAACATTGACCGTTTGACTTTATTTCCTTCATTAAAACACATGTTATTGATAATTACATTCGCATTGGTCATTGTAACAGGTTTTATTGACAAATGGAAGTCCTTTGTCGTCAACTGCTTTATTATGGTCAAGACATTGTTACCATCAAGCAAAACAATGGTCGACTTCTTATATTAGTCGAATGCACGTATATACTAATTTCATGAAGTTGCGCACATAACATGTTCACTTACGAGATGACTGAACATTTTGTTATTGTTGGGCATATTTGTAAACAATTATATGCGTCATGGAAACTATGTTTTTTTTAATATTCATTTATAAATGACACTACAATTATTATAGTCACATTTAAATTAAAAAATCAAATTATAATATTCATATATAAATGCATTGTTCAACAACGCCCTAAAGTCAACGACAGAATACAATCATCTTTAACCTTGTCCACGAACATGTCTCCCCTGTGTATCCCTCATCCGTCTAGATCGCACATACACATTTCCTTGCTCAGTTACACCGCGTGCTGATCGCAAAAGGTGCCTATTGTACTATATGCATCTGTGCCAGTAGTAACCATCCTCATGTCTATCATATGTTGCAAGCCCTCTGCTATCCTTTGGCACACAGCCTGAGACAATCACAAATTAATATATCAATAATGCATATTGGAGCAATTAATTTTAAAAATAACAAAGGATGATGATAAAAGTGTCATACGACAACATGTCAAGGCATCTAAGTATCAATAGATGTTATTGCAGATAGAGGTGGCACAAGTACAGTATCATCATTATACACATATGGTGGATCTAGTGAAGGATGATGCACCATGGGAGGATGTTTAATAGGCTCCCCAAGTTGTGGCAGAGTCATGAATGGGTGAGATATATGATAGAATCACTACATATATCCAACAACACACTTACTGGGATAAGTAACCAAGTCTCCGGTCGCTGCAAGGTATTGTGAAAAGTGGATCCATCTATCATCTACCTCTTATATGGATGCGGATGGATAGCCTTGAACTTGTGGAATCGGCTGAACAAATCTAAACTGCCTTAGCACCCTCTCTGGTTGGTGTCTAACAATGTACAGACCTCATCTAACATGCCAAAAAAATAGAGAAATAATCTCAAATTCTCTTGCCCCACAGTGATCCCCATATGGTTTTCAACAAACATCGTCTAGCGTCAACCTATCTAATCACTTATGATAGATCGTCACTGGTAATGCCTTCGCACCCTTCCAGCGACAGGCACGTGGTTGCCCCTCCTGGTAGTTCTCATTTGCAATGACATTTCCAATAATTAGGAAATGCTCATAGATCCAACACTACAATTTCAAATATAAGAATTGTTGATTATTCATAAATAGTACATATTAATATTAGCAAAATGACAATGATAAATTTCAACAGAATTACTTGTAACAGAGTGATATACCCTGCAAAATGTTTGTTGTGGTACCGACTCGTATAATTTAGATTATCATACATGTGAACAAGAGCAGCCACACCCCAAGAAAATCCCCCAGATTGCTCTAGATCGCGAAAAACATCCAAGAATACCACACTGATATGTGTGACACTCTTGTTAGAAAACACTGTGCACTCTACAAGATGAAGCAAATATGCTCTAGCTACAATAGTCCAATGCCTTGCATGACATTTTGCATCATATATGTCTCGCAGCCAAGAAAGTCAAACATATGCCTTGTGGGCGTGGCATTGCTCCGTCTCAACTTCAGCTTCTTCTGCAGTTACTTCAAGCAATTCAACCAATAATTGCACTGCCTCTTCTACGTCAATTGCATCATAGGTTTGGAAGGCTCTGATAATTGGGAGATGTAATAGCGAAGCGACATCATCCAAGGTGATAGTAAGTTCCCCTATGAGCAAATGAAAGTTGTTGGTTTCCGAGTGTCATCTCTCCACAAAAGCATAAAGCATTCCCCTATCACTTGTCTCCACTGAGCATGTAATCAAAGGGCTTAAGCTCGTAGCAGCCACTAAGCCTTCAATTTCATGTGTGGGTCTTCCAAATTTATGCACTTTCCTTCTATGAGAAGCCAATTTTAACTCAACATGTTCATGTAAGAAATTAACATGAATTACAAGCATTAAACTGAGGATAATATGTAATTTTGAATCTATTTAAAGATATAAATACCTTTTATGCCCACACTCTAGCAGCCACATGATCAGCATACTCTGTCAACACTGAAGTATCTTTCGACCCGCCTGGAAATGCTTATAAATCAGTACCTACATCCTCCATAACAAGAATGTTAGGCTCCACATAAGTGTCCCGAGCGGAGGGTCCTCAAGAATAACAGGACCTGCCCTTTGTCTTCGTACGGATGCGGTCAGCCTTCGGCATTCAGGGGCTTCTTCTTCATTACGATTAACGTCTCTACCTAAGGCTCTATTTACAACTCTACCTAAAGCCCGACGCAATCATCTTGTTCTAACCATAATTTGTGTCAGCATTTGTTTAATTCTTAGTATAACACTTCAAACCAACCAAAAACTTCAACAAAGTTCAATTACTCCAATTTTATTATTATTTTCAATTATTTTCGTAGAATTCACAGTTTCACAAAAAATACATATGTATTTTAATGAATTACAAATTTAATGTGAATTCAAATATTTATAAACAAAACACATACATACATACATATTATTTGATTATAATGAATTACAAATTTAAAAAATAAATTAAACACATGCCTATAAGAATAACAAATAAATATCATAAAATCTATATAACACGTGTAATCAATTTAACTGCAATTGTGTAATTACTTTAACTACTATTCATTATAATGTTAATTTTTTATTATAACCTAAAATATGTATAATAAATAATAAATAACAAATAATTATTTAACATTCTAATATAGTTAAATAATTTAAATTAAATTATTTATATTTTTAAAATAATATTACTACGGATTAGGCAATCCGTATGAAAGATACGGATTGACCAATCCGTAAGCTTCATACGGATTGGACAATACATATAAAGCTTACAGATTGGACAATCCGTAAGCTTCATATGGATTCTCCAATCTGTATCATACAAATTTATGAATTTGTATTACACAAAACAAAAACGAAGGGATGAGGAACTCACGACAGAGGTGACAAAACAGTGAGCAGTCAACAACGAATGGAGAACACAAGCGAAGAACACAAACAACTGCAAGGGAGTTGGAGGAAAAATCCAAAAACGAAGCAGTACGGTGCGCCGAAGAAGGAACAACGATAATGGTGCTAAGGAAGAACGAGAATGGTGTAGCGTGAAGAATATGAATAGTTCTCCTTACTTAACCTTATAATGATGGGTATTTCCAAAAATGCACTGTTTTACTCTGGGTGTATTAGAATTGTTACTAGTGTAGAAAGTAAGTTCCAAATAACCATCAGGTCTCACAGCCACTCTGGGTGTGTTAGAATTGTTACTAGTGTAGGAAGTAAATCCCAAATAACTATCAGTTCTCACAGCCCAAACCAGTATTTATATAATTTGCTGGGATAAAATATTCAAACTTGATATATTAAAATTGACAGACAAATTTAATTATAATTAATCCCAAATACAGAATGCTTATTTGCTAATACTAATTGTGCAGGAGTACCAACCAGTCTCAATAGCATGATAATTTCCGAATCATACTTAAATATTTAAAACCGTCCTTGCCCCTCGTTTGCTCTTCACACAACCATTAGATTTCTAAACATCCTATCCAACGAGAACTTTTCTTTTTTCTTTCTTACATTTGCTAGCCATCAGGCTTCAGCCCCCATTGAAAAAATTCAGTACTTGTGGCTTGGAAGGGATATACAGAAGTGTATATAATTTTGATACCATAAAAAAATGGCTCAACACAATTTTGTTTCAGTTTACAAACTGTCAATACCACAATTTACAATACATATATTTTGTGCTCATACCATCCAAAGCACCAGGCAATAGATAAAAAGTTGTGATGCAATGTCCTGCACTCTACTCTACTGGCTTTCCTGTGGTATTGGTAGCCTCAATAGCCTGAGCTGAAGCACTTGAAAACTCCATCAGTGACTGGAAGAGAGGGGGAAGTGTCTTTTGGAGGTGATCTAGGGTCATGGCCCTACTATACTGAACAGCATCCAAATAATTTGCTTTCGCACTTTCCACTTGCTTCTTAAGGGCTTCGGTTTCAGTTTTCTTAAGATGTATTGGATGCCTAGGGCTTGTATCAGCCATATCTCCATCAATTCTTTGCTGCATCTCAGCCAAGGAGTTCAAGCATTTTTGGAACTTCCTTTCAAGTTTTTGTAACCTTTTCAGAATGTTATCTTCCTCAGTCTGTTGGCCAGTTATGGAACGGATGCATGACACAAGGCTTTTTATTGCTTCAGAGGTCTCCTGTAACCACACCAGAGTGCAAGCACATGTGTAAGTCTTACTAGTTACAAGACAAACCACTCATAAAATTCTTGACACAATTTGCAATATAAAATAAAGAAAGTGCTTATTCAAATTCAAACAAGTCATTTAATATTGCAGATTGACTTTCGAAAACGTCCATAATGCAAGCAAGCAGCTTATGTTTTGAAATTAAAGTTTTTGGGCGAAGAAATTGCTAGATATAAAAAACATTCACGAGCATTTATGCAACATATAGTTCTTGACATGATATCTGTACCACATTACCAGAGCCTCTACAACCATATGGTCTATTGTTTGAAGTTACGTTAGACAGACAAGACTAGCAAATACTGGCCTGAAGCCAACCACAAGTACTTGGTGATTGGACTATGCTTGTTTTTCTTCCGCTCTACTAAGAAAAGTAAAAAAAACTGAGTCCCTTGGAAATGCAGAGGCAAGGCCAGTGGTGTACAATGGGTGAAAACAACAAGAACAGAACTATTATGAAGAAAGCATTGCAGACAAAACAAAGCAGTTACGATAGGCTGAATTTTGAAAACTAACGTATTGAGATTTTTTTGGGTGCTGAGAAGAAAGACATGAAAGAGAATAGTGAAACAGTTCTGACTAAAGAGTTTCTACTTTTCCCGTTGTTAAGATCACATATTATTCTATTATTATGATTAGATCATAATTAGTAATTTAGTCATTATTACTCATTATTAGATTGATCCTATGTAATCAATATTGATCTTATTTACTCATTATAAATAAAGGTTGTGTGGTCATACACAGCACACAACATTACCATAAACAGTCTTATACCTGTCAAGAATAAACAAAGCCCAAGGAAACAAGATTGCCATCAAATTTTGACCAAAAGTACCTTGTCAGGTGACTCGTTAAGCCCACGCTCCCACTGATCACAAATGGCAAGAATAGAAGAATGATTGCTACATTCATTACTATCCTTGAGGCTTTCAGCAAGCTTAATCCACTCATAGAGGGTCCTCACATACTCCCGTTGAAATTTTACAAGTTTGCAAAAGCTATTATACCAATAAGAAGCCTCAGTCTCAAATTGAATAGTAGCCTGGTGATGATATTCAGAATTTAGTATCGTGTTATGATTATCACTGAGGTTACTCAAATGCTGGGAGATGAGTGCTTGGGCTTTATGGGACTCATGCATTGTCCTCCACATTTGTGTCAACCTACACAACAATCAAGATGTTACGGCATGATTCAGTTCTAATTATTATTTAATTGTTTTCAATATCTGCCACATAAGTTGCTCAATATGTATTTAGAAGACCTTCACCATAGGGCAAGAGAAAATGACAATAGACATTTTGTTTTTTATCAGGTAAATTCAACAAGGAATATTTTGAACCTCCCCTCTCTTATTTTAACTATCATTATCAATCTTGCATTCCTTGATTACTTAGATTATCAATTTTAGTTTTTTTTCTTCTAGTTTTTTATTTATTTTAATCAAAGAAGAACTATTTTCCTTATTATTATTAAATATTAAAGAAGATTCCGTAGCCATATGTAACTAGTTACTCAAACATCTGGATTTACACCAATTGAGGAACAGTAATGTGGACAGACAATCAATGACAGATCCATAACATGATAGTAATGCCACAATGGTACCTTTAAGAATGAAACTGATTGAGATACAAAACACTCTATTTCTTGCTACTCTATTACGTCTCATTTTATTTGTCGTTTAAGGTAATGCACACATCTTAAGAAAATAATTGATTATACCAATTCCCATAATAAAATAATCTAATAATCTAACTAAAATACATTTATTAACTACATTGTACAATCACAGCTATACATCTAATACTGTATTTATTTTTGTAGGGTAGTATTAGTCTTAGAATGTGGGTTTGGACTTTTTTTTTTGTGTGAATGTGTGGATGTGTGGATGTTTGGTTATACGACGATGGATAAGATAAGAAATTAAGATATTTGACGAAAGATAGTAATAATATCGGTAAGTGAAAATATGAGAGAACATAGATTGAGGTGGTTTTGGCATGTAATGAGATGACCCCTGGATGCTCCTGTAAGAACAAGAGTTTGTTATCAAGAGCTCATCACAAAGAGAGGTAGAGATAGACTAAAACTTACCTGAAAAAAGGTAATTAAACAAGACTTAATGAAATGAGATATAGATTGGCAGAAGGTGTGTCTTAGGACGGAATGGAAAAAAATTATAAGCTTGGTGGAGGGTTAGACCCATTATTATCTCTATGTTCCAGATGATTCCTTATTAGTTCCTTTTCTCTTCATTTTTTCCCTCCTTCTTTCACCTTTTTTTTCTTTTATCTTTTTTATTTTCTTTTGTCTTATTTCTCCTTTTTTTTTTAATTTCCTCGTATCTATCATTAACTTGGATTAAAGGTGTTGTTGATGTTGATCAAAGAGTAAAAAAGGAAACTAATCAGAGAGTTAAAAAAGAAAACTAATTAATTACAAAATCAATCCTAATAAAAAGGAAATAATGAAAACATATAAACTGATGATATTCCTAATAATTAGCCATTGATATTTCTTGATTTTCTACACTCCCCCTAAAATTGGGAGGTAATTATTGATCATTTCCAACTTGCCAATCAGATCTTCAAATGTTGGCTTAGGTAGACTTTTGGTGAGGATGTTCGCAATTTGTTCCTTGGTTGGAATATATGTCATGCACACACTTCTATCATCCAATTTTTTCCTTGATGAAGTAGCGATCAGCCTCAACATGCTTTGTTCTGTCATGATGGACTAGATTTTGGGCAATGCTGACAACGGCCTTATTATCACAATACAATCTTATGGGTAAAGAATAAGAAATCTTTAATTCTTCAAGAAGTCTTCTCAACCAAATTCCTTCACAGATACCATGAGCAAGTGCTCTAAATTCTACTTCTGCACTGCTCCTTACAACCACATTTTGCTTCTTACTTCTCCAGGTTACCAAGTTACTCCATACATAGGTACAATAACCCAAAGTGGATTTCCTGTCCACAATAGAATCTGCCCAATCAGCATCAGTGTAGATTTCAACCATCTTGTTATGCCCCTTTTAAAGAAGAGTCCCCACCAGGAGTACTTTTGAGGCATCTCAAGACTCTATAGATAGCCTCAAGAGGTCTCTCCTTTGGTGAGTGCATGAACTAACTGATCATACTTACTCCAAAGGCAATATCAGGCCGAGTATGAGACAAGTAGATCAATTTACCAACTAACCTCTGATACTGTTCCTTGTCCACATTTTTCCCATCTGCAATCCCCAACTTGATATTGGGTTCCATAGGTGTGTCTGTTGACTTGCATCCCAGCATACCTATTTCTTGAAGTAAGTCAAGAACATATTTCTTTTGAGAGATAGTGATTCCAGTTTTACTTCGTGCAACCTCCATACCAAGAAAGTACCTGAGAGCTCCAAGATCCTTCAATTTAAACTGTTTTGCAAGATAATTTTTTATGGATTGCAGCTCTTCATAGTCATCACCTGGAATAATTATGTCATTCACATAAACAATAAGAACAACAATCTTACCATCCTTACAACGCTTGTGAAAGAGGGTATGATCGGTTTGAGCCTATAGAAATTTTTTCCCTTTAACTGCTTTCGTGAATTTTTCAAACCATTCTCTAAGGGACTGCTTAAGTCCATAAAGAGACTTTTGCAACTTACACACTTTGCCGACTCTTTTCCCAAAACGAAGTGGAGGATCCATGTATACTTCTTCATGCAACTCACCATTTAAGAATGCATTTTTTACATCTAACTATTGTAGAGATCAATCAAGATTAACTGCCAAGGACAAAAGCACTTGAATGGTGTTGAGTTTAGCTACTAGGGCAAAGGTCTCCTGATAATCTATCCAATACGTTTGGGTGAATCAGTTCGCAATCAATCTTGCCTTGTACTTGTTAATACTATCATCTGCATTAAATTTAACAGTGAATACCCACTTGCAACCCACTGTTTGTTTGCCTCTAGGAAGTGTCACGATTTCCCATGTTCCATTCTTTTCCAAGGCATCCATTTTTCAGAAACAGCATGTCTCCATTTAGGATCATCAAGTGTCTCATGAATATTTTGTGGTAACCTTATGCTATCCAACATTGTGTTGAATGCACGAAGACCTGGAGACAATTTATCATAAGAGATATGGTGAGAAATAGGATGAGCAATGCATGATCTAGTACCTTTCTTTACTGCAATCAGAAGATGCAAGTCATCAGAGTGCATAACTTCTGGTCCAATGGAACCGGACTCGAAAGTGGATTCTTGGTAGTGTAGAGGTTCTGGATTAGTTACACTTTGAGGATGATGTCTCCTACTATAAACCAGTAATTGTCGTTGTGGTTTTGGCTTTGCATCTCCCCTTGTTTCTGGATGGAGGGAAGGATCAAAAGGCAACATTGTTGATTTAGGACAATGATGTAACATTGTGAGTTTTGTAGGTTTAACAGACTTATCTTCTTCTTCCATCAAAATCTCCCCCTGAAAAGAAGGCTGGGGAAAGTAGGATTGAGTTTCAAAGAACTGAACATCCATAGACACAAAGACTCGACACAAAGTCGGAGAATAACACTTATAGCCCTGTTGGGTAGGAGAATATCCAATGAAGACACACTTATGGGATTTTGGGTCAAGTTTAGACCTATGATGAAGAGGTGTGTGAACAAAAATGACACAACCAAACACTCGAGGTAAAAGGGATGAGATTGACCGAGTAGACGAAAAGGAGGTAAGAGTACATGATTAGGGTGACTTGAACCCTAGGACACGGGAAGGCATCCGATTAATAAGATAGGATGTAGTGAGGACAGCTTCCCCCCATAAGTATTTAGGAACATTCATAGTGAACATTAGGGACCGGGCAACTTCTAGTAGGTGACAGTTTTTTCTTTCTGCCACACCATCTTGTTGAGGTGTGTTAGGACATGAACTTCGGTGAAGGATGCCATTATGGGACAAAAATTCTCCAAGGACAGAACTCAAGTATTCTTTATCATTATCAGTGCGGAGGATTTTGATAGAGCTCAAGAATTGAGTTTGAACCATGGCATGGAACTGACAAAACACGTGTTCAATGTCTGATTTTTCCTTCAAGAGATAGACCCAACAAACCCTGGTATGGTCATCAATAAAGGTGATAAACCATCGAGTACCAAAGATATTTTTCTCACGAACAGGACCCCATATGTCACTGTGAATTAGGGAGAAAGGGGAAGATTTAGTGCAAACTAGGGGTGGATAGGTGACACGAGATTGCTTTGCAAGAGGACAAATGTCACAAGATAAAGAATTGATATTTTTATTCATGAAAAGACTGGGTAACAATTTTTGAAGATAAGATAAACTAGGATGACCAAGTCTATGGTGCCACAACATTACATCAGTGCTAGAATCAGAAACGAAGATAGAATCATTCTCTAGCACTACCAATAGTCCTCCCCAAACCCTATTCCTGAAAAACACAATTGTGAATGGAGAACGTCACATGACAATTGAGATCAGAAATCAATTTACTGATAGAAATAAGATTGCAAGCTAAAGTGGACACATGTATAATAGAAGTCAACATAATATTCTAGGAGAGTTTAACCGATCCTTTCCCAGCAATTTGTTTTAAACTACCATCTGCTAGTTTTACCCTGAAGTCTCATAAACAATGTTGGATTACCTGTCATGTGATCAGACGCACCAGAATCAAGTATCCAACAAGGGCTATTGTGGACATGAAGAGCCGTAACTTGTTGGGCTACAAGGCTAGTGGTGATGCTAAGTTAAGAGCTAAAGGATTGATATAAGAATTATTGGAATTGATCATACTGGGATAGAGGAATGGTGATGCCACTAGAGTCACCTGTGGTGTCACATTTTTCAGGTTTGTCTTCAACAGAAACCTGATAAGCTCGACTTTTATTAGACCCCTTCGGCTTCCAGATAGTTGGTTTGCCATGAATGTCCCAACATATTTCACGTGTGTAACCAACCTTGTTGCAGTGATTGCACCAAGGACAACCATCCCATCTGGAGTCGCTAGGAGCACGATCAGGAGGGCCTTTAACCGCCAAGGCTGACACATCTGTGGCTTTCTTGACTTCACTTTGTTCCTTTTCTCCGAGCATCACTCTTCTCCTGTTGGCTTCCCTCTGAACTTCTTCAAAAGCATTAGCAAGGGTGAGCAATGGCTTTTGTCCGAGAACTCGACCTCTAACCTCATCAAGTTCTCGGTTAAGACCAACAAGAAATTCAGAGTCATTCTTTCTCCATGTGTTTCTTGAATTTCTCATTAGCAGCTAACTCTCCAAGATCAGTGTAATAGTGAAGATCTAATTCTTTAACTTATTAAAATATTCAATGACAGACATACCTCCTTGATGTAGATTCTTTAACTTATTTTTCAAATCAAACACTTCAGAGGTATTCTCGAAATCAGAATAATTCTAATTCACGGCATCCCAAATCTCCTTAACAGTGTCCAAGAAGAGGTATGTACGACTAATCTGCGGCTTCATCGAGTTTGTCAACCATGTCATCACCAAATTGTTGGTCTCCCGCACATCATAATCTGGATGCCTCTCACCCAGTTGTTTGACTTTCCCGGTGAGGTAACCCATCTTGCCTTTGGCCCGAATAACAAATTTAATGGATTGAGACCATTGCAGAAATTTCCGGCCATTTGAACGATTGCTAGTAATCTGCAAAGACAGGCTCTCACCAGAAGATGGAGCATTGGGAGTAGCGAACGTAGAGAAGAGAGTGATGAAGCCATTAACACAAGGATGAAGAAAAAAAAAACCAAGATGTTTGTTTTTTTTTTTTTAAAAAAATTGCAAAAGAACATAGACAACGAGAAACAAGTTTCAACCTTAGCTGAAGATTAGGAACGAAAACCTGCTCTGATACGATGTGTGAATGTGTGATTTTCATATATTTCCACTAACGGGAATGATTGCAATTTATACAAGTGATCAAAGAGTAAAAACGGAAACTAATCAAAGAGTAAAAAAATGGAAACTAACTAATTACAAAATCAATTCTCATAAAAAGGAAATAATGGAAACAAATAAACTGATGATATTCCTAATTATGGAAACAAATAAACTGATGATATTCCTAATAATTAGTCATTGTTATCCCTTGATTTTCTACAATTTTTTTAGGGTATTATTAGTCTTAGATATAGTGCCAAGATATAGTATATAAGCGGGGGCAACCCTCATCATTTGAGCTAGCTTTTGGGGTTGACTTAGACTCAAACCCACATTCTAAGATGATATCAGATCCTATTCTAAATCCATTAAACGAGCCACCCACCATATTAATCCACATTTTAAGATGGTATCAAAATCTATCCTAGATCTATTAAACGGGACCACCCACCATATTATCCACACATCAAGCCCAAAAGTGTTGGGCGTGAAGGAATGCTTTGGAAAAAACTCAAGTCCCTCATCGACTACAGAGAAGCCAAGATAGAGTATAAAGTGAGGGACAACCCTCACACTATGAGCTAGCTTTTGTGGTTCAGTTAGGCCCAAACTCACATTCTAAGAATTAGAAAAAAAGTAATTAATACTTTATTGATATTCTAAAGTGACATAATTTGAGACAAAAATATTCAAAAAGTGACAAAATAAATGATACAGAGGGAGTATATTTCTTCAAACATCTTACTAAGAGAAAACATTATTGTGAAACTTAGATTGATATTAGCACAATCATTAACTTGAAAAATGTCTATTGCATCAAATTCTGAGAAATATACCCTGCAGTTAATGCAACCAGCTGGGGTAAAAGCTCCTCATCTATCATTTCCAAAATTGACGAAGTTGTGTCACTGATGCACTGCCTTAGGCTTATTAAATAGGACTCCAACTTATCAACACTTGATCGAGTTTTGTCAATCTTGGCCATGTCAAGATTCTCATCCTCTTGTTTACGCAATAACATGGACTTCTTGTCGAACTCCAATGCAACAATTCCCTCCTCCTACATTATATGACATTTGAACAATGCGACAAGAAGGACATTCATGCAAAAAGATTTGAAATCCAAAATCAAAGATTTCCTTTCAGATAAAAGAAAAAGAATATAATGATCATCAAGATAAATTTGAAATAAATTCTATGATATATGGAAGTTTAACTATAGGCAAAGACTATAGTTTCATTTTCTGCATTTATATTCTTCCTCTTGATTACTAAGCCACAAAAGAATCAATGGATGTCAGTATGACTAATTCTAACTAAAGACTGACTCCAATTAATTCCCTCATCCTAACTAAAAATATTCAATACCTTCCATTAATACCTTCCCCTGTATGTGCCTAGTAGTTCTATTCCTGATCTTTCTTTCAGTAGATATCTTTTGCATTAATTGGCTGTCAGTCCCTTATACAGACTCATAATATATGGGCCACACCAAATTGGCAACTTTTTAATTTCCTGTCTATGATGTCAGATAGCTAGATTTATTAGCTTACCTTTAATGCCTTGAAAAGTTTCTTCTCAGCCGCATATAAATTTTTAAGTGTGGCACAATGAGCTCCAGGCTTGCATGGTTCACTACGACCAGAAAATTCAGCACCATATTTGGTGGATGGGGGTGATTTTGAATACCTACTCCATGATAGTACACTGAAGACCTTTGCAGAATTGCCTCTCTTCCCTACAAATAACATAGCCACAGTAAAAATATGTTACCACCCATACCACATAGGGAATGAATGATGTCTAAAACAAATGTTAAGTACAATAAACCAGCCACAAAACATGGTATATCACGAAACCCAAAATGTAGAAGTTTGATAGTTATTTGATGGATGTAATTCAGAAAAATTAAGAAAAAAGTAAATATAGTTTCCATATTAGTCAATCAATCAATTATTCACAGGCAACAGTGGTTATGGGACATGTTAAGTCAACTGACACACAAGTTGACCCACATATTCTGCAATCACTTAAAATGTGATAACCTTCTAAGTTACCATTTATAAAACTGCACCCTTATCAATTGTTCTAGTAATCTAAGAACTTCCTAAGTTCTTGTTACGTACAATTGTTCTAGTAATATAAGGATCTAACTATCTAAGAACTTCCAAAGTATTAAAAGATGCATTATTAAAAATATGAATATCAAATCAAACCACAAAGTACCAAAACGAAAAGACAGGAGCCAAAAGGTAAGGGCCAACAGGCAATAACAACACATAATCAAGAGTACACAGTATGAAGCCTTACTATCAAGATGCCCAGAATTCTGCCGTAGAAGAGTATCTCCTCCACTGATATCTATAAGAACAGCAATTTCCTTTATACATCCAGATGCTTTCAGGAAATGATCATCCAGCTCTTTACCTATACCCTCCAATGTTTTCCCACTTCTACCAACCACCACCGGCATAGCTGTAGTTTCTTTTCTATACAAACTCATAGCAGAGGAATTTTCGTCAACTGGTTCTATCAACTTTTGTTTTCCCCTACGCAATCTTTCAGCAATTGCAGCAGCTTCTGCTTCTGCTTCTTCATCCTCAAATTCTGTTTTGGTTTCTTCCCAATTATCCTCCTCTATTGATTGATTTGATTCTACTATTTCTCTTCTATCAGTGCTTCGAAACAGCCGTAACGAGCTCAAACTTGAGTCAATTTGCAGCGGAGGCACATTGCTGTCGGCATTCTCTAATATTTCATCTTCGTTCACCGTATTCTTGTCAGCAAGAAAAGGAGGCCGTGGCGGCGGCCGCAGAGGAGATGCAGGCAGATGATGAGATGGAGAAGCCGGCTCAGCAATGCCATTAGAGGCAGTTTCAAACTCAATCGTATCAGACTCAGTGAATTGCCTAAGGGTAGCACCAGTGTTCCTCAATGCTTTCAAATAAGCCAATAGGGAATCAGAAAACTCTCCTCTAATCTTCACCAACTGCTTAATCGCCCTCTTCCTTTCCTTGCACTTACGAACGTTCTCATCCTCATCAATACTTGACAAAACACACCCCATGTTGGAAATTGGAATATACAAACCTCACAGGTCACAAAAGGTGTCCAAAAAATCTCTTAATGGAATTTCTATATTATTTTTTTCTTCAAAATAACTATGTAACAATCTTTGTATTGCCAAGAACTCAGTTGGTATGCTCAATCAATAGATTTCACTACTTCAATAGTCTTCACAGCGTCCAATTTTTCAATAACAAAAAATTGTCACCTACAATAAAAAAACAAACAAACATATTTACTAAGCTACAAGAGGGACATAAACACAGCACACACACACACACACAAAAAAAAAAACAATTAGAAATATTTCACAGTTGTCAACCATAGCCACACACAATAGGGTTGATACAGTGGTGTAAGCCTCTCTGCCTTCACATATGGAGGAGCCATCTATTTAGTGGGAGAACCCGTATTTGATTCCCTCCGTATGCAAAAATTCCTTAAACCAATGGCAGTCACACACCACCAGCGGAATTGAATTAGTGTCTGTTGGACTTTACTCCTTCAATGCTGGTCCAAGCCCATTTGAGGGGTTTAATATCTCAAACCTAATTTACCACTATATATACATTAGTTGAGGGTGGAATTACGTTACAAGATAGAGACGTAGAGCTGAAACAGCACAGACAAGATAGAGACATAGAGCTGAAACGACACACACGTCGAGAAAGATTGAGCGTTGAGTGTGACTCCGTATTTTGAGAGCCTCAAGTGACATTCTTGAGTGCCATTGTTGAGCAAGTCTGCGTGTCTGCATATTTGAGAGATCAGAGTGAAACACTATGAGAGTTTGATTATCATCATTGTTGGAGAGATTGAGTGAACCACCACCTTGGTGTGTTTTGATTCATTATAACCGTTCTCAATTATAGTGGATATTTGATTCTGAACAAGGTCCCGTGAGTTTTTCTTTTCTGGATTCAGGGAAGGTTTTCTCACGTAAAACAGATTGCTTGTGTGATTGTCTCTCTCTCTCCCTTTGTGTTTTTTGATTACGTTTTCCGCATATTTGATTTGAGAGTTGACGATAACTCACCTCTGATTTATTTGAGGGTACGATCATTGCGCCGATTTTACCCAAAAGTGTCTGACCCAAGACCAAAAATAAATAAATAAATAAATAAAACACGACCTAACTTATTTAACTCCCGGCTTCATTAATTTTTCCAACGTATTTCTTGCACGATTTGTCAAAACACCTATAACTAACCCAGAATCTGTATAACAGTATGTGCAATACTCTCTCCGGCGAGTATTGCAAGAAAAGCACAATGTAAACTATTGCCATGACCAAACTCAACAGTGGAAAAAAAAAGGAAAAAGGTTCAAACACAAAAAGAAAAAACAGATATTCCAAGAGAATTTAGGAAGGGATATTAAAATGTTGGGAGAAAATATCGAAAATAGAAAAATAAAATAAAATAAACAATGGTTGTTCTGACAGAGAAGGTGTCTGAAGCAGAGGAGACTGCAGGAACACGCAAGCAAGCAGAAACAAACGCATTGCGAATTGGAACTCACTGCATAGAGGGGGGGAGGGTGGCATTTGGGTATGGTAAAATGTGAAGGCAGAAAGGTGAATCTTCTTCCTCTGAAGGCCATTTTGTTCGGTCTTTAGAGAACAAAGAGAGAGACGGAGCTCGAAACCCGAGAGAGAGAGAGAGAGAAGAGAAGCATCCAAAGAAATAAGAAGAGTAGCACAAAGACCACTGCAGAGAGAGCGAAGAATAGTAGTTACAGTAATACCTATGGGAGAAGCACGTGGTTAAAGTTCCCTGCGTGGAAGAAAGGGTGTGTTGAGATAAGAGTAAGATCATGAAGTTGTTGAGCATGTGATGGTAGAAGTAGAGCGTGATGCACCGTACTTGAGAAGTTTTGCTTTGCTACTTAGGGAAAGAAGAGCGACGAATGGGGTTGGTAGCTATGAAAGAGAGGGACAGAGAGAGCACTTTTCACAAAAGCTTTATTGGACTTCATAGACACACATATAACTCTTGCTTGCTTGGGTTGGGACACTGGTTTGGTTTTCACAATAATGATAATTATTTTTTATTAATTATACATAAAACTAATAAAATACGTACTAAAGAAGAGTAGAGCTATAGACAAGGAAAGAATTCTAGATTTATAATTGATATTTTTTTTAGAATGTCTGGAAGAAGAGATATTTTAATTTTAAAGTGCCATGAAAAGAATTTCATTTTCATTGAGAAAGGAAAAAAGATGTGAAAACCGATTTCGTCATTGAATCGGTTGAGGTAGTGGATCAATGAGTCAGTGGTTTAATCGGTGGATCAGTAATTGAACAGGTATATATTAAAAATTTAAAATTATATATATATATATATATATATATTATATATACGAGTATATAAGTAACATTATTTGAATAAAAAAATTTCATTCATATTCCAAAATCTAAAATAACTATTGATAATAATCTAAAATTTAAAAAAAATCCAAAAAAAATATACAAAAAACACACATCCGAAAAAAAAAGAACCTGGACTGGTCTGACTAGTCGATTTTGGCCGATTTTGATTGAATTTAATCGGATCAACTGCATGATTGATTCAATAGCTGAATCGATCCGGTTATGCTATCGATTCCAGGTTCAACCGATCGGACCGTTCGGTCCGAACCGGTTTTCAGAACTCTGAAAAGGAATATAGTTTTTACTTTTTACTAGAATTTAGTAGTCATATTAATATACTTAATTTCACTTGATATATTCAAGAATTAATTTATGCATATACAAGATTTTAAATATTAAATCAATTCAAAAATTACTTTTGTAAATAAAATTGTATATTTCAATTTATTTTAACAATCAATTGTTTTTGTTACAATTTTATAAAGAATGTTTAAAAAAACAGCACTGCTCTTAAATTAAATTTATAAATACTGTATTTTGTATAATATATTTTATATTTTCAAATTCTTAGCAAGTCAAATGTTTTTTTTTTGTATAAGGCAAATGTTTTAAATGTTGTTAACATGATAAACATGAATGTTGAGATACAAATCTATCTTATATCCTTGCCTTATTATCAAACCTGTTTTATATATTTCCTTTATTATTCGTTACTATTTTTATTCCATATCAGATTATCTTATCCTATAATGAAGAGATTGAGTAATTATCTGATTGTAATTTCACCATTATAAATAATATAGCTGATAGAACTATTTTTCCTTGGTCATTCAGAAATCAGAATGATATACGTAAGCATGTATATAAAATTTTGAGTAATATATAAGGCATGTTTCTTGAGTTATTATAAATGTCTATTTACTATTGATTCTAATATAATTTTAATAACTAATTTTTTGAAAAAAATTAAAAACAAAAATTAATTTAACGATTTAATAAAGATGTGTTAATTTTTACGGTATCAATCAATCATAAATTTATTGTATTGTATAATTAATTGACAACTTGCATTAATGATATATCAAAACTAAAGTCATAAATTAAATTCTATATTTTTTTCTCTTAATAACAGCCTCTCGTTTTGTCATTTTGATAAGTGGAATTCCGAGGCAGCAAACGAATGTTATGGGCCATATCTTAGAAATTAAGATACATCTAATTAAGATGCATCTAATACTTATCATTAGTCATTAGATTATTTGAAATATTGGGCAGTGCAATTTTCCTTTTCAACCTTTTGGCGTCATGCAGGAAAAGCACCACTATAAAGTATTACTTTAACACCTGACTACTCGATGGAAGGTAGTAGTAATATTATTATTGCCTTTGCATTGGCCAACCAAGCTTGAACAATAACAGACCAATTTTGCTAGCAATTTCTTTCAATTTCTTTATAATAATATTATTTCATGCATGTTGGCAGTGGCATGCTTATCCATGTTACTTATTAGCTAAGGGAGTGCATGTGGTTTTAATAATCCCTAGTTTCTGCATGTTATGTCTCCTTTGCCACGCCGGAGGGGACCCTTATTTTTAACTTTCTAGACAACTTTTTTAATTTCTTGCAATTTATTTCATTTCATTTTATTTTATATATTGAGTATTAAAAAAAGTTAGTTAAAATGCATGGGATGATGTCCCACGAACCATCGTTTGTCCTATCTTACTATTTGCAAAAGGTGTCCAAAAGATAAAGGTCACATGAGTCTAAGTCAAACAGGTTAGTTTAGCACTTTAAAAAAATAAAAATAAAAATAGTTCGTATAGGTTTTTCGGTCTAGCATCGTGTTCTACGTACTCAACTAGATATATTGCTTAAGAAAAGCTGAAAAGGTTCATCAATCCGATATGAACAGTATCTTAATTGAGGCCTTAGGTCACTATCTTTATAAATCGGATGCAGGTTATAGGTGCTTGATTATGGATTATAAATTTTAGTTTTTGGATTAAGAGTGCGACTAAATACACTATATACATTTCTTATACACTATATAATTTTTTTAAAATGGCGAAACTACCCTCATCTTTTTCTGTTGCTTTTTCTGTTGTTGTGATGTACTTCACAGTTCATTTACTTCATTTGTTTGAGGTTGCATTTTCATTGTTGGTGGTCGCAAGGTGATTTTGGTTGTGCTTTGGAGTTGGTTTTGGCCGGAGGAGGGGGTAGTCGTGGTGGTGGTAGGTGCGGTGAACGTTGGCATTCGTTGGAGAAGCGTCCCTTGGTTGTGAGGTAAGTAAATTGTAACAAATACGGATTATGTAATCCTTATAGATGATACGAATTACATAATCCGTAAGTTATATTTTGGTAAAAGAAATATACGGATTGAGTAATCCGTATGGTGATACAGATTACTTAATCCGTATGGATAATAGTAATCCGTATGAGTTTCACGGATTAGGTAATCCATATGAACCATACGGATTACCTAATCTGTATGGTCTGTTTTTTATAAAAAAATATTTTAAAAAAATTGTTTATAAATTAATAAAAGAAAAGTAGGATAAATTGGATACCACACTGTTATAATTGTTGTGGATGTATTATATTAGTATAGGTAAATTGGAAAAATGATTTAAGTATTCACATATTTCTTTCAAGTGCTTTGTTTAGGATATTTTAGAATTCTCAATATTGTATTTATAAATTTGATTATTAATGTAGTGTAAATTTGTATTGTATATTGTATGAATCTGTAATATCGATGTTGCCTAATAGAATATTTAATTGGTAACATTAGTATTATAATGTTATTTAATATTAGCATGGCTGTGTTTGGTGAATGAAATTAATTTATTTTGATTTGTTAAGATGGACAATGACGAGTGGATTTATGAAAGTATTATGTCTGAAGAAATTAATATGGAGGATGACATTGATGAAGAAGCTGATGCGTTTGAAAATGACTGCCCTTCAATTGATTGTTCAGCAGCCTTCAATACCACCGAGGTATATATTTGATTTACCATGTAGTTAAAATAGTTAAATGAATGAGTTGAAGTCTAGAAATGATAGTACCCAACAATGAATGTTTCATTTTTGTAGGTGTTTGTTTCCCGTGACGATGTATTGAAATGGGCTCGAAGTGTTGCTTATGATAATGGTTTTGTAGCTGTCATAATGAGAAGTGGCATGGCAAATGGAAAGCTAGGAACAACATCATATGTTTTAATTGGTTGTCAAAGGAGCAGAAAATATAGATCATTTAAAAAAGGGTTTGTACCAACAACGGGGAGCAATAGAAAATGTGAGTGTCTGTTTAAGTTGAGAGCAAAACCCATCCCGGGAGGTCAAGGTTGGATAGTCAAGCTAATATGTGGCACTCATAATCATAGTTTGGCAAGGTCATTATGTGGACACGCATATACTGGTAGGCTAACTGAGGATGAGAAGATAATTGTTGCTAATATGATAAGGTCATTGGTGAAACCCAAGAATATTCTTTTAACTTTGAAGGAGCACAATGCTAATAATTATACAACTTTGAAGCAAATCTACAATGCTAGATATGCATATCGCACGCAAATAAGAGGTAATAACACTGAAATACAACAGTTAATGAAACTTCTTCAGCGTGATAGGTATATTTATTGGCATAGAATGAAAGAAGAAAATGTGGTACGTGACTTATTTTGGGCTCATCCAGATGCAGTGAAATTGAGCAATGCATATCATTTAGTCTTCTTGATTGACAGTACATACAAAACAAACAGGTACAGATTGCCTTTACTTGACATAGTTGGTGTGACACCGACGGGGATGACATTTTCTGTCGCATTTGCCTATTTAGAGGCGGAACGTATTAACAATCTTGTGTGGGCCCTTGAACGCTTTAGAGGGATGTTCTTTAAAAGTGAATTTTTTCCAGATGTGATTGTTACTGGTAGAGATGCAGCGTTGATGAGTGTTGTGAAAAAAAATTTTCCTCAATGTACAAATTTGTTGTGTCGCTTTCACATTGATAAGAATGTGAAGGCAAAATGCAAAACTTATATTCGGCAGAACAACGCTTGGGATTATGTCATAGATGCCTGGGGAAGTATTGTTGATTGTCATACTGAGAAGTCATATGATGATTGTCTTAAGAAGTTTGAAATTGCTTGTTCACCATGGCCTACCTTTGTTGATTACGTCAAAGAAACATGGTTAGATCCTCATAAGGAAAAATTTGTAACCGCATGGACAAATAAAGTTATGCATCTTGGTAATACAACAACTAATAGGTATGAAATGGTTTAAAGTTGGTGATATTGTCAAATGTTTAATAACATTTTTGCTTGTTTTATATGGGATTAACATGTTGCCATTAAATGCAGGGTTGAGTCTGCTCATTCGACTTTAAAAAGGCTTCTACAAAATAGCGTTGGAGATTTATGTTCTGTCTGGGATGCCATGAACAACATGATGACATTGCAACATACCGAAATAAAGGCATCTTTCGAAAGTAGCACCCATGTCATCGGACATGTATTTCAAGTCACTTTGTATAAGAGACTGATTGATATGCGTTTGTCATGTGGCTTCAAAACAATTTAACTAAGCTAATTCTGCAGCACAGGGTTAACCTAGGTCGACTCAGAGACACGATCAATATGGTTCTAGCTTCAAATCATTGGTAATAATAAGGGGAAATTTTGTCAAACAGTTGGTATGCGCAAAGTAAAACATGCAAGAACACAAACTAAATTTAAAGAACAATGCAGAAATTAACAAGATTATCAAGGAGTAAAGTAAAACAAATTAGAAAGCATCAATCCAATTCACCAAACCAAGCTATTTGAATCATCATCATTCTCAGAAATTTATCCTAATGTGAAAGTTCGTTCAATTTCATTAGAAGCAGTTCAATCGAATTAACCCCTAAATTAATTAAAACCACAAACCCTAATTGAAATATCATCCAATTAATCTGTGATTTAAATTCGAAATTAGGCAATGAATCCATAACCTAATCCGCTTTCAATTCTAAACGCATTCATAATCATGAAAACAGAATAGCAATTGAAGAAGAAAGTGAACATTCACACAGAATTCGAAATACTAAACCAGAACTCAAATTCTCCTCTTGCTTGGAATGGATCCTTGGATTGGGTGATTATTTAGCCTTCCATGATGATCACCAAAGAAAGCCCCATGAAATAAGTGCAGAAAAATGAAAGAAAAGCAAAACGAAAATGAAGAAGATGAAGAACAATGAAGAACAGTTGAGAGAAAATGAAGAACAAGCTTTTGATTCTAAAAACTAAAGAAAAGAAATAATAAACTTGTTTGTGCAAAATGTAAAGTACTGTCCAAGTTTCACTAAAGTCACTAATATATAGTGACTAAGTCTGAAGATAAGAATGGGCCATGAACAAAACCCATCAATTCTAATTATTTGCTATTTACAACCATAAAATCAAATTCACAGCCCAAAATTGCAAGTGCAGAGGTTCCGATTTCGAAGCTTAAAATGACCCTTCAAATGACAGAATTGGCCTCTCGATCACTAACTAGCCTAAGACAAAAACTGAATTAGAATAGGAAAATAAAGGTCCAAGAGAAGTCAAATAGGCTAAGAATGATATAAAAATATTTAACTAAAGGCACTCCATCACTGATCGGCATGGTATCCAGGTATGCGTTACACCACATTGCTCAAGAGTATGAGCGAGTTCATTATGCAGGGAAAAATCCCTCTCGATGTGGTTGTGTTTTGAGAACTACGTATGGTCTCCCATGTGCATGTGAGCTAAGTAAATTAGTTCTCTCAAGCATTCATATATTTTGGCGAAGATTACATTTTTCAGACCAAGGTTTACCTATGACCGGGGAAATTCAGATAACTAAAGAGATTGAGGCTATTTCCAACTTTTTTGAAAATCTTGACCTATGCGGAAAAATGACCTTGAAGACCAAGCTTAAAGAACTTGTATTTCCTAACCAAACATCGATGCATCCCCCCCCCCCTGAAAAGGTCAAAACAAAAGGGGCCCCAAAAAATAAATACATGAAGCATGAAATGTCAACCAAACGGAATCCATCTTACTTTGAATATGTAGACGAATTGCATTTAGTGCAAAACAGTTGCTCGACACCAGATGTGCCTGCTTCAGCATATGATAGGCCTACGAAGAGCAACCACATTCCTATGCTTGATCAGTTTGTTCCTTTTATGCACAAATTCATTGTTAACATCAGTGATGTTAAAGCTGATGGCAATTGTGGATATCATGTCATTGCTGGCCTCCTAGGTTATGGTGAAGATTCTTGGCTTGTGGTTCACAATCATTTGCTTAAAGAACTTTCAAAATGGTCTGATCGATATATAGCATTGTTTGGTGGTTTTCCTAGGTTTGAGCAGTTGAAGCATTCCCTTCTTGTTGATGGATTAGCAAAGGTAACAGTTAAGTTAATTTGAAAATAATTTGAGGCATTAGTGGTTAACCCATAATAAATTTTTTTGAATTTAGGTAACAATTGATAAGTGGATGGATATTACCGACATGGGTTATGTGATTGCATCGAGGTATAATGTCATTGTCGTTTCACTTTCTCTCAGACAAAGTTTAACGTTTTTCCCTCTTAGAAGCCAACCACCGAAGGATCCATGTATGCATCGCATAATTTGTATTGGTCATGTTTTTGGTAACCACTTTGTGCAGGTATTACTTTTTGTTTCAATTTAACCACTTTTCTTGTTTGACATTTAGTTTATTGGATTTGTGGTACTAATTGCTTTTTCAAATAGGTTCAATTGTCGGATGACTGCCCTATCCCACCAACTGCATTGTTGTGGCCAATGCATAGTTGCATTGAAGCAAGAGATTGGCCAAGTCATTATAAGCATAGACAGTGGATGTATGCTAAATCGATGAATAAAACCAAAACATATGTCGATTTAGGCTGACAATTTCATTTTTCTTCAGTATGTAATGTTTATTGTACGAACATGTTTATTGTAGTTGTACTTTTGTACTTAAGCATGGTTGGTCAATATATCAGGCGTTTGTAAAATTATGTCATATGCGTAAGCTAAATTACTCGAACATCGAAAACATGACTAATGAGTACTGTTAAATACAAAAATTTAAGGTAAGTTCCCTACGGTGACCAGCATGCAATTACAAAGTAAATAAATAGTGTCAGTCAGTCTCCGCCATCCATGCGTCTTCTGATAGTACCCCTCCTCCTGCTGGATCGAACATACACATTTCCATACGTACGTACACTACGGGCTAACTCCAACAGGTGTTGTGTAGTTGCGTAGGCATCTGTGCCAGGCGTGACCATCCTCATGTCTATCATGTTTTGCAAGCCGTCTCCAATCCTCTGGCACATTTCCTGAAACAATAACACAGTATATCAAAATTATAAGGAAATCGAATTCGCAAAGACATGAATTGAAACAAATAGGTATGAAATAAAGGCATTATAAAGGAGTACCACAGCATGTGGAGGCATCTGACCAACATCTGAAGCTGCGACATCTGAAGCTGGGCCATCTGGTGTGTCATCGTCATGGCTGGCAGGTGGAGCAGGATCAGGGTGATAATGTAAGATAGTAGTCACCCTGAAAGGATGTCGTGTCGGCTCTCCTAGCGCTGGTGGGCTCATGAATGGATGACTCAGTTACACACTGGCTAGGATATGTAACCAAGTCATCAGTGGCAACAACGTACTCCTGGAAGTGACTCCATCGGTCATCGACATCTTCAATGGACAAAGATCCGGCCGGGGACAACTGTGGAATCTGTTGAACACACCCATACTGTCGCATCACCCGCTCCGGTAAATGTCGGATCATGTGTGGCCCCCATCTAATGTAGCCAGAGAATAAGGAAATTGTCTCGAATTCCCTGTGCGCACGGTGATCCTGGTAAGGCGTCCACACCACATCATCAAGCATCAACCTATCTAATCGCCTACGATAGGTTTAAACAGGCAAAGCCTTCGCAGCTCTCCATCGGCATGCACGTGGACACCTCTCCTCGGACTCGGCATTTGCCATGACACTCCCAACGGTGGGGAAATGTTCATAGACCCAGCACTGCATCACAACATATAAAATGAATTAACAATAACAAAGGCTGACAATGTCAATATAACTTAAGTAAGAAATCATCGATGTGCTCTTATTACCTGTATCAACGAAATGTATCTGGCTAAGTGTTTCCCGTGATGTTGGGATGCATAGTTTAAGTTTTCGTAAACGTGAACCAGTGCAGCTGCATCCCAAGCATACCCTGCCGATTGGTCAAGATCGCGAAATGCGTCCAAGAATACCACACTGATGTGTGTGGCACTCTTGTTCGCAAATATAGTGCATCCGACCAAATGCAGCAGGTAAGCTCTCGCAGCTAAAATCCACTGCCTAGCTTCACACTTGGCAGCATATAATTCTCGAAGCCAAGACAATCGAACATATGCACCGTGGCATTGTTCGGTCTCAGCTTTAGCATCCTGAAGTGTTACCTCCAACAACTCAACAAGGAGTGTAATTGCATCCCCCACGTCCATAACCTCATAAGTCTGGAAGTTTCCCATGATTGGGAGATGCAACAACGCTACAACATCATCCAAAGTGATGCTCAGCTCTCCGATGGGCAAGTGGAAGCTACTGGTCTCGGGGTGCCATCGCTCCACGAAGGCAGAAAGGAGTCCCCTGTCACCAGTCTCCGTCGAACACGAAATCAACGGGCTTAACCCTGTAGCTGCGACTAGGCCTTCAATCTCAAGTGCTGGCTTTCCAAACTTTGCTACCTTACACCCACGGGATGCCAATTTTAACTCTGCCCGTTCCTGAAAAAAATGTATGTAAGTAACAACACATACATAGCCAAATAACAATTAACTTGTATTTACTTAAACACATCAATACCTCTCCGACCCACACTCTCAGTGCGACATGGTTAGCATAATCAATCAAAACCAATGGATCTTTCGGCCCACCTGGGAAGCTTTTAGACTCAGTCCCAACATCCGCATGCACTGGTACATGTTCCGGTTCCACAACTCCTTCGTGAACAACTGGTTCCTCAGGAACAACCTCATCTCGCCGTTGTCTTCTTGCGGATGCGATAGGCCTATGACATTCACCGTCCTATTCTACACTCCCACCCAATCCTCCTCTGGTTCTTGCCATAATCTGTACCATTTGTTAATCAACATAGTCATAAACTAAAAACAAACAATTAACAAACATATATCTCAAAATATAACAAACATAATCTGTACCATTTTTAAATATTTCTATAGCCTCAAGTCAGACATAATGCTTAAGGTACATGGAACTTATGTAAATATAAGTATCACATCCATGACCCCCAAAGAATATGGTCAACCAAGCAAATGAGAAACATGATGTTTTCTTATGTAAATATGAGTATCACATCCATTGGCATAGTTTCAAAAGTCTTATGAATGAGTATCTAACTTTTGTCCTATCATTTACGTAAGGGTTTACTTTACAATGCAGTTCACAATAAGGGTTTCATGCTTCTATACTAACAATGAATAAGTTTTTCCGGTGTACGAATGAACTGCTTTCATGCATGCAGTTGACAATAAGGGTTTAATGCTTCTACTAATCTAATAATTAGCATTGATTTGCCCAAAATACAGGTATTGTCTAATCTGACTTAACAGTCTTGCTAGCGTCTTCACCTTCATTTTTCTCACTCTTGGAGGATCAATTTGAATGGCCATTTTTCTCACTCAATGCATACAAGTCAGCAATGTCAATTAACTTAAAAATGAAAATGTTCACTTATACTACTGTTAATCTTCCTTCAATATCAACAAATTATTGTACTATTGTCCTATCCTTTATATTTAGTCATTCTTATTTAACTTTGTAACAAGTTTAAATATCAAATATCACATGTAATATTGTCAATCATACACATACATGACAAGCAACTATATATGACATACAATGCTGCCTTATTTCCCCTAATAAACCAGTCCATATGCAGTCATTCAAATTTGAACATCCTAATATACATAGATTATACAGATTTTATCAAATTTAAAATAGTTCACAAGCTTTTCAGGTGCATACGGATTCACCAAACCACATACTCCATACGGATTAGGTAATCTGTATGCACCTATAAAACATGCTTACGGATTAATCAATTCGTGTCATCCTCACGGATTCATCAATCCATTCCACACCAAGCCATTAACTCACCTTCGTCGACGGATGCAAACACCGACGACCACCACCAACGCGACCACCAAGCCGAATCAACCACGCCGGAGAAGCACCGGAGACGAAGCTGCTGCGGAAGAATGCGGTGTAACAAAAAAAGAAGATGCACAGAGAAGATAAAATGAAAGCGCCCTTCTGAATTCAAATTTTTTTTATTTTAATGAAAAGGCTGACAAGGGTATTTCGGGAAATCCATTGTGGGCATATAGTGTATAAGAAATGTATATAGTGTATTTAGTAGCACTCTTGGATTAATCTCTTGCTAATAGGTATATCTTACGTCTATTACACTTGATTATCCACAATGGTGCATTCTCCACCTCCCACCGTCTCAAAAAACCTCATGTTGAAAAACCCTAATTTATTATAATTGTATCAAATCAAAAGTTGAAAAAACCTAAAAAAGGGTGAGCAACTCAAATAAACAAGAAACAAAGATGGCAATGGACAGTTTGGCTCAACGGAAGGGTTACACCACCATTTTGTCATCAAGTTCATCGTTTTGTCTATAAGGTGGAGAGGATACAGGTTTGTATCTGGTGAAAACAATGTCATCGTCATCAATGGCAATCCCAGTGGCTATGTTAGTGCCATTAAAGCTGGCAATAAACTCAAGCAACACGAAATTAGTTCAAAACTCAATTTGATAAATGAGTTTTATTAAGTCTTATGCAATTCTTTCTTCTCTCAAGGTTATACGGGGTTTATTGTAATTTATGTTCTCCAAGCAAAGGACTTAAGGCTCATTATAAGTCCACTTCATAATAATGTACTCCAATGTGCACATCATTCAAGGTTTTCAGCACACCATTTGTCCAAGGATCACAAGTCCTCCCAGTCTCTAATTCAGTAAATAACAATTCAATAATATCAATTAAAGTGCAAGGAATTCATACTTAAACCCATTACACTATCAACTCATAGATACTTAGTAAAAGTATATTCTCTTAACATAACCGTAAAAACCTATTTATGCATTTCATAATTCTTATACGCTAAGAAAGTTCCAATAGAAATCCATTTGGAAGTCATTCATACACATTCTATAAGGATTCACGCTTAAGCTAGCCTAGCTCAACTTACCCTTAAGCTTGGTCACGCTTAAGCTTGCCTCTACCTACACTTAAACTTGCACATGGTCAAGCTTAGCTCACTCCACGCTTAAGCTTATTCCAATAGCTCATTTTCCCTTGTAGTTCATCTTGCTTAAGCCTAGTCAACCTTCTCTTAAGTCTAGTCCATCCTATGCTTAAGCTTGGTCACGCTTAAGCCTGGCTCAACATACACTTAAGCTTGAAAACTAGTAGCCTATTTTCCTTTGCAAGTCATCATACAAAAGAATGATAAAACCCTAAGATTAAAACCTAATATACCCTCATTTGTACAAGAAAAGACTGAGACTCAAAGCAGTGACTCTAAGAAAACTCAATCATTATATACCCATTTCAAAACTCTTGAAGAATCCTCAATAGATCCTTCATATTCTGGAACAAGTACAATCACCTCTTTAGTGTTCATCGTAGCTTTTCCATCTTATCTTCATTGTTAGCATCGAGTCCCTCATCTTCCTCCAAAAAACAAAATGGTGTATGGAGTGAGTCACCTATCTCCTCTAAAACCATGCATAAACAACCTTTCAGACACAAACACAAACTCAATAACCATCATAAGGTGGTCCTCTCATGGTCTCACTCACCACTTGACTCGTGTCTGACTAATTCTTATTTCATTGTATCTCAGGTCTGTTACCACTAGAACATCCAAAATTCAGTGGTCTTACACATTTAAGTTGGATAACTATTCGGAGAACACCCTATATCACGGTACAATGAAGGGATTTTCACTAATAGAGTTATGGCTCAAATTTGTTGAGGTTGCCAAGTTGGCACTGTGGAAACATGACCAAAAACTCAACGCCATACCCCCAAGAAACAACAAGTCAACAATCCATCCCTTAGGAACCACTTTGTTTGGTCATCCAATTTTGAGGACTGACTACTCAACAACTCTCCTCACTTGGATTATCTTTATTTGTCTCTGCAGGATTCTTCAATCACAGGTACTTGGTGGTGGTTGGAGAACAAAATATGAGCTTAAGGTCTCGCCTTCGACTCCTTAACACAAAGAAAAAAAATCACAAAGATAAAAAATCACCACACTAGGTGTTTATTCCAATCCCTCTTCACATTATTCACATTTAACACAACAGAACTTCTCACATGACTACTTCTATGCTTCCTCTCCAATTGGCATCCACAATTTGTCGTGCATTCATGAGGATAACGTATCCACCATGATCCTTACATCGTTAAGGAAAAAGGACTTCTCTTTCTTTCAAGTCCATTGTTACTATTGTGTAGAGTACACTTGCTCGTGTGCGATCCTAACATATTTTACGCTTCACTCAACCTATATGCTTAAGCTTGATCATACTTAAGATTTTTTCCAATCATGCTTAATCTTGAAAACCAATAGCCCATTTTTCCCTGCAAGTCATCTTGCTTAAGTGCTAGCAACTCTTCACTTAAGCGCCACAAAAGTGAAGCTAGTTGTGCATGTCTAAGTCATTTTTGGCTAGTTTCACTTTTGAAAATGTTTTCATAGATAGTTAAGATAGGATTAGACATAAAAGGCAACTTTTCTCTTACCAAAAGAAGTAAAACTCTAGCTAATTAACCTAGACAATGGTGCTAATTACACATATCAAGGAGTAAACACAATTGATCATGCACAGAGTAAATCTACCAAAGTGAATTTACATTATCTAAGCTCGTACAATGTAATTTTATACAATGTAAAAATCATGTTCTAATGCAATCCTAATTCTTACTAAATTTATCATATGAAATAATATTATATAGTTAAAATTTTAAATTAACTACTTTAACTAAACTTTCATGGCGATTAATTTTCAATATCAATTATATTTTTTATAGATTGCACAACATATAAATTTCTATAATATGAGTTGTAATTTTTAGGATGTTACGACATAGAAATTGATATAGAGTCATAGTGAGGACAACAAAAATTGGGTGTGTAAAATGGAAAAAAGAAAAAAGATGAATAAATCTTGACAATTAATTCAAAAAGAGAGAAATCTGACAGTTTAAACATCCTCCTTCACCGTGCAAGACCTATCTCACTCTTGCATGCTAGAATTCATCATCGGTTCAATATCTTTTGAATAAAAGTGATTTCATACACATATTTATTTACTAGCATGTTGGTCCCATGCTATGCATGGAAGAAATATTTGGGAGGAGTCAACTAATTATTTTAACATGTATATAACATCATATTGACAAAATTATGCGTGGTTAGAAAAATAATATTGTGTGTGTGCGTGTGTATATATATATATATATATATATATATATATATATATATTATTTTAAGTGAAAGGGAAGCATGCTAATGCATTTTAAAAGTGTTATTATTAAAACTTAAGCTTTGTTATAATTTAAAATTAGATTGTATGTTTAAAAATTCAGTGAAAATTATTTTAAGAATACTTAAACATTTTTACATAAATTAAGTTAAGATCATCATTTAAATTTTTCATAAATATTTTTGAATTGAAATTAAAATAATTAATTATAGAAATTCTTAAATAGGTAAAACAAGAATAGAAGCACAAAGTATGTTTAATTTGTTTTCAATAACTTATTTACATAAATCATTTTTTAGTGTGTACTAAAGATATCTTCCTTCCAATATCAAAAAATTATTTACATAAAGTTTTTGGTGTGCACTAAGAATATCCTTCAATTGAGAATACTAATTCTTTTGAAGGTGTAGAAATCATTGAAGTAAGTTTTGTCTATACCAACAAAGTATTTTTTTTCTCCATTCACATGATCAGGAATCAAACCTCTCACAACATGCTTAAGAAACTAAGTTATCTACCAACTGTGCTAAACCTTGTTGATTTTTACAAAAAATCATTAAAACTCTTGCTTGAGAAAAACTTATTAATTGACACAAAATAATAAATAAATAAATAGGCGCGCAATATCAATGTAAAAGTTTTTATGTTGTCAATCAGTCAAAAAAAATTATGTCTTTTAAGATAGTTTATTGTAAAACAACTTAACATAATGATGTTTCATAATTGAATGAAATTTTGCACTGTTAATGCATGCATTTTTAATTAATAAGTTAAAACCTAATCATTTTAACTTGAAATTTCAATATTTCATTGTTCAAGAGTACTATTATTTATAAATTTTATCAACAAATGTTTTGAAGAGGATATTTTATAATAAATACATAATAAAATTTTAAATAAAAATTGATGATATTACTATATGTTTTTTTATCAAATGTTTAAAATAATCTCACCAAAAGAATCTGTATTTTCTAATATACTTTACAAAATTGACTTGATTTTTTCATTTTTTGAAAAAATAATCTATTTACAATCTACTTTAAAGTATAACTTTTGAATTAGAATAAAATAGATGTTTGTATGTAATCTTTTCAATTAATTGAGATAAAGGGATTTAAGATATTGTAGAAATTGATTAAGTATCATTCATTACAATGACATTAAGCTTAAACCTAAATAAATAAGACAAATATGCGAGTTTAAAAACCACAAAAACAATATGTAATTTAAAACAAACAAAAGTCATAAAAGGACACCATCAAAGATACTTGGAACATGATGATGTGACATTTTTGCTGCATTTTTTCGCAATAAAATTTGTTGTCAATCTCTTTTAGTTTCTTTGCACACTCCAAGCGTGAATCATACTCTCAAATTCAACATCAATATTTTGGGCAAAAACAACACCAATTCCACAAACAAAAAAATGTTAACTAAAATAACACCATGTGCCTAATCCAATAATTATAAAATAATTAAGAAGCAAATTAAAAAGAAAGTTAAAAGTTTTATGCTCTTGTTATTGAAATTACTACTCAACTACAATCCAATGAAATGAACTAAAATTTTATACTTTATCCTCTCAGGCTTAACCTCAAAAACCATATGCATCATTGTCATCTTTGCAAGAAGTATTATGAGAGGATATTCATGACAAATTGATAATAAAAGAGAAACACATTCATCTATATTTATATTGAAATTGGGTGAGAATTGATTTATCGATTTATAGAGAAAGAGATAATAACAAATATTTATAGAGATAATAAAAAAAGGAATAGAATCCCTCAAGTGCAGAGTTATGGCTCAAAGAGATGGAGAGCATCTTTGCGATTGTGAAAAGTAGAAAGTGGTGTATGCCACATTCATGTTGAAGGGCATGACAAAGAATATGTGGAAAGACATGAGGGAGATGATGATGACCTTGGAGACCTTGGAGAACTTCAAGATCACATTCTTGGACAAGTACTTTCCCCTATAGTGTTAGAATCCATAGGGAGACTGGGTTCTTACAACTCAAGCAAGGAAACATGGCAGTTGGCGTTAATATGTGGCCAAATAAGAAGAGTTAGTCAAGTACTCTCATTACCTTTGCAATCATCCTGATAACAAGTGAAAGTCCATCCAATTCGAGCAAGGTTTGAGATTTGATATTCTTAGCCAAATCAGGACTTTGAAAATTAGGTGTTATGCGCTCTTAGTTAACAAGTGTCTATTTGATGTTTTAATTTTAAAAAAAGGCATTTTTTGTTATGCATATGAAATTACCTTGTTGCCCTCTTTTGGAAGGGGTCATTTAAGTAATAAAGGATAAAGAATTAGCCTAATCAATTAAAAAAATCAAAATTAATTGATTGTCTAATTTAAATCAATTTTCCATTCATCCGTTTTAATCAACATTATTATTTGATTATGGATACCTAATATTGAATAAAGTGAGGTAAAGAGTCTCACTAAATAATTTAAAACAATATAAAATTTGCATTGTTCATGAGCAAAAAGATACCTAATAAAGTTAGGTAATGAGTCCCACCAAGTGACTCTCACCCTATTATCCACTTCATAATTTGTTAATTTATCTACATATTGGTTCCCTTCTCTAAAGATATTAGAAACCTGAAAGTGAAGCTAAGCACAAAGCTGAGGACAATGATTTCATCTACTTCTATAATCCCAAGGTACAATACCTAAATATCAAAAGCAATATATTGTTTCAGGTTTGTAGGGTATATGATTTTAGATGAGATTTTTTGTTTGGAATCCAACTAACCTTTGTAATTTCCTACTATCTTTGATAATCACTAAATCTCTTTATGCTTCCTTTTTTATGAAAGTACCAATTTTTCAATCTTCTTTTTTAACCCCCACCACCTTCTTGTTAATAAAAATCCATGAATAATATTGACATAATTAAATTAGCTACTATAAGAATTTATTTTCAATGCAAAATAAAAAATATGGTATGATAATGCTAATGAATATATTTTATTAAATTTATCTTAATTGAGGTTAAGATATTAAATAATTTAACAAAATAGTAATTCGAATTGACATCAATTAACAAATATGTCCAAAAATATAATATATAAATAATCGATAAATACTAAAAATATATCTATCAATTAGTTACACTCGATTGCATTGATGGTGTAAAAATTAAATTAGTACATTATACTTAATTTGAGCCCAAAAAATTGTTGTTGACAATCTTTGATTTTTTTAAAACTCATTATCCAAATATATGATATTAATTTGCTGCAAATTACCTTATTGTATTAGTACATAATTTTTGTTTAAAATAATTCTTAGTGTGGATTTAGGTAGTGATTTATTCTATATCTTAAAATTTTTATAAAAGATTATCACGATGACAATTATCATAATAGAATTTAAATTTATAAATATAGATTATTAATATAAATTTACTTAATATTCAATAATGCATCATTATATAATATAAATTAACCAAAATTATTACAAATTTATATTTTTGAATATAAATTACAAATACCTTTTACCTTTTATTTGATAATTTTAATGTTCTTTTATTAAGTTAGGTATACCAAATCTCGTGTATAGTTATTCAATATCATGGGGTCAACACTTGATGTATATTTGGAATGATAAATATTTTAATTAATCTTATAATTTTGTAAGATGGAAAATTCACTTTTCAAAAAACAATAATGTTGTCAAATATCTTATGATCAAATGTGTGAGCAACCCATTGTATGAAATTCTGAAAAATTAAATTCATATTCTTTTTTTTTAAAATTGTACATTAGAAAAGAACAAAAATCTTAGTATATCAAATTTAAAGCAGTAAAAAAACAAAATAATAATGACAAATCTCAAATGAAGTGGATGTTGATAACAAGTTGGACAACTTTAACCCCATCTTCACCTTCCATCTGTAATGTCATTATATTGGTCGATCATTTTAGACTATAAACTAATAAAATAGGACAATAAAACATAAAAAGTATATAAGTTTACAAGTCTTTAGAATGAAGAAAATGCAAAAAAAAAATTGTTTATATATATGCATCTTAATTTGACAATATATTTTTCACCCTTATAAAAACAGATAAAAAAGCAAAGACAGATGTAGAAATGATAAGATATGGTGAATACATAATTGAACCTAAAAAAATGAAAGAAATCAAATCCAAGAAAAAAGAAAGAAATATCTAGATTGTGTCTCTTATGAATGTGCATCCTTTGTCATTTTTTCTTTGCTTGGTTATCTTTTATACTCTTTTACTAGAATTTGAATTTCAAAATTGTGCTAAGTTAGAAGATATTTTCAAATTAATAATTTTTGTGATTTTGTATGAGTGATTAGAAGATATTCCCATATTAATAATATGTGTGATTGTGTATATGAGTGATTGTCAAATTGGTATAAAACAATATTATTATATTTCCATTTTGATTTGATGTTAAGAATGTAATTTATAATTTTTTATTAATTTCAAATCAATTTATTTCTTAAAAGTCTTGAGAATGTCATGTGTAAACATTACTTTTGAAAAAAATATTCTTCTACATATATATATACACACTATAAACTATAGATAGATGTCAAAACAATTTTTATTTACTAATGTGATATACTAAAAAAATTATTTCAACAAAATCGTCAAATACAAATAATGTGTTATGAATGTGACACATTGGGACAAATTTAACTACTTGGTTCTCTTTTGGGTTTAACGGTGAAATTAAATCATGTAGTTAGATAATTAAATCACACAATGCAAAACTTTCACTATGTAGTCTTTAATTTACATTGTAGAAAATAAATGTAGAAAGAAATTTTAGGGTGTTACATTTTCCTTACATCAGTTCCATGTATTAGCAATGTATTTGTGTTGTCTCAAGTTCTCATAATGGATTTACCTCATAATCTTCTAATTATTTGCAATGTATTTTTTTTCTCTTGGAAATATTAACACCTCAGGAAACAAATATTCTTCTATCGTGCAAATCTAAATCTATGAGGGATTTCACTGTCGGTACACTTGTTGCTAGCAAAACTGCATAGGCTGGTTTGTCATTTTTGTACCCTTAATGATTCTAGTGCTCATTTACAATTATTCAATGAATATTATTTCAATAATTCAAATTTCTTTTTTTGGATTTGGAACATTGTACCTTTAATGTGTTAATAAGTGATCTAAATGGTGAAAACTGAAAGTATTGGTATTGTCGTACTGATCTTAAGCTTAACTAAGCAATGAAAGAAGATGTTTTCGTCTTCCTCTTATAAATAATAGTTATTGCCTTAACAACCTAATGGGGCAATTGTCTTACTTTTGATTCTAGAGCTACATAACTAGGAAGGTTTATAATATGTATTTTATTTAGTCTACCATAGTTGCAGTATATTATCAGTAGTGATTACTCTAGGGTTAGTATAACAATAACTATTATACCTTTATTGTAGCAACTTGGAAACTCAATCCACCATACTCCTAGCTTGTGATAAATCATAATATGTCTTGTTGTGTTGTGGTATGTTGATAGTGAAAGATTTAATTTAACTAATATTTTTTTAATTTATTCAAATTTATTTTTCTAAAAAATGATTTTTTGTTGATTTATTTTTTTTATAATTTTAGGTGAGTTGGTGAGCCAACCCATTTTAACCCACAACCTGTTGTTGGTCGGGTTGGCCACTATTTGCTGAAAAAACTATAAGTGAGTTGGGTTGAATTTACCTTTTTAAGGGGTGGGTCAAGGTGGGTTGGGCCCAACATGCCAGTCTAATCCATTTTGATAATTCTACTTGTAAATCTCATAATAATACGACTTATGTTTGAAAAAAGAATAAATGATGCCTTCAAAGTTATATTGGTAAAGAGAATATTGGTTTGTGAGTTCCTCACGAAGGTCAAATATTTAATAATGATAAAGATGCTTAGGATTTTTACTCTTTAGTTGCAAAGAAAAGTGATTTTCTTTTTAATTTAAGATGTATTGACTTCAAAAATGAATTTTATTGGTTATGCAATTTAGAATGTGGAGAAGATTTTGGACATTGAAAATTGATAGTTACACAAATTTACATGACATATTGTAGTAAAGATATCAACTTAGTTGTCATTTTTTAGAATTCAAGATAGAATGACTTCAAATATAAATTTTATAGATTATACAATTTAGAACCACTACAAGAATGAACCAAATTCATAGTGATTTTTTATTAGGAACAATTGAGTTATTCACAAAATTAGACATTTGACAACAATATTTTATTGTCATTGAGATTAAATATTCCTTTTGTCAATTTGAACAATATTGCAGGGGAAACTATATTTTTCACAATAACAAAATTTGTCGCTGCCAATATCACTGCAAAAAGTATTTTTCTATGTCATTGTGTTTGTTGTCACTCGAAAAAGTACTACTTAATATCAACACTATTTAATCTCATTGCAAAAATTATTTTTCTATGCAAACGAGATTGTTGTTTCTGAAAAAGTACTACTTAATGCTAACAATGTTCATTGTCGTTGCGATATTTACTATTTAATCGTAACAACATTCAATGTCATTGTGAAAAGTTACTTTTCCATATTAATGTTCATGTTGTCGTTGTGAAAAGTACTACTTAACGATTGCATTGTATATAGTTGTAGCAAAAAGTTATCTTTCTATGCCAACACACCTATGTCGTTGGAAAAATATGTTTTTCTATACCTACATGTCTAATATCGTTATAAATAGATGTTTGTTTTATGCCAAAGACATTTAATGTCACTGCAAAATGCTAATTTTCTTTCTTATTTTTTTTTATCTATTCAAAATATATCACATTAACTTTATTTATTATAATAAAAAAATTAATCATACAATGGTCCCTTAATTATAATTAAAAGTTTAATTGGATTCCTTAATTATTAAATAATATAATCAGGTCATCCAATTGTTTAGCAACACTTCAATTCGCCCCCTCAATTATTAAAATTTTTATCATGTTCATCAATTTTTTTAAAAACAATACAATCATATCCTTTTTCATCAACTCCAATTAAGATGAAAAATTCAAGATGTAATTGTAGTGCAAAAAGCAAAAACATGAATTGCTAAATGAAAATTTGGATTTTAAAAGTAATGGTTAATTACATGTTTTAATAATTACTATAATCACAAGTTGTTAGATGATAAATAGGTTTAATATCTTTCTAATGCATGTGATTTCATAAACATATATTATTTATCTTAAAAGTTGATTTTCCTATGAGTTATATAATAAAATAGCTCGAGGTAGGAAAATGAAAATATATGCAAGTCATATTTCATTTTTAGAGGAAAATATCATAAATTTAATTCAATCTTAAAATAATATTATTAAAATGAATAATGCATTTGAAGTTTTCAAATTGTTTAAAAATACAAAGATGATGTTTTACAATATGATTTCAAAATCACAATTGATGAAAGTAATAGATTGGGTCTTTAGCGATTCAATTTGAAAACAGTATGAACACACACAATAACAAAGAGGGGGTAAATTAGTTTAAACTTGGTCTTTTAAAATCTTTAAAGAATCAGAGTAATCAAGATTGTATCACAAGTGAACCAAGAATGCTCCAACCAATCAAACCAATGAGCTCAATAATACAATCACAAAATTTTCACTTGTTGAATAAAAAAGATATCACCAAAAGAATCACAGATTAAGACAGCAAGAAGAGATTAAAGGAAGTAGTCAACACAATGGTTTATACTAGTTCATTTCTCACCTTGAGAAGTTACATCCAGTTCTTCCAACCACAATGGTTAGAGTTCCACTAATAACAAAAATATTCAGTGACCCAAACCTAGTTGCCCCAATTTGCCCCGAATGATATTTTTTTTCTAGTTCTTATCCCATGTTAAATAGTTCATAGCTAATTATTGAATAACATATAATATGATCCTATAATATTTTTTTATCTTGATAACAATATATAATAACTAATTATAATCATATTGATCATATATGGTTCAAAATTTGTGTGTTTTATAAATTTTTAAACAAGCTTACTTATGGTCATTTGATAACCTTTGTACTTAGTCCTGGAATATAAGAGTTTTCTTAGTGAATTAATGTTAATACCCAACAAAATACTAGTAATTTATAGCAATAAACGATTACTTAATACTTTATAGTTTGATGATGACAATGAATTTAACTTTGAAGTATAAAGTAGAATTGATCACATTATGTTAGGTATAATATATCTCTCTCTCTCTCTCTATATATATATATATATATATAGATATATAGACATAATTTTTTATTATATATACTAGGTCAATCAAGTTAAAAAGTGACCTACCAATTCGACCTCTGACCCAGTACCTCGACGGTTGATGATCAGATTGATTTTCATAACACTGACTTGAGTATCTTTCGAGTTCAAAATATATGATTCTAAATATGAATTTTATAGGTTATATAATTTAGAATGTGAGATGATTTTAATAAAGGGAATTCATTCTTGCATGATTTGGTTTACGTATGAACAACCATGTTGACTTAATCTTTAAAAGTCTTCAAGGTTCACAAAACTATCATTTTGCTTTAACCCAAAAAAAATTAGAGCATCTTTAACAATGAGTTCTTCATAGATCTTGGCATAAAAGATCCTAACTTTTCCGTGTTTGGTCATTGGAGCCCCAATAGAGATCTCTACGTCCTACAATCTCTTATTTAGTAAGATCCCTAAAGAACGGGCTGGTGTGAACTAAAAATTATATAATTATAGAAGTAAGAATGGTGAAAAAATAAAGAAGAAAAAGACCATAGATGAAGAATAACAACAAATAAGAGTCTCACAGAAGAATAAATTAAACCAAACAGAAACTGAAAATTAAAGAATCTGAAAATCAAACCACAAATCAGCAATAAATACTATGATCAAACCCAAAGTTAAATATCAATCACAAAATCAACAATGAATTTCAAATGTTAATCCCAAAATCAACAATGAACTTAAAATTTGTTTGAATAAGAAGAACATTAAAGAGGAATCAAGAGGAATTTTAAGTCCTACAATACAGTGCTAAACAAATAAATTAGAACAACTTCACTGAATTGCACCCAAAATACACACCATACCAGATTATGATGGTTTCATGGTGGAGTGGATCTAGGTCGTAGAGGCGTGTAGTGTTGTGGCGGTGTCCGTGGAAAAGCAGATCTTGAGTGTGAAGGTGTGATGGTCTCTTTGGTAGTGCGGATGTGGGTAATGGTGGTGTGTGATGGCATGTCCATCACGATGAAGCATATTTGCATGTGGGGTCGATGTGTGTGGTGGTCGTGTTCATTTCAGTGCATAGTCTATATGTGTTGAGTAGGCCAACAAGATTCAAAGGTGGGGAGGAGAAATTGGTTCTTGAATGGAGATTCTGAAAGATGTAGAAGAAGTGTTTTTGATTTTGAGGCAGGTGTAGTGTATGTTGAGATTGAGATGAAGTATTTAATTTTTTATGAATGGATGAAGGTGTGTTAGATGTTCTAGAGAGTGCAAACTAGAGAGTATATTGCCATGTGGGAATGAAGAAAAAAGTTTATTATTTCCTACATGTGTGATTAACTATTGATTAGAAAATTTAACATTTTTTTATACCATTGTAGCTAAAGTTAAAAATTTTCCTATATTTGTGAAACGACTATTAAACAGTAAATTTGATCGGTAGGATGAGATTTAAACATCAGCTAATTGAAGGAATAGTAAAATTATATAAATTGTTTTTTCTTGTTTCATATCTTACTCAACCTATCTTCTATTCATTGCATTCTATTTATCTTAAGTTATAAAAAATTTATCCACTTCAAATCTTCAATTTTTATTATTGTCATTTATTTTATTTTACTTTATGAAATGAATCCAAGTCAATTTTGTACTTACTCCAATCATATGCAAAATTATCAATTATATCCCAATGAAAATTCACATAATCATCCATTTTATCCAATGTATCCATAACCACCAAATAAATCACATTGAATTCACAAAATTATTCACCCCTTCCATCGAAAATTCTCAACATTCTTCATTTTATCCTATGTATCCGCCACCATTTTATAGGCCTTCAACAGGTATTAGTGGTGAAGAACCCACTAATGAAAATTCTCAATCACCAATTGAGTCCATGTCTACTCAATTTCCACAATAAAGGATATAATGTATGCATGCGTCATATTGCACAATATGATTGTTGATAGTGCACAACACACATCACGATAACTTTGAGTATTCTTATGATCATCTAGACAATTACATGTCACTCATTCCAATATCTAATGGTCATCATTCTAATTTTGAAAGATATCTAATAAGGATAATAGACATGCATCAAAAGGAAATTCATTGAAACCTTCAAGCAGATTTGATATAACATATTTGGGCATGTTTCGAGTATGAGAAAATGCAAACTAAAATTTATTTTAAATATATTATTATGTATTTTCTTAATTTTTAATGTACTGTTATGCATTTTCCTATTTTTTTAATTTTTGTTATGTATTTTGCTTAATTTTTGTTTAATTATTTTTGTATTTTCTATATTTTAAATTATTGTTATGTGTTTTTTCTTAATTTTTAATTTATTGTGAGCCCAAAATTAACATAATGTATTTCTTTTACTTTTATTGTTATAAATTTTGAAGAAACAAAATATACCTTAAGAATATATAGTTTTTGGTATATTTATTATTTCAAAGTTAAAATACAAATGAATTATGATTTTAAAGAAACAAATATAAATATAAAATTATAAACGTGTGGGGAAATGTGAGACCTAATTGAAGTTTTTAGTGAAACCATTATTGGAGTAAAAAATTTACAAAGATCTTCAAAGTCGAGGTGATATGTGGGACTCGCAAAAAGTTGGTTAAGATCCAACAAGAGAGATCTTCATTTTGGATGTTTTTAGTGATAGTTTGGTTCTTAAGTTACTTTTTGTTGGTCCTGTAATATCTCATAAGATATAAAAACTCATCATTTTTGCTCTAATGGTAGAACTCACTTTTGGTTTTTAACTTATTTTTTGTAGCTCCCACAATGGATCTCACATTTTTATAGTTTTGTATAAATCTATTTTTAATGTAAATTCAAATAATTATTTATATAAATTTAATTATGAAACAACAAATAAAAAATATGAATAATATATATTTTTATCACTAAAAATTAACTTGATTCAAAATACATAACATTGATAGTGAGATAGAAAAATTAATATAAAGTTACAACATTGAATTGATTATCTAACTTGCGCCTAATATAATTGCAATACAAAGCATGGTCTTGATGTTGACTCTAAGACATGATTGATGTTTCATTCATTAAGATGTCATACAACATCATTATGTTCTTTGTCTCCTTTGTTTCTATAATTTCAATTGTGGCAACATCATTTTTCCTTATAGCATTTTCTGTGGCATACAAATTGATATTATGATATGTTTCAACTTATTTTCCCTTTGCTCTTAGATTGATGAAGGTGTGAACTAAATTGATGAGGATCCATTGAGGAAAAAATGAGTTGAGATATAGAAATATTATGAAGATGAAACTAACGTAATAGTTTGAAATTAGAAAATAGAGATTAAGAAACTAAACATGAGAATGAGAATGATAAATTGTGTGAAAAATGTGATGACCAATGAAACAATTAAGGCCAAATGACATATTTAAGCCTTCTTAGAACCCTTAACTTACGTGTTTACTCACATGCATGTTATTCATCAATGCATGCATGTTATTGTCATACATCATATCACATTCCACATATCATCAATTCATTATTCACATCATTGTTAAATTCATCACTAATTCACTATTCATATCCTTCTCACCAAACATGAACTCTCACATAGTTCATCTAAACATCATAGGACTTTTCCACATCACAAGTTCCCATAATCAACATCAATCATATGAATATTAATTGCATGAGAATAACAAGATATATAAACTCCATTTGTCCAATTTAAGGTTCACATACAGTTCAAGAAACAATTAAGATTGAAATTGAAATGAGATAAACAAAATAAAACTTGATAGACAACCTTGCTTAAGTGTGGATTTTTTAACATCAAAATTTTCTAGATTTGGGAACCTCAGTGTAGAAGTAGTTTGTGTTTGTTTGATATGCAATATGGTAGTATTATCCATAGTGAAATAATTCATATAAGAGGTAAAACCACCATTAGACAATCAAGTGACCTAGATTTTAAATACTGAGTCTAAGAAAAAGTGGTTCAACAGTAGAAAACCCTTGGTCAAACCTTCAATCAACAAAAGTCAATTACAATCTAGACAATTAAAGTTAGGGAATCCCTCATTAATGGCAGTTCGGCTAATATGAGATATTTACATTAATAAAAGTTTAGAACATTAGTTTTCTAGATGCGAGCAACTATTAGTTTAATTAATTAAGGAAGAATAGAATTAATTTTTCACTCACTTTAATTTTATTTTTTTGTTAAGTCTAGTAAAAAGGACTAATAAATGAATCATTGCTCTATAATCAATTTAGAAGTTATAGTTTAATTAGGAACTAAGTAGATGATTAAGTCATTAAGGATAGTTAGGAGGAAATAAAATGAGGGGAAATCTAGGGGACCCACATGTGGGGCCCACTTATGACCTAGGGCTCTCTATATAACAGAGAAAAGCTCACCTCCCCCTTGCTTGTGCGCCAATTTGGAGAGAGGGGTGCCTTATCTTTCTTTGTTCTCCTTCATTTTTGAGGTACTTTGAAGGGTTTTGAAGAGATTTTAGGTGAGTTCTTAGTCTTTTTCCATGCTCTTGTTCATCCTTTTTTCATCAACCCACTAGGATTCTCATCTTCCCCCTCTTGTTTCATTTTCATGTTCATGTTCTAGGAAGAGCTCAAGGTTTCAACTCAACTCATACTCGTCTCTTTGCTTCTTTGTGTCAACTAAGAGGTAAGGGAGGAGTACTTGATCATTTTGAACCAGTGCTTTGATTATGAGAAGTTAAACTTCTACTATGTAGTGCTTTAGTGTGAGATATGAAATCAACGATGTGACCCTATGATCTATGCATGCTTTATTTTTTAACTCTGGGTTCAAAAAATGATTTCCTTGAAGCCAAAAACCTAGGAAAACATATATGATACATCTAATTTTTAGGTGTATGGCATTTGAAATTAACTTTTTTAGGTTAGGTCAAGTCATATATAGCATATTGCTCTGTTTTAAAGAATTTAGAAATTGGGACTGGAATATGTGATTATGGACCTCAAACTTAAACTCACTAGGTTAACCCCGTTTGAGTTAGTATAGCTCTTGGAATCACAATTTAAACTTTTACTCTTTTTTGGTAAATCTTACTCTATTTTGCCTGAACTGCACCTATGGGCTTTGTTTCTCTAGATTTTGACCATGTAAATGAGTTCCTCATGTTTGAATATAAAATTTTATGAAATGGATTTTCACAACTCTTGGAAATTAGAAAACAAGTGTTGTGAACTTTGAGAATTAAGTGTAGGGAAGTATTGTATTAGGGTCAAATGGGAGTGGAATTAGAGAATTGTGAATTCAAAACTGAGTTCCTTGTATTTGAAAACCTTAAGAAGCATATATGGTTTGTCCTGAATGAATTTCTACATCATAGAGAAAGTTGATTTTTAAGTGCATAATTATGTACAATTCCAAGTGAGAATGTGTCATGAATATGTAGAAATGCATGGAATGAATGATATAAATTATGGAATGAGTTGTTTACTTTGATTGAGACCTTATGATGTGAATTGTGGAAATTGTTATGTTCTATGTTGTAAGACCATGTGAGTGTGACCACTTAGCAAAACATATTGCATGTTATAAATTGGAGTTTATTAATGATGTTGATTATGAACTGTCGTGCTGGGGATTGGGACTGAGGGTATATGACCGTCAGCAAAAATTACTTTTGAATGTCTTGCAATGATTTTAGTGATTGGATATGTGGTGATAAGTGATTTTGTAAAGTGATCTTTTCCACTTAAAGAGTCATGGTTGTGATGACTCCAAAGAGAAAAGAGGATTAATTTTCCTCCTCTCATGATATGTTTGTGTGTGTGTGTGTGTGCACGATGGAGGATATTTACGATCGGGAGCTTCATGAGGATCAACACACATTTCGAGGAAATAAGGGAAAATGAGGTAGCGAGATTGTGTTAGAATTAAAGGGATTATTGTGTTGGGAGTTAGGACGTGACCCTATACTCAGTGGGAATACATTCTCTAATATCTATTCATAGGTATCAATGCGATCGTCATTCATGCTTCTCATCATGAAGGAAGAGTGAGGATTCATTAAGTGAGGGTAGATGAAATACAATAGGTACATTAGGGGACAGTCTGAATGGTTCAAAGGAACTTGGGGGAATGTTGAGTGGTGATACCCGACTAAGGGCATTCCCAAGTAGTTCAAGGGACTTGTGGACCTCACTTGATATTTCTGACTAGAGTGGAGCTATATCCATGATTGGTGAGCGCATCATGTCCTATACCAGAATGATGTGCTCTTTTAATCGACATTCATATGTTGCATAAGGTCATGAGAACCTGGGAGGCTTAACGGTAGAGTTAGGCCCAAGAATAAGGACTGTGTGAGAGTAGAACCACAAATTAGGATGTCTTGAGCGATGTATGTTAGAATACTACACGTGGTGGTTGTCTTGGTTATGTATAGAATTTGATGTCCATATGTGTGGTTTTCAAAGGGATGGAGTACTCATTCCCTTATTACCATTTTCAGGATCCAATGTTAAGCACGACAGCAAATCCCCTATACTTCATTGATTCCATCGAGACATGGTGGAAACATGATGATACGATCCATGTGGACCGTTTCTCTAGGTTCTTTTGTTGTCATCATGCACCGTTAGACATACCAGGATACAAATGTCGCATAGTTGACTTCTACATTTGGTGGACCTTTCCACCACACTGTCGTACTACCGGTTCATCGTGCCAATGCCAAAGGTTCTTATTCCTTTCGAGTCACATTCACCGCTGTGAACGATGTGATGTCCTATTCTGGATCCGACACTTCATATGTGGATATTGAAACCATTTTCCCTATTATGATGGCTTACCAATCGGTGTTACTTGAGTCTTGGGTACTACCCGGGGTAGACTTGGTGAATCTAGTTTCGAAGGACGAGGGTGAGGATTTGGAAGAGGACACGTCTTTTTAGGAGAATCCATGGATGGATAAGGAGGATCTCATTATAGAGCCAAAGCTTATGGAGGAGGATTTATCGCAAGATTCCTCTAATGAGTCATGCTAACATGCTTCTTACATTTGACTATACTTCTTTTTGTGGATATAGCTGACTTTGGGCTTTGGTATATGTGACTGCTCTGAGTCTTAGGTTTTTTTCCCTAATGTGTATTTTGGGATGGGTAGACCTAGGCTCACACCTTTTGTGCTTAATTAGTCATTACTACTTTACATTACTTTACTTTACTTATTTGGGGTTGTATATGTTACTCAATAGTTTCATTAAGATGCATTATATTTTGCTACTCTTTATGGCACATGACACTTAATTGTCTATATTTGGTGACCATGAAGATTCACTTATTTATTATTATCTATTATTTGAGCACGCATAGTTTATTTATGTGTATATTTTACTTGGAAACTTGAAGTTTTAAGACGTTATGCTATCACTATGTTTTATTAAACACATTTTGTAAAAAAAATCAAGTGATGGTTTATGAAATTGGAATGGAAAGTGTTTTTAATTTCACCAAAAAATGTCACTATTTTTTCTAATCTTTTGAGTTAACCTTGTTGAGAACTTATGAGTATTTTTTTGTTATGTAAATCAATGGGTTATTTTGAAAGACTATATTCAAGGGTGTTACAGTCTTTACTTCTTTTTATGTTAGTTCTCACTTAAGCACACATTGGCTTCGCTTAAGCGAGAACATACAATAGCTAAGTTCCTTTATCTCACCTAAGCACACCCTGGCCTCACTTAAGCACGAACATACAAAAGCTAGCTTCTCTGTCTTGCTTAAGCGCACCACTGGCCTTGCTTAAGCACGATAGGTATGTAGCCTGCGTGATTTCTACCAAATCTCCTCTAAATGGATCTTAATTTGAGTTCCAACTCAAATCTTTCATTTTGAAACATGAACATCAAATTAAAACACATTTTAGGAACCAAAAACTGATTAAACACACAAAAACATAAGATTAAAGATGGTTTAAGCTTCCTTACTTATCAACTCAATGAGTTAGCTTTGGGATGAGGAGAAGGAATAAAGGAAGAGACTTTGGGTCCAAAATGAAAGTTTTTCTTCACTCTTATAGTAGTTCTACATCATCCATACCACCATACACCCCAAAACAAACATAAAACACATTAATACCTTGCAAATGAACACTTTCATGGAGTTTTGAAGTGTGCTCATGGGAGAAAATGAAAATGAACACAAAGAGAGGAAAAATGAAGTTTACCTCAACTAGGGTTAGCCAACAAACACTAAAGGAAGAGGAAAGGGACTCCCTTTTGCACAACACCAAAACTCAAGTCCTTCTAATGATGGTTTTCTTGGAGAGAAAAAAAGTGAGGGAATGAAATGTTTTCTTTGAAGACAAGTTTATGAATGTGAGGGATTTATGAGGGGATTTTGACCTTTCCACTTCTCTCTATTTACACATTACTTCTACTAAATGCACCTACCTCTCTCTCATAAATCAAAAGTTCATCCCTTTAGGCCCAAACACACCAAAAACTCACTATAAAACATAAATCACATATTCAACATCACTAACTCATCAATTAATTAATTCATTCCAGCCCTTAACTTAAATTTAATTTCTCTTGTAATTTAATTAAATCATTTGAACAAGCAATTAATAAAACACAACGATACAATGTGCTTTTCATTCCAAGAAAGACACTTTCTTCAGATGACTTTCATGGAGGTATCAAATGGTCACAAGTCCAAATCAGATCTGCGATGATGACAATCAACATCAGAGGATATTCGTGTATGGGCACAGTAGTTAATGACAGCGAATGACGAACGACATCAAATGGTCACAAGTTTGATTTTTTTTTTTGTAATTTGTTCTTTGGATCAATTGGATAGGTGTCAATTTTCCCCTCTTTTTATTTGCTTTTACAATCTATTAATTTTTTCCCTCTTCAATCAGTTAACCAGAGACGATATAAATTGATTTTTATCATAAAAGTTGATATCTTGAATGTTTTTACAGGAAGTGTTCTTCCAATGTGGATAATCTGCCTTTTGCTCTAGCGGGAGTTCTTAACATAGGAACCAATTTCACGAAAGAATTGGTGGTAAAGATGCTCTTATATGCAAGTTTATCATAAGGGCCAAATTTCTAACATTGATGACAATGTTTATGATTTTTATTCTTTATTTTCAAAGAAAAATAAATTTTCAATTTATTGTCATCATGTTTATAAATGTAGTGAGAATTAAGGAAAATAAAATCTATTAAGTAATTCTAAAAGGAAATTTGTTTGTCATCATGCCAATAATGTTAAGCAACACAATTTTTTAATCAAAAAAATAAAAGAACACAAAAAGTTTAAGATATAATTGTAATTCAAGAATGTGGAATTCAAAAAGAAATACTAGATTTGAGGAGCAATGAGTAGTTACATATTTTAATTATTCACATAAAACAAATTATTGGAAAATAAAGAGGTTTGATGTTTTCCTAATAGGAGTTATTTCATAATCATGTATTAGTATTGTCAAAAGTTGGCTACTATGTAAATCTCATAAGAAGACTATCAAAATATATCAGAAATATTATGCAATCTCAAAGTGATCTTGGTAAAAAATATGCAAAATTTTTAAAGATAAAAGTGAAGCATTCTAATATGATTCCACAATAGATCATAGTGACAAATTTGACTTATTATTTGAATTTTTAGTGATTTAATTTGAGCATATAAATCTTTTGGAGATGTGGTTATATTTAATCCCGCACATAAAATAAACCATTATCATATGTTTCTTGTACTATACATTGAGGTTGATAACCATGAAAATTCAATTTTTTTTGTTATGTTTTGTAGCGAGATAAGAAAGTTCTTTTTTTTCTTGTGAACTTTAAAAATAAGTTTATATTATTTTAAATTTTTATTATAACTCTAATTTTAACTAATATTTTAGTAATATTTTAGGATTTGATTTCTTTTCAAAGTTTTATGTATTTTTTAAGAAAACTATTCATAAACAATTCTTACCAATCAAAATTTTGTACTTAAAGAAGTTATTTTGATGAAATTATCAAACCAACATGTGATTTGCATATGACATTTTGACAAAGTTATCAACTTGAATTTTTTTTTGGATTCAAGATATAATGACTTCAAATATGAATTTTATAAGTTAACAATTCAGAATATGGATATGATTTTGAACAATAATAAATTTTAGGAGTCACTAAATGAGTCTTTCCCTCAACACGAAAATATTGGTGTACAAGTTCTTTATGAAAACCATATTTAATAATGGTAAAGATGCTTATGGTTTTTTCTCTTTAATGGCCAAGAAAAGTTTTTTTTAAAAGATATAATGAATTCAAATATGAATTTTATAGATTATACAATTAAAATGTGGAGATGATTTTGAATATTAATGAGGTTGCACAAATTTTCATATGACATATTATAGCAAAGATGTCAACTTGGTTGTCTTTTTTTGGGGTTCAATATATAATGACTTTAAATATGAATTTTATAGATTGTACAATTCTAAATATGGAAGTGATTTTGAATAAAGAAAATTGATGATTGCATGATTTGGTCTATGTATGGACAAACATATTAACTTAACCATTAAGCTAAATTATAATTTTGTTCCTCTAGTTTTTCAAATCTATGATTTAGATTCCCCTAATTTTTAATTGTAACATTTTGATTCATCTATTAGATTATTTATCAATAGTTATAATTATTAGAGTTATTAAATTAATTATTAAAAAAACTTTAATAAATGATTATTTATCCTAACCTTAACTAGCCACAAGCCATTGCATCCCACTAGCAAACCATTCTAAATCGATCCATGACAATGAAAAAGAAACAAAGCAAAAGGAAAAGGCATTGTAAATCTAAGTTTCATGGCTACAATTGAAGTCACACCCATAAGGAATAACAACCACGTTTGGCTCATTGATGATCTCCAACATGCTATTTTCTTTATTGCATTTTGAGTTTCTTTAGAACACTTATGTTCAATCAGTGAATAACCATAAAATAAAGATATTAATCAGACCATAAACAAAAATTTTCACATGATAAAGTTACTAAGAAGAAGGATAACAAATTTGTCAAATCAATCAATGTTGTATGTACAAATAGAAATAAAGTTAATAAATCTAGTTCATAATTTACAAATAGTTTTTAAGAAGACTTTTAATAAAATGAACTACTTGAACAAAGGGACAAAATTGAAACTCTTCACATCGAGGAATATGAGGATGGTAGGTGAGAAATTGAGTTTCATTGTTGCAATTACTAATTATCTACGTTTTGATGGCAAGGAAGAAAGATTGGGAAAGAGAGGTTGAGGGAAAAAGGTTAAGGTTAATAATCTTTTATTAAAGTTTTTGTTTAATAATTAATGGTTTTAATTAATTTAAGACTAAAATATATTTTTTGTCCCTATAAATATCAAAAAGTTTGGAATTCGTTCCTACAAAATTTTTGGTATATTTTTCGTCATCGTAAAATTGAAATGTGTTATTTTTTGGTCCGGAGCTAGGCTTGGATTAATTTGAGCCTACGTGACATTTTCTAAAACTTAAATTATAGGCTAAAATATGTTTTTTGTCCTTATAAATACCGAAATGTTCAAAATTCATCCCTACAAAATTTTGAGTCTTTTTTTCGTTCTCGAAAAATTAAAATATTATACTTTTTGGTCCGAACCCAGTTTCAGGTATTTGAACCCATGTGTCACTCTTTCATTGTTTCCATTGATGACTATGAGAGTAGGTGAAAGAAAAAAAAACCCCACAAATATGTAAATTCCTCTTTCCTAACCTCATTTTCCCCTAAATTTCTTCATCTTAGTATTTGCACATTTTATGATATATCCATATCCATTTCAGTATAAGAACATTCTTCATACTATTGTGCAAGTCTTCCTAATTCATCATCTCCCACTCTCTTTGTACTCTTGTATATTACATGAGAAGAGATATCTTCCTCTTCATTTGAGATATACAACTTTGGTATTTTCAAGATCCATTATTTTCTCTTGTGTGAATCTTGTGGATAAAGTTTCACTTATAAGAGGATATTCAAAAGCAATATTAAAGATTAAAAAAAAAGATAATGGTGATTACCTGTGTAACACCCTAAAATTTGGATTCACAAATACATTTCTAATTCCTTTTATTGATCTTTATAAACAAGTGAGTTTAAAGCTTTTTCATATATGTTGTAATAGAAAGCAAAAAGATATGATAAATGTTTCATTGAAATAAAACCTTTTACAAAGGCTCTTCAACCCTTTTCTTTTTAATGAAAGTTATCAACTTGAAAATAAAGTGAACTATTTTGGAATCGTATGCAACATACATATTTACAAATGTTGTTTCATTTAAAGTCACAAGTTGATATACATAATAAATAGTTAAACTTTAAGTATAACACCTTACATCTTTAAGTATATATATATATATATATATATATATATATATATATATATAAAGATCTAAGATGAGCCTCCATGGCCGCCAAATATAAGTAAATAAGTATCAAAGGTAAATAGTAAGTAAATAAGATGACCAAACACATATAAAAGTTCCTGAAACCTAGGTCTATTCAAATCAATACACTAAAGTGGAAAACCTATGTCTTAGAACAACCATCTATCCAAGCCTTGCAGAGTAACTGCACCATCAAGAAGGTACATGTCAAACAAAAGTAAACCCACCAACGAGACCCGATGAAGAACTATCAAAGGAATCCTCCCCACTCAAAGATGCTAACCCACAAGTGGAGATCCATCTTGATGCCCATCATCTGAACCTAAAAATGTTGGTGTAAGGGGGGAGTCCTTCACTCTTTTAGAAGCCACAAACAAAGAAATATCACTCACCAACCTACACAACCACCAAGTGGAGATCCGTCTTGATGTTCATCATCTGGACCTAAAAATGTTGGTGTGAGGGGTGAGTCCTTCGCTCCCTTAGAAGCCACAAACAAAGAAATATCATTCAGAAACCACAACCACCATGTGTGGTTCACTAGCAAACAACGTTCATGGTATCCTTGTCCCCACATCTATCTCACACATGATCACATCTTACGCTCACACTTCCATTAAGCCACATTGATGTTAATGGTCTTACGCAAACATTGCCACTAATGTAACACTCTGAAATTTTGATAACTGAAAATATATGATTGAAATGTTGTGTGAATTATCCTTGTGCAACTACTTGATGTGAATGTTAGGTTATGTGAAGTTTGTTTGGTCTATATTTGAATTATTTGTGTGAAATGTTAATTAGAGATAATTAGAGATATTACAAAAATGTTTGAAGGAAAATGACCATATTACCCTTTCCCTTGATGTGAGAATTACCATAATACCCTTGAGTTTAAAATTACCAAAATACCCTTAGATATTTTGCCTTAGAATTTTTGTGGAAATTTGAAGAAATCACAGAAATGCCCTGGGATGACAAATTACCAAATTATTCTTAGTAATAGACAAACATCACAAGAAAACTAAAAGTACCTATTGGCCAAAAATTTATGATTAGGTACGCTAGAAGAAAAGTCTCTATATTTTACTACTCAACATAATAAATGTAAGCAAATAAATCTTACAGTAAAAATGAAGGAAAATCGCATATCTAAAGCTATCATGAGCTATAGTTTCAGACCATGTGATGATATGATGAAGAAATTATCACATGAAAAACACCTGTGATGGTTGTACAAGAATGATAGGATAGAAGCAAATGGATCCAAGTGACAAGTTTAGAAGTGCTTAAAATAGAATTGGTTATGATTAGTTAATTTAAGAAAAGAAATAAATCCTAAGCCATATGGACTATTGAACAGAGACTTAAGATTTTAGAGGTATGACACCTTAGTAAATATCAGCTCAATTTGAAAACACATGAAGTACACTTGGTTTAAATTAAAAGAAACAAATATCTTAAGGAAAACATGCTTGTATGTGTGATTTTGAACAAAATCAATAGACATGGAAGAGTATCTTTGTGTAGGTATGTGTATACGTGATTTTCATGATAAATCCAATGCCTTATGTGCATGAAATAAACAAAACCAAGAAGTTTCAAGAGGCATTGCACGTGGACCTTAGGCCATAATGAAGGGAATAATTGCATGATGACTAGGTAAGCTTGCATTAATTGCATGAAGATAAAAAAAATATTTAGGTCATGATTACTTGGTTACATTAGAACCAAACCAATGACTAACTAGATTACATCCTAAACTAATTCCTTTACATCCTAACTAGTTCTTCTACTATAAATACTCCCTTTGATATGAAAATCAGCACATGCAAGCCTTCATTCAAAACTCACGGCCATTTGCTTCCTTTTCTCTCTTCACTTTTGCTTCATTTTCTCTTCTTTTCTTCTCACTCAAACTGCAGCCCCTTTTACCAAATTACCTATCATGTCTTCATCCAAAATATTGTATTAGAATATGACAACTTTGCTCCTCAAGCTTTTGAACCATTCTAGCCAAATACTTTGGTAAGTATTGCTATTAAAATTCGTATGGTTTTCAGCTAAAATTTTGGACTGTTTTTATTATTTCATATCTCCCTTTGTACTTAACCAAATGAGGTGTTTGACCACTCATTTTAAAGCCTAAGATGTACTCTATGTTTTCCTAAAATATGGGGTCAAGTTGAGCATTGAATCATGCCCATAATTTATTTGAACCCAAGCTATCCTCATTGTCCTCACCCAAACAGCTACTGCCATCTGTTTTTAAAAATTTATTTCTCTCATTTCTTACTCAAATTAGGTGTATGACATATGAAATTAAATATCTAGATGTCAAATATAACATATAAAATTTTTGGTTAAATCTAGATTGTGTACTACTTGCAGTCACAAGAACACTAAGAGATGTCAGTGTGGGAATTGGAACTTGCTGGCAACTTTGGAGTCTAGTTTTAAAAATGCTATAGCTAAAGTTTTAGAAATCCAAATAAGGCATGTGATACCTTGTTAGAAAGCTTAGGAAGTCTAGTTTAACATACTAAAATATGGGAATTTAATAACTTGTAGATTAGCATAAATTATAGGAAAAATCGAATCATGTATGGTGAGAAATCTATGCTAAATTATTTTCAATTTGGTATATATCGTTCTGCGTTTGGACCAAGGCACGTGAACTTAAGAGAGCTCAAAACAACGCTACAAGTGGGCTATCAAAAGGATAGAGATAGGTAAGGGGAGTTTATTATTTGTTTATAGTTGTGGTACCATAGTTGGGGGTCAGGGAGTCCAACTATGAGGATATCTGCCTATCTCTGCTGTGTGCTGATTTTTCAAGAAAAACTATGTTTTCAACTAATGGGATGTGATATAATTATTACTGATGTGTGTTAGTTCCTATTGTGTGCTCGTTTTCAAGAAAAATTGTGTTTTTTTTAACTAATGGGATGCGATAAATTTGCGTGTTGATGGATAAAACTGTGACTGATGTTGTTGTTGAAATTGATTGGAATTTTTGGGAAAAGTCTTAATTACAGAGGAGACTCTGTCCAAAATTTTATAATATGTTTTCCTATTTAATTTTTTTAAAACTTTTAAATGGGTATAAGAGTGTGGTTTTTATATTGTAATCCTTCTCTTTAATTTAAAATTTTCCTAAAATACCAGTCTCGTGGTAATATGGATTGTGGATGGATGAGATGATATTGATGTCATTGATAATGTTGAAATGAGATGTTATTGATGTGTTAGTGATGATTGAATGATATAATGATGATGTGGTTTATGATGTTTAAATGAGATGATGATGAATTAGTTGTTGATGTTGAAACGAGATGAGTTTAATATGTATGATGATGATTGATATACTGTTAGCATATATAGTTTTTAGGATAGTTTTATTAGGAAAATAGGAAGAATAAAGCGAATAAATGTGAGAATAAGTGTAGAATTCATTACTTTTATGTTTATCATTGATTATATGCTATTTTGATGATTAGGGTCAAGAAAAGCAAGAAAAGAAGCAAAAGAAAGAGTCAACTGAGGCTGGGATTTCACGCTAACCGCGCCAGGTCCACGCCATTCGCGCCAGCTACACTGGGGTCTCGCGCCAGTCGCGCCAAAATCGCGCTATTCGCACCAGAAGTACTGGAAGCTCGCGCCAGATCTCGCGCCAGTCGCGTGAGCGCTATGGGATTTCAGAATTAGCTTAAAGATAACATAAGAATGATGGGTTTTTAGGGTTTTATAACCTAGGTATAAATAGAACCTAGGTAGGACACATTAGGTATCAATTAGACACTGAGAAACAGACAAAGAAGGCAAGATCAAAGGAAAAGATTCAAAGCCAAGAAGAAGAAAGAAAAACAAGAAGGAGGCAAGATTGAGGGGTTTGTGACTCTGCATACCTTAGCTTCTTCCTTTCCTCCTTTCTTCACATTGTATTAGGCCAGACATCATTATGTCTGGCTAAATCCTTTGTAATTATGGTTTATCCAAAAGCCAATGTGAACTCTGTGTTTCTTGAATTGGGTTTAATAAAGTTTCTTATAATTGTTTTACTCTACTTTATCCTTCCATTATTATATCTAATTAGACTTGATCAATCTATTAGATTACTTAGGGCTATAATTCGCAATAGGAATATTGGGATTTTAGTTTCTGAACGCAGTAGAGTGACAGTTGCGATATTACCTAGGGATAGGGATAAAGGACTGCAGATTTTTGTTATGCTATCTTCATGCTTAATCTAAAGGGAATTACTAAGGAATTAGGATTCTTAACTTAGGTTAAAGGGTTGAATGACCGAGGAATCAGGGTTTAGCTATATTAGAAAGGCATAAATCTGAATAATTACATTAAAAAGAGTTAAATTATCAATTCAAGTACATAGAGTGAACTGCGGTGATTGTGCTTTGCCATAATTATTTTTAAGTCTTAATTAATATTTAAATTGCATCGTTTTAATATTTTGTTATTCACAATCATTAAATTTAAACTACAATCCAATCTTTTCAACAATTTCATTCCTTCTCCAATATTAAGAATTATAAATTACAATTGATATTAGTGCCTCAATCCTTGTGGAGACGATACTTTCTTATCACTTTATTACTTGGAACGATCGGTGCACTTGCCGTGGTCGCAACAATGATATTGAAATGTGTGATGTGGATACACATGAATACCATGGGGGTGCCTTATTGGATAACCTTACAATGGTGGGTTTATGAATTTTAAGCATCCTAAGAGAGAATGTGATTGTTTAACATTTTGGTCCCTAGCTATCCATAGTCAGTGCATTGATGATGCCTATGGTTGTGTATTGTGTATGACCATGTGGGGCACATTGACTGGTTGGATAACCTTGCGAGGGGGGGTTTACGAATTTTAAGCATCCTAAGAATGAGATTGTTTAAAATTCTGGTCCCTATCTATCCATGGTCAGTGTATCAGTGATGTTGTGTATGTACATGGGGTGCATGACTGGATAACCTTGCAAGGGAGGGTTTACGAATTTTAAGCATCCCAAGAGAGAAAGAGATTGTTAAAATTTTGGTCCCTATCTATCCATACGTCATATTTCATGGATGGAAATAGAATGGTGGCAGTAAGTACGGGGGTACTAGGGGGCATCACTCTGGTTGGAACTCCCTTAAGACTTAGGGCTGAGCACCATGGGGGGAGCGAACAGTGCACGGCAGGGTGACCTCAACGAGCTATTGCATCATTTTCCTGAGAGAGGCTATTTCCATAAGGATGGTACCACATTGCATTCTGAGAGTTGAGTCAGGTGCATGCATCATTCTGAGCATGATTGTTTTGATTTGTGAAATAAAGTGGATGATTGATTTGTTGAGTGTGTATTGACCTGATGGATTATTGAGAATGTTTGTGGTTGTTAATATTGTTTCCTTTCTAATTATTGTTATCTGGTACTTGTTGATATTGTATGATAAACTCACCCTTGCAATTTTTGTACTATGTGATTGGTACCGGTGATGATCACGAACCTTTGTTCGTGGGAGCAGATGATTATTAGTAGGTGATATTGGAGAGAGATTTCTTTTGTTGGAGCTGCCAAGCCAACGTGACAAAGTTGGAATGCAATCATGGTACTGGTTTAGTATATGCATATATATGTGTGTGTGTGTGTGTATGTATGTATGTATTTAATCATTGTAATTGCATCGTGTGTATGATAATTGTATTATCGCGAAAATTTTACTACCATTTTATAATCAAATTAATGGAGTTTTCATTAAAAATTGAAATTGCACGAGCTAGAGTTAGTGATATCGTAGCAATGAGGCGGGTCATTACAACTAAACCTCTCAAGCCTTAATGATCTTACGCATTAAATGGATGGTGATTGGGAGGATATGTCTCATGTTAATACATGACATGATACTCTCACAAACCATGGATACAGTTTCACTTTAGTCAAGAATGACAAGTGAGACCTGTAAGTCTCTCGAACTAACAAAAAATGTCCTTAGTTGGGTTATCACAACTTAACATTCCCTCATGTTCCTTTGAACTGTTCGAACTGTCCCCCAATATACCTATTGTATGTCATCCATTTCTCTTTTAACGATTATTCACTCGTCCTTCATGATAAAAAGCATCGATTCCCCAAGGACAGTTGCATCGGTATTCGATACACATGAATAAATGTTAGAGGATGTTTTCCTCCCGACATAACCATCTCTCTAACTCTAACATGCTTTCGCTACCTCATTCGTCCATTCCTTTCATTTTTCGTCATAATTCATGTTGATCTACATGATGCTTTCAACCATAAAACCTTCTCCATCGTGCACACACAAAGCAGCAAGAGAGGAAGGAAATTAACTTTCTTCCCTCTCTAGGGTCACGATTAATATGGCCTATCAAGTTGGTAATCTCACTCCTCATACAAGCAAATCAACAAATATCATCTCAATAAACACAATCAATTCATGAACATCAATTTACTACAAGCTGAGGGTCAGATACCCTGAGACCCCAAACCAAAGTACGAATTATAACTCTATCATATAATAGAAGCAATCTCATAATTGAAGCAATCTCATATACCAGGTAACATCATCCAATAAGCATTAGGAATGTAGTTCATGAATTGGTATCCCAAAGTCCAAGGAAAAATCTACATAATTTATAACAAATCAAAACGTAACACATACTATATTTCATTGTACTGCAGTACCACCATCTTATAAAATCAATATATCAATCATTTCTTAATGGAATTTCATAAACGTTATCACTATAGAAATCCTTGTGTGTGTAATTTTGAAAATGGTATCACTCATTATCATAAGATCACTACACAGAGAGAACTAATCCTTTTACTGGCATATGTCCAAACAGGATAACAATTAGAATCCCATGCACATACTCCTCCTCATTTTAATTAACTTCTTAGTCAAAACAGTGAATTATATTATGAATGACCCCAAATTTTAAATCTTATTATGTATAGGTTTCAGGGATGTTCATCAAAATGATGTATCATTTTCAAATAATTTCCAATTCACAAAACAAACAATAAAGATCGAAACAAAACATCCAACAAAAAGGTCATTTTGTAGGAATTATAGAAAATTCATTTCTGACTCAAATTGAATGTATATTATATGGATTCATATGCCTCAAATATCTAATTTCATAATATAATTTTACTTTTAGCATAAAAAGTCTCAGTAAGTCCCAATATTCAATTTCATGAGACATGTCACAACAAGAATTTCACAAACATCTTATGTGCACAATTTTTAATATCGAACAACATAGCAATCATAATACATACATACATACATATATATATATATATATATATATATATATATATATATATATATATATATATATATATATATAT
>CM023955.1:22208739-22304409 GCA_013407115.1 Glycine latifolia
TCAATGACTCTAAATCATCTCTTAGTATCTTTGTCTTGCTTCCATATAAACCAAAATTCCTCTTGTTATTCATACCATACATGATTGAAGTATTAAAATTCAACCATGCATTTTTAGTCTAGAAAATCGCAATTTCATAATAAAAGTATAACTTAGAAGAAACTTCTCCCATTGACATAGAAGTCCAATTTTTGAAGACTCTATATGTTTCTCTAAGTTTTGATGAATTCTTACATTCATATGGAAGAAATGTTGAGGTTTCGAAACAAAGTTTGACAGGCTGAACACAAGAGAAAGAAAGGTGAAAGTAGTGCAAGGACTGACCACACAAGTCAGACAAGCAGTACAAATCAGACAAGCATCAACCTCTCCTAGGGGACCAAGGTACGAGCGTTACACACCCTTGACAAAAAAATTGAGCCACCATTCTCAAAGAAGCCTTCAACGCGAAGATACCCATATAGTTACCCCCTATACCTCCTCCCAGACCTTGATTATACAGAACCAAGCACTATATATACCATTGCAATGATGGCCAAAATACTACAGACTACTGAGCCCTTGAAGACAAGATAGAGGAACTCATATAGGCTGAATACCTAGCCTAATTCATAAAAATCCTGATGACAACCAAACTAGAGACAAGTCCGGGGGCACTAAGACGACCATCGCAGGAGCCGAGATGTCGATAAAAGGAGGGATCGAATGGAGAAGGGAGGCAGACAGAGGTGTCACCTGCAAATGCGTGAATGTCAATCCCAACAAGAGCAAGAAGATGAACTCGCCAACAGATTAAAGGTGTAATCAACACCATTGTGGACGTATTTTCCTATGATGGCTTATCTAGCCAGTCCTGAAAGTGTCACCTCCATGCCATCAGAGACATTGACGTCAACTGCATCAACATACAACCATCAAAAAGCCTCCCTCCCAAAACCTTTATGACAGAGATTTCAAAAGCATCAACCCCATCAACCAGGATGACCCACCCTATGGTCGTCTCCATTGTCATCGTCAATTTCATGGTGTCTAAAGTCCTTATTGACCAAGGCAGTTCTGCATATATACTTTATTGGAAGACATTTGAAAGGCTTGAAGTCTCACCTGACACAATTCAACCGCGTTATGGACCACTCCTTGGTTTTACTGGAGAGAGAGTGGAAATAGAGGTTATGTAGACCTAACAACTGAGGGGAATCAAGATGATGTAGTCGACATAGACCTGTGCGATGACACTGTTGACAGAGGGCCAAAACCAATAGAAGAACTCGTCAAGCTGCAGCTTAGACCTAAACCTGGACAATGCACTCAACTCAACAGAGACCTCACTAATCACAAAAAAAAAACATATAGCTGAAGTCCAATAAAGGAATGCAGATTTATTCACATGAAAACCATCTGATATGCCAAGTATCCATCCTAGCATCATATGCCACCAATTGGCCATCTGTCCTCAACAAACGAGTCTCACAAAAGTAGAGAAAGATGGGAGAAGAACGACTAAAAATGATCAGAGAATAGATTGTCGAGTTACTCAAGGCTTAGTTTATCAGATAGGTCAGATATTAAACCTAACTGGCCAACGTTGTCATGGTAAAGAAGACAATGGGAAAAGGAATATGGGCATTGACTACACTGAACGATTGAGAAGATAACATTGGCACTCATAACCTCTGGTTGAAGCCTTAGGCCATACTTTTAGAGTCATCAGATCATTGTCAAGACGGACCACCCCATCAGGCAAGTGTCGAGAAATCCTGAGCTGGCAAAAAGAATGGTAGCATAGTTTGTAGACCTGTTAGAATTTGATCTCCAATATGAGCCCAGTGATCCTACAAAAACCTAGTTCATGCTAGACTTTCTAGCAGAGTTTGCTGGCAATGTCCAAGCCACCCCAAACTAGTGAAATCTTTATGTGGATGATGCATCCAATGTGTAGGGAAGCGAGGCAGACATCATCCTTGAAGGGCCTAATAATTTTACTTTGGAGTAGGCCCTCAAATTTAATTTCAGGGCATCAAACAATCAGGTTGAATATAAGGCACTCATAGCAGGCCTAAAATTGGAAAAAGAAGTAAGAGCACGGAAACTTAGGTGCTACAGTGACTCGCAACTTTTCCAGGGATAGGTTGCAAACAGATATCAAGCCAAGGAGGCAGTGCTGCTCAGATATTATCATGCAATAAAGACCCTTATCGATAATTTTGATTGTTTTGAGATGTCCACATACCAAAGGAAAACAACATTAGGGAAGACTTGCTCTCCAAATTGGCAAGCACTAAGAAGACTATATACCTCAAAACCATCATTAGGAGACACTCCAAGCATCAACCATAGACATCAAGGAGGTCATGGTAGAAGAAGAGGGGGAACTAGACTAGATGAGCCTCTATAAGAATTTCTTAACTCAAGGGGTTTTAGAGAGAAAAGAAAGAAAAACAGAGAAAGAAAAGAACTCTGATCTTATTTTAGTGATTAAGGAAAAGTCAAATTGTGTCAGTTACAAGAGAGGTTTTATAACCTCTAAATCAATCTTACAGAAGACGCTAACTTCCTAACTGATGACACGTGTACAAAAAATAAAGGTGTTGTTAGCAAAAGCTAACCAGCACTTACAATATGTATTTTTGCTAAATACAACTCTAATATCCCCCCCTCAAACTCAAGGTGAAGAGTTTTCAGAAGAAACACTCTTTACATTGAGTTTGCTCCTAAGAAATTCAAATATGGCTAAGGACAATGGCTTGGTCAGCACATCAACCCATTGATCTAGAGCTGGAATGTGCACAACTAATAACTGTTTAGCAAGAACCTTCTCCCTAACAAAGAAAACATCAATTTCCATATGCTTGGTGCGACTGTGGAAAATTGGATTATGAGCAATGGAGACAACACTCTGATTGTCACAAAATACAGCAGGAGTATTGAAAGAAACTTATAGCTCAGTTAGAAGGGCAAGAATCCAAGTGAGTTCTATAGAAGTTTGACCTAAGCTTCTATATTCAGCCTCAGTGCTGGACCTAGCTGTAACCTTCTGCTTTCGGGACCACTAGGAAACTAGATTTGGACCAAGAAAGATAGCAGAACCAGAGGTGGATCGCCAATCATCCACATCTGATGCCTAATCAGCATCACAGAAAGCATGAAGAGACAATGGCTTATTGAAGCAAGCAGACTGAAACAAAAGTCCATGAAAAATAGTACCCTTAAGGTACCTTAATATTCTCTTAACCATAGCCCAATGTGAATCAAGAGGAGCAGCCAGAAATTGACACACTTTGTTGACAGCAAAGCTGATTTCTGGTCTAGTAAGGGTAGCATACTGCAGTGCACCCACAACTGATCTGAATAAAGTGGGGTCATGAAAAAGGTCAGCTCCATGCTTGGACAGCTTGCAATTAGAAACCATGGGAAAAGAGATGGAGTGAGCTTCAACCATATTAGTCTTGTGTAACAAATCTCTGTTATATTTGCTTTGAGTCATGAGAACAAAATTATTGGACAAGTACTTAACTTCAAACCCTAAGAAATAATCTAGTTGACCAAGTTGCTTTAGAGAAAAAACATTGTTTAACTTGGAAGTAAGCTACTGAATTAGAATGTTAGAGCTGACAGTAATAATGATGTCATCTACATAAACCAAAAGATACACAACCTGTTTCTGCTGTTTGTAAATGAATAGGGAGGAATTACACTTACTTGCTTCAAAACCAAACTGAATTAAAGTGGACCTCAGCCTATCAAACCACTGCCTGGGAGCTTGCTTTAAACCATACAATGCCTTGTTAAGTCTGCAGACTAATGACTTATCAACAGCTTCAAAACCAGGAGATTGGCTCATATAAACGGATTCTTCAAGGAGCCCATTAAGGAAAGCATTATTGACATCAAGCTGAGATAACTTCCAGCCATGTGAGAGAGCAATGGTGATGATAATTCTAATATTGACAAGCTTAATAACAGGGGAAAATGTCTCATGAAAGTCAAAAGCTTGAACTTAAGTGAACCCTTTTGCTACCAACCTAACTTTATATTTGTTTATGGTGCCATCAACATTTTCTTTCACCCTAAACACCCATTTACAACCAATAGCTTGTCTATTAGCAGGTAAAGAAACCAAATCCCAAGTTTTATTTCTCATTAAAGCATCATACTCAAGTTGCATGGCAGCATGCCAATCTGAGCTAGCAAGGGCCTGTTTGATAGTTTTAGGCTCAGAATGAACAAGAAATAAGAAAGGATGTAATCTAGGATTGTGAATACCAAATTTAGACCGAGTTTGCATTGGATGAATATTATTGGAAGTGGAGTGAGGGGCAGAAATATCAGTAGGTTCAGAGGAGGGTGCAGAGACAGTGGCAGTCTCTGAAGAGACATGTGAAATAGGGTTAGAAGTTGACACAGTAGCTGGCTGTGATATAGGAGAGGAAACAACAATATGCTGACTAGTTATAGGAGAGAAACCAGGTGGTACAATAGGTACAGATTGTGGTGTAGGAAGGAAAAACTGTGTATGGGAAAGTGCTGACTGCATAAGAGGGGGAGACAAATTGGGATTAAGACTAAAGTAGGTATTTAAATCACTAACTGTATTAGGACATGAAGGAAACAAGTCAGAATAGGGAAATTTCTGCTCATTAAACAGGACATCTTTGGATATATAAATTATGCTAGAAGGGGATAGACATTTGTAACCCTTGTGAGAATTAGAATACCCTAAAAATAAGCATTCCTGAGACCTGAAATTAAGCTTGTGGGTGTGATAAGGTTTTAAGAGAGGAAAATAGGCACAACCAAAGGTTTTTAGAAACTTAAAGTCAGGATCTTTTTGAAAAAGAATAGTGAGGGGTATGGAAAAATTAAGAGAAGCAGTAGGAAGCCTGTTAATGAGGTAAACAACAGTGGTAAAGGCATAATTCCAAAAATTCAGAGGTAAAGAAGCATGATGCAATAAAGTAAGACCTAAGTCCACTATATGCCTGTGTTTTCTCTCAATCACTCCATTTTGATGATGAGTGTGAGGACAAATGAGCCTATGAGAGATAACAAAAGAGTTTAAAAGAGTGGGAAAAGGTCTATACTCTCCTCCCCAATCAGACTGCACACTCTTTATTTTAGTGTTGAGTTGGAGTTCAACAAGGGATTTAAAGGTCTGGAAAACATAAAGTGTTTCAGCTTTGGACTTAATAGGAAAAATCCAAGTATATCTAGAGAAAGCATCAATGAAAGACACATAATATTTGAAACCAGCATACGATGTTATGTGAGAGGGTCCCCATAAATCTGTAAAAACCAATTCTAAGGGGGAATAAACAGTATTAGACTTGGAAGATGGCAATCTATGCACATTTTTCATACAACAAGATGAACAAAAATCTGGAACAATTTTATTCAAATGAGAAACAATTGCTTAGTACAAGTTTCATTACATGGTTGTTTGGATGACCTAATCTAGCATGCCAAACATGGGCAGTACTAGGTGAAAAAGAAACAGAATCAGAAGAAACAGTAGCAGATTACTGGGACAAAGTGTTTGCTGAAGTAGTAGCTGAAGTGGACAGCAACTGAAGAGAGGTGTGCTAGAGCTGGATATTCTGAAAATAGTACAATCCACCAGCTCCAACAGAACCTTGAAGAAGAACTTTATTTGTCTCCTGGGATTTCACAAGACAGAAATTAGAATAAAACTCAAAGAAAACATAATTATCTTTTGCAAACTGGCTGACACTTAACAAATTTTTTGACATGGAAGGAACATGCAACAATTTTTGTAGTTTAAAGGTGAAATAATTGTTATTAGGAGACATAAATCAAGAGGAACCAACACCATTGATATTCAAACCTTCACCATTGCCAATAAAGATTTGATCTGGTCCATCAAAATGATGGAATTATTTGATGTGTTGTGACTCACCAGTCACATGATAACTAGCACCAGAATTTGGAATCCAAGCGGAGCCAGCTAGATCACCACTAGAATTAGTCAACATAGCACTAGGTTGATTTCCAGATTGAGCTGCAGGCTTGTAGTTAGGATTAGTCCAGGTATTAGACATCCTAGTAGATCCCATTGAATATGGAATAGATTGACTGGTGGTAGGTCAAAGAAAGCAAGAGATTCATAAGGCTTGAAAGTCATATCTGACCTATAATGACACACATTTGCAGTGTGCCTAAACTTTAGATAGATCTGACATTGAAAGTTGGCAAATTTGCCACCCCCACGACCTTTGCCAGATCCTCCATTGCTGCGACCAGTGCCATTATCAGAAAAATTACTACGACCACCACCATTCTGGCCATAGGAACTCCTGAAATTCATGTACCCTTGAGTGTAGTTTAAAGAAGGAGAGATTAATACCTGGACCTCTTTGTTATATGTGTTAAGTCTAGTCTTATGTCCATAAAGAAGTGCTTCTATTTCAACAATAGAAGGTGTTCTCTTTTTCCCTTCTGTAACGCCTCCTCTTACTCTCTCGTGCTAGAGTTATTTTAGAAGAAATCTCATGTCCACTTTGTATTAAAATTATTTTATCTTAGTTATAAATTTCATGAAAATTCTTGTTGCTTCAATTTGATAATTCCTTCATATCATAAAAATTTTTCTCACCGTGATTCATATCAATACAGTCCTTTAATACAAAATATAATACAATCCATATTACATACTCATTAATAAATAGTCCAAATACATATCATAAACCACCAAATAAAAAATCACAACATCCTTATTACATCTTCAACTCACATTCATGCACATCCTCAATTAGTCATCCATGCTCAGCTACTACTGTTCATCTGCTCGCCCAAATAAATTGGGGTCATCACAGGTGTCAACCACAACACAAAATAGGGTAAGTTTATGATAAACATAGTTTAAATAAAAACATATATAAAAGAATATATACTCACATGATTATAATATCATTCTTAAAATAAGAGACATGCATGATTCACACCTTATTCACATCATACCGTCAACACAGCATTTCTCACCATCAACACATCACACAGTTCAAATTATGTTATTTATACAACACACAGCTATACAATAACACGGTCTTATGCCCCCGCCAGGCAAGATATAAAATAACACGGTCTTATGCCCCCGCCAGGCTTCAAATAAAAATAACACGGTCTTATGCCCCCGCCAGGCTTCAAATGAAAATAACACGGTCTTATGCCCCCGCCAGGCAAGATATAAAATAACACGGTCTTATGCCCCCGCCAGGCTTCAAATAAAAATAACACGGTCTTATGCCCCCGCCAGGCTTCAAATGAAAATAACACGGACTTATGCCCCCGCCAGGCTCAATAAAATAACACGTCAACATGAATCTAATACAGATTTTGATATTTATGGAGCAATATATATACTTCTTTACACAAAATCCCAATTATTTAGCCACAGTCCACTTCATAGATTTCTCAGAATAAATCATAATTCATCACAACTTAAATAGTGCAATATAATAATCATGATTCCATCATACTTTTCATATAACATTTAATAAGTAAACTCAAGAATTTATAGCACAATAAACAACGCATAAACTTTAGTGAAACTATTCCTTTAGATAGTTATTATTCTTAGATAGTTATTATTCAAATCCACTATTTCCTTAGATATCATCATGTATCAAGATTCAAGCCAATTAAACAGTTACCTATTAATTTTAATTATTCATACTACCAATCTTTTATTAAACTAAATTCCAATTATTTCTTCAATTTATCAATTCATTAAACCAACTTTAGTTCTTTGAGGCAATTAATCATACACCTAATAGGCAAGACTTAATTCTTAAACAATTTGAGAATTCTAGCATACTTAAACCATATTTATCATAAACTTCCCATACCTTGTATGTTTCCTAAAATTGGACAGCACTTGCTTTCTTTTCCTTAAGCTTCTCGTGAGATTGTGGGATGTGGTGGCTTGGTTTTGGTTGTGAAAATGATAGGAAGCAAAACTAAAAACTGCACGGTCAAGGCAAGAGAAGAGTGCACGGCTATTTTTAATTTCTAAGCTTGATTTCTTTTTGCCAAGGCTTTTAACACTTTGATTTGGTTTTGTCAAGGACCAAGGCTGCACGTTCCCTCCATTCACACGGTCCCCACTTGGTTTATAAAGAGGTTGGCTTCTAAATATCTTCCAATAATTGGCTTAAGTAATGATGTTTTTTACTTTTGCTTTGTTTCATTCTAATTGGCTAATGTTTCTTTGCTTTCCATGTGTCCCTTTGATTTTTCTACATTCTTCTTGCCTCAAGCTTCATGTTTCACGTGCTATTCCCTTTTGGTTGTAGCATTTCCGTTTGCTTCCATTTGGCTAGTTTTTTGGCTTTACAAAGGTCTTAAGCATTTATTAGCCCTTCACACATGGACCAATTATATTAGGCTAAGTGTTTTATTCTTTTATGTGTTGATTCTTGACTTTTCAAAGCTCTTTCTCCCTTGCTTTTGATGTTACACGACCACTTGCTAATGGTAAGGCCAACTTGCACAATTTTTTCCTTTTATGCCTCATAGTAGTAATTTTCTAAATTCTTAGTGGTCCACTTTGGTTTAATTAATAAAATTGTTAAACTAACTTGTTAAAAAAATCTATTTATTTTATAATTGAAAGAAAATTCTATAAATGGTATTCATTATTTTTTCTGTGTTTTTCAGATGCTTAGGTTAGCCTGTATTAAATTTTTTTTCCAAAATTTCTAGTAAAATTCCTAAAAATTTCATTTCATCATTTCTTGTCATTTCCTAACTTAATATTCCCTTATCTAAAGGTATTTTATCCATCCTACAGGTCCTACAGAATTTCCTAAATCATCTGGCCATTTTTGATAAAAAGGGCATTTCTGTAATTTTCCATCCTAAGGGCATAATGGTAATTTCTCATTTATTCAAGGATATTTTGGTCATTTTTCCCTAAAATATCTTCTTCAAAATATCTAAGACATGTTAGTCATTTCTACAATTGTCTAAGGGCAAAATGGTCATTTTCATCTTAGGGGCATATTGGTCATTTCAAAATTACATAGGGGTATTTTTGTAATTATTGCCTTAAAATATTCTTGTAATTTTTATTTTATAGAAAGGTGATATAATCTTTATTCTGCCCATATTTTTATAATTTTACTAATTCCTATCTACATCACCAATATCACATAAATTATTAACACATATAAATATTGGGGTGTTACACCTTCAATGACTGAAATAATTGATGCATAATTAGAGGGGAGACCTTCCAGCAAGGCATCCACATACTCTTCATGTCTCACTAGAACTCCAACTCCAGCTAACTCATTAACATAGCCTTTAATCTTCCTCAAGTAATCATCAATGGATTTGTCATCAAGAGAAACTGCTCTCATTACAGTGCGTAATTAACGTGCTCTGGATTTAGTGTGTAGGCTAAAGTGTTCATGAATTTTGTCCCAAACTTGGTAGGAGTGTTCAGAACCAAGAACACGAGACAAAACAAATTTAGAAAGAGTGGACTGAAGCCAAACAAGAATAGTCTGATCCTAAACCTCCCAGGCTTCAAATTCTGGATTAACTCTATCAGCTACTTGATCACTTTCTGTGAGATATCGAGGCGGAATTACAGGATTAAACCTCTTCAGCTTATGAGACTTGACGACTGGCTCAACATGTTGACGCCAGTGTAAGTAGTTAAAATCATCCAATTTCTCAGCAATAGAATTGGGAAATTGATGCGAAATAGAGTGTACAGGAGCGGAAGCCATGGATAAACTAGAGAACACAAACACCCAGTGAACCACATAACACCCAAAATGGGAATGAAAGAAAAAGCTAACCAGAAAACACAAACAAACTGAGGCAAACAAGCCAAATAGTAGCACCAAAAGCCAATTGCGAACATACTGAGCCAAACAGCAACACCAGAACTCAGTCACAAATAGGAAAGAAGCCAAAACCCACTCCAAACAGCACAGACAACACCGAAAAGAGAAACCCAAGCAAGAACAAGCAAGAACGAGACCAAACGCAACACGAAATTAGGACGAACAGTGACGCGAACAGGATGAACAATGCGTGATGAACAGTGACGCGAACATGATGAACAATGATGCGAATAGGATGAATAGTACACGATGAACAGTGATGCGGACAGGAACAAGAAGCAAGAACGAGACCCAAGCTTGCCAAAATGCACAATCAGTGTAAAAAAGTGGCTCTTAATACCATTTTAGAGAGAAAAGAAAGAAAAACAGAGAAAGAAAATAACTCTAATCTTATTTCAGTGATTAAGGAAAAGTCAAATTGTGTCAGTTATAAGAGAGGTTTTATAACCTTTGAATCAATCTTACAAAAGACGCTAACTTTCTAACTGATGACACATGTACAGAAAATAGAGGTGCTGTTAGCAAAAGCTAACCAACACTTACAATATGTATTTTTGCTAAATACAACTCTAATAAGGGGTGTTACCACCAAACGAAAATGAAGCTGATGTATGAAAACGAAGTAGTTACTATGTCATCCTTGATGGCTAACTATTCAAAAGAGGGTTGACAACACTCTTGCTCAAGTGCCCGAACAACCATAAAGTAGACTACGTCATGCGAGAGCTGCATGAAGGAATCTGCGACCTTTATACTGGGGGACGCTCCCTAGCAACCAAGGTAGTGCATGTAACATCCCGGGCGCTGACGAGGGCGGGGAGTGATTGCTAGTGCAATGAGGCACGGACAAGGAGCGGCTTTTGGCAGGCTTCTAGTGGGAGGGCTACATGAATGAATCGAATACACACCCGAACGAGAGGGATCCAGAGGCTGTGCAAGTATGAGACTGTACAGTTGAGGATAACTTAAAAGGAAATAATAGGTATTACCTATACCAACAAGGTGCATCTACTTTTCGGTAGCCCATAACTTAAGAACTCCACAGTTAAGCGTGCTTGACTTGGAGCAATTATGGGATGAGTGACCTCCTGGGAAGTTTCTCAGGAAGTGTGTGAGTGAGGACAAAACATGTTGAAAAGTCTTGTGTTGGTATGTAGGGACAGTCATTGATCCTGCAAGTGGTCGGGCATTACAGCGCACCAGCTACTATTGACCAACACTCAAGGCAGACACCCTCAACTTCACGAGGAGGTACAGATGATGCCAAGAATTCGCAGATGTTTTATGTACACCCCCGACAACCTCCATAGCTTGAGCTCCCCTTAGCCTTTTGCCATGTGGGGGATGGACATACTAGGACCATTGCCAAAAGCCCCAAAACAAGTCAAGTTCTTATTGGTTGCCATTAATTATTTCACTAAGTGGATCGAGGCAAGGCCATTGCGAGAAATTTCAACCAACGAGGTTGAGAATTTTACCTGGAAACACCTCATATGAAGATATGGTCTTTCTCACGCCATTGTCACCAACAATGGTACCTAATTCAAACCTCAAGCCTATGAAGAATTCATGTCTAGACTAGGTGTTAAACACCTCGTAACTTCTGTCGAGCATCCCCAGACAAACGGCCAAGTGGAGTCAACAAATAGAGTTATCCTTAAACCCCTGTGTACAAGACTTGACAAGTCTGAGGGTCTATGGAAGGAGGAACTCCTTAACATATTTGGGCTTACCACTGTTCACCCCAGACATCGACCAACAAGACCTATTTTCACCTTCCATACGACACAAATGCCATGATCCCTGTCGATTCCGGGAACCATCGACAAGAAGGATGTTTTTCCAGGCACAACAAAATGAAGAAAATATGAGGGTGGAATTGGAGATGAAGGACGAAGTCCAAGAGATGGCCAAAATCAAGGAAGAGGCCACGAAGCTCCGATCATCAAGAAGATATAATACCAAGGTCCAATCTCGACCCTTTCAACCTGGCGAAAAGTGTGTTGAGTTCAAGGTGAAGGAAGGAAGGACCCACAAACAAGAAAGTTAGGGCCCAACTAGGAAGGCCCATTCAAGGTTGTGTCGAGCTTAGACAACAGAGCATACAGGATACAAGAACTAGATAGAAAAACAATTCCAAGAACATGGAACGTTACCCATCTAAAAATCTATTTCAGTTAATCTACAACAAGACTAGGTGCGGTACTCTTTTTTCTACTCAAGGTTTTGGCTTGAGAGGTTTTAATGAGGCACACCTGGGGAATGGAGGGAACTTGTACTCAAATGATCAACTTAATAAAGTTCAATCTCCCTTCAGTCTTTATAATTTCCTTGTGCATGTACTGACTTCCCAAAGTCTCGTCAAACCTAAGGTCCGCCATGGTGAGTCTCGTCGAATCCCCAAGGTTCGTCAAACCCAAGGTTTGACCTTAATGAGTCCTTTCGCTTCAAAGGCTAGTCAAACTCAAGGTCCACCCTTGGTGAGTCTCGCCAAACCTAAGATGAACGTGTCCCTAGTTGAATCTCCTTGAAACTATATTGATTGGCAAGATCTTTAACCAGGTCGAAATCAAACCCGTCAAGTAAGGCGTTGTCATCTCGTTCTCTATTTCATACAAATCTAAAAAGAAAGGCAAAATTGCGCCTAACATAAAAGACCACTCTCATTATTCTACAACAAGTATCAAAAGCTAAATGTTGTACAAATACAAGACGACAACATGCAAGACCATAACTCGAGAAGTTATGACAACGATAAAAGGAAGTGCATTAAAAGCAATATTGTCAAAGTTACAAGATGAATACAGCCACAAAACCAACAAAATAAAGCAAAAGACAAATCAAAGGAAACATGACCTATACATTGACCCCATCATTTTCTTCTTTGCCAGCGTATTAGGGATTTAATACAAAAAAATATTAAAGACCCTAAACAAGATTCGCTATTTTATTAGGGACTAAAAATATAATATTCAAGCTTTTTTTTAACCAAATTAAAATTATTTATTGTCCTCACTGATAAATTTTTTTGCATCCGTCATTGAGTATAATGATAAAATATAATTATTATATTAATAAAAAAATATGATTAACAATTTTTTTATTTTGGTAATAAAGATATATCCGTGAAATTTAAATAAATTTTAGTTAATAATAAAATACTTTATATCTTTTGAATGAAAACCTATTAACATTTTTTTTTAACAAATGAGATACTCAAATATGATTTCAAATATTATTTATGGAGAAGTCTTTCAAATTTAAATCATGTATTGTTTGTATTTATTATTTTCTATCATGTATTTCTTATTTATTTTTTTAATATTTATTAGAATATTATTTCTTTATTTGTGTACTCTTTAATATTGATTTGTTATTTTAAATTGACAAGAAAATGCAACATAAGATTCAAACTTGAACATCTTTCATATAAAAAAACATAGTACAATAAAGGTTTTCATTTTGTTAAATTTCAAAATATAATTTATCATGTATTTTGGCATATATATAATATCCTATATTAATTATACATTATGTTATATTACAAATATTAATAATGTAAAATTGCTATAAAAATTGAACTCATTTAAGTTAATTGATCAATAATTATTATCAACTTTATTTTATTAAATTAATTTTATTTGTATTTTCTTTGATAAATATTTCAAACATGTGACGAATAATTGAAAAATTATATATATAATTTTAAAAAACAAAATGGGCTTAAATGATGATGATGAACCTATTTCTAACCTGATTACATATATTATTACATGATAACTGCTTTCCTATGTTATTTTTATTTAATTATATTGACTTATTTTGGGATGATTTATTTACATGATAACTCGTTTTACTTTCATTCCACTAAAGCAACACACTGTAACTAATTTTTTGTTCGACCCATTTTTTTTTAAAAAAAAAAAGAGGTTTATGATTTTTGAAGTTCAACAGCAGCTGCGCTGGTAACGCACATGGCCTAGCTCCTTCCGCTCCTAAGAAACCGACACTCGCAATAAACAAAAGGAATTCCCCTAATATAAATACAAAATACCAAACCGATTTTACTTGCACCTTCTTCAACTGTTGTTGTTCTTGTTCTCCCAAGTCAAATCGAGTTTACTTTAGTGGTCGAAATTATTATTGATTATTATTATTGGAGATTCCATGCTCGAGAAAAGAGCAATGAGTGTATTTGAAGGCACGGACCCCACATGGGTGCTGGGGTTGGTCCTCTGAGATGCCAATGGCATTAATGTGTTACACATTGCCCCATGTCCCAAAACCATAACTTTCCACACACATGAGGGAGTAGTAGTAGTCAATGCCGTCTATTTAACCACATTTTACTCCTTTGTGTACTTTTTCTTTGATGGGTATGAGTGGTTTTTTGTTTTGCCCCTTTGGTTTTGGTTTTTTCCTTTTGTTAGTTTGTTAGGGGTAGAGAGAACTGGGTGGTTGACCTAAACTCCGTGGTGATTAGGAATTTGGGTTTTTTGGGTTCCAATTTTTATTTTTTGGGAAGTGGGTGTAATAGTGGGGTGGTTCTAGGGTTTTTTGAGGTGGTGGTGTTGTTGATTGACTATATTTTTGGTGGTGGTGGATTCGGCTCTTTTGGTTTGTTGGGTTACTGGGATTTTTGATAAAGGTTGCGTCTTTGGAGGAAGGAGATGAAAAGAAGCTGCATTGTGAATCAATTTCGAGGAGGGTGAATTTGAGGCCAAGTGGGTCTATGTGGGTTTGATTGGTCAATTGAACTCAGATTTGTTCTTGACTCGGTTTTGTGAAGTAATTGGTGTTCTCTTTTGGGATTTAAGGAAATGGCTTGCGTGAAATTGGGTTCCAAAGCTGATGCTTTCCAGCGGCAAGGACAGGCCTGGTATCTAGCTTTATGCTTTTGTTTGCTTTGTAAATTGCAGTTTTGTTGAAGAACATGCTATCTACTTTTAAGCTGTACGTTTACTACATGCTTGGTTGTTTCTTTGAGTGTTTATGGTGGTTCAGAATATTGAACTCTTGTTGAAGTGTGTGTAACTGAATATTGGATATAAGGAGAATATTTCTTTTTGTGAGGTCTTATTAGTCTTGCTTGTTAGATCTTTCTATGCCAATTTCATGCTTGGTGGTACTTGAGACTTACATGTAAAGTGGCAATGAAAAGTACTTCAAGAGTTCCTACCTTTTTATTAGTAATTTGATATAGTTTGTCAAACATATATGCATGGCAAAAGTCTGTAATTTATTTTTCCTGTGTACGAGGATTGTACTCATTTGGTTGCATAATGATAGAAATAGAAATGTAATGAAGATTTTTATTCTTCTTGTATGAGTGTTTAATTTGATTTATTTTGTTCATGGTCCTTGAAGAACTGATCTAAGATTTTTCTTCATTTTTTCCCCATTTGTCATTTGGTTATGCTTCTTGAATTAATATGCCTCAGTAATGGACCTTGCAATGCACTTTTTCTTACTAGATTTAGTTGTCCTATATGTTTCTTTTATTACTATTCGGAAGTGAAATTGGCATTTGTTGAATATATGATTTTACAAGACAGTGAAGGCTAACATTTTTCTTTACTGTCTTGCCTTTTTAAAAGTAAGCCATTTTTAAATGGGACTGTTCTGAGTACAAACTGATCTACATGCTCTGTGTTTGATGGAACTTTTTTGTAATTTTGTCATGTTTGTATAATCTGTAACCTTTACATTGCTGTTATAACCATAGGTTCTGCACGACTGGGCTTCCTAGTGATGTAGTTGTTGAAGTTGGAGAGATGTCATTTCATCTTCACAAGGTATAAAATATCTATATCTATATATATATTCTTTTAGTTTTTTCCATCACTTCTAGTTGATGCACTAGTCAAACATTAGTTTGCTTAAATTTCTAGCTGAAAACTTTCCAAAGTTTACATGAAGATAGACAGCAGAATTTACACTAGTACATTAGCAATATCATGTTAAGAAGTATTTTGTCAATTTACTGGTCATTGAAAATAATTGATACTGGGCATGTTTCTGTGTTAATAAAAACTTGATAATTTCTGTTAGTGTCTTTGGGCATTATGTAAATGCAATATGGTGAAGGACATTATTTTGTTCTGTTTTTGGAAAGCAATGCCAAGTTATAATTCTATTTCCCTGCATATATCATTTAGCACATGTTTGATTTTACATTTTTACACAATAACTTTCCATCTAAAAAAGCTTACTCTCACTATTTTGAAGATAAAAATTTGTGAATATTAGATTAGCAAATTCATATTCATGTTTAATGCAGTTCCCCTTGCTCTCTAGAAGTGGGGTTCTGGAAAAAATGATTGCCGAGGTTTCTGAGTCAGAGGAAGAATGTGTCATATCCCTCGGTGACATTCCTGGTGGGGCCAAAACATTTGAACTTGTAGCAAAATTCTGTTATGGTGTGAAACTTGAACTTACAGCCTCAAATGTTGTGTACCTCTGGTGTGCTGCGGAGAGTCTTGAAATGACTGAGGAATATGGTGAAGGTAATCTTATTTCACAGGCTGAAACCTTTTTCAATCAAGTGGTCCTCCGCAGTTGGAAAGATTCCCTGAGAGCACTTCAAACCTGTGATGATGTTTTGGCCCATGCTGAAGAACTCCACATTGTGAAAAGATGCATTGAATCACTGGCAGCAAAAGCGTCTACTGACCCAAATTTATTTGGTTGGCCAGTGCTGGAGCGTGGTGGTCCCTTGCAGAGCCCTGGTGGAAGTGTTTTGTGGAATGGAATAAGTACTGGGGCAAGACCAAAAAATTCGAGTTCAGATTGGTGGTACGAGGATGTAATGAATTTGAGTTTACCTCTTTATAAGACATTGATAGCTGTCATGGAATCTCGAGGCATTAGGCAGGAAATTATTGCTGGTTCTCTTGCTTTCTATGCTAAAACATATCTGCCTGGGTTAAATCGACGTCAGGTTTCTGGTGATTCCAGTACCCGTCTGTCACAGGTAGCCATGGGGTCTCCACTATCTGAAGATGACCAGAAGATTCTACTGGAAGAGATTGATGGATTGCTCCCAATGCAGAAGGGCCTGGTCCAAACAAAGTTCTTGTTTGGTTTACTACGAACAGCCATGATTCTACGAGTGAACCCCTCTTGCATATCAAACTTGGAGAAACGGATTGGCATGCAGCTTGATCAAGCTACTCTGGAAGATCTCTTGATGCCAAATTTCTCATATTCAATGGAGACACTTTACAATGTTGACTGTGTGCAAAGAATTCTTGACCAGTTCCTTGCCATGGATCAGGTTACTGGAGGTGCCTCTCCATGCTCAATTGATGATGGTCAATTGATTGGATCGCCTTCACTGACACCAATCACCATGGTAGCGAAGCTGATAGATGGTTACCTTGCAGAGGTTGCCCCTGATATTAATTTCAAACTTCCCAAGTTTCAAGCCCTTGCCGCTGCTGTTCCAGAGTATGCCAGGCCTTTGGATGATGGTTTATATCGTGCCATAGATATTTATTTGAAGGTATGAATCTTGAACAAATTGGTTTATGTCATTCTATAATTATTGTTAATATGCATTGTCGTGCTATAATTCCCACCCTTGATTTGAATAGGCATACTTTACCCAAAGAATATTTGACTATAAACCAGATATCTTTGTCACATTTCTAGACAGTTTTCAAAGTCTGCTTCCTTCTATACACATCATATAGCACAAGTTAGCATGGCTTGTCACTCTTCTAACTAGTTTGGACTGATTCACTTTTGCTTTCACAAAACTACAGTCTCATCCATGGTTGGTGGAGTCAGAAAGAGAGCAACTATGTAGGCTGATGGATTGCCAGAAGCTCTCATTAGAAGCATGCACTCACGCTGCACAGAATGAGAGGCTACCCATCAGAATAATAGTTCAAGTTCTATTTTTCGAGCAGCTCCAGCTTCGCACTTCAATTGCTGGTTGCTTTTTGGTTTCAGATAACCTTGATGGATCGAGGCAGTTGAGAAGTGGTTTTGTCGGATCTACAGAGGGTGGCTGGGCATCGGCCGTGAAGGAAAACCAGGTTTTGAAAGTGGGAATGGATAACATGAGGATGAGGGTGTCTGAGCTTGAGAAGGAGTGCTCAAACATGAGGCAGGAGATTGAGAAATTGGGTCGGGTGAAGGGATCCAGCGCTTGGGGGACTGTGTCTAAGAAACTTGGATTTAAGTTAAAATCTCAGATGTGTAGTGCTCAAGAAGGGTCTGTTAGCCACCAGAACAATGCAAATAACACGGTTAATAAGTTGAAGGAAAGACATGTAAAGCACAAGAAAAGTTCTTCTATTAGTGACAAAGCATCAGTCTCTTCAATTGTTCATTCGTAGTGTCTACATGTTAATTTACTCACAAGCTACTTTGCTCTCATGTTACTGTGGCATATTGACTAATCGATTTCTTTGCCCCTGCTTCTCAAGCAAGTGTAACTGATGGAAACAAAAGTCTCTGTATTGTGTACAACCGTAGTTTTAGCTTCGTCCCCCCTTCCCCTTCCTTTATCCCACTACATCTGCATATAAAAATTTTCATGCACATTATGTCTCCTACTTGTCCAAAATATTCATTTATTTGAATTTTAATAGAGTCTAAGGATTTATTCCTTAAAATTATGAAAAGTCTCGGTAGTGTAGTGTGGTTTGGATGGTTTTAGATAATCATGTTTCTTGACCATATGATTAGAGATTTGAGAAGTTTAGGTATTAACATCAACAACATTTTTAACTCAAGTTAATTGGAGTCAGTGATAGATGAATCTAATGATAGATTGGAAATAAAACAAAGAAAGAGAAAGGGAGATGAGAAGAAAAAGGAAAAATAAGACAAAAGAAAGATAAGATAAGCTAAAATAAAAGAAGGGAGAAAGGAGGAGGGAAAAATGAAGAGGAAAAGAACTAAAAAAATAGGATATAGGCTTAATTGCATTTTCTACTCTCAACTTTTTAATTTTTGACAAATTTTATCACAAGTTAATTTGACGCATGTTATCTCTAACTTTTAAGAAACTTGTGAATTTTATATTTTGGTATTTATCTATTAATAAGTACAAAAGTTGAAGGTAAAAGTTATCAAAAAATATTAAGTTAGGGATAAACTTTGTCAAAAATTAAAAAATTGGGTACAAATTTTGCCAATAAATAAAAAATTGAGGGTTAAAAGTGTAATTATGTTAAAATTCATAAGTTTTTTTTTAAAAAAAATTGAGTTAAACTGTAATAAATTAATTGTTGAGATTAAAATTTGTCAAAAATTTAAAAGTTACTTGAAAAAAAGATGCAATTAAGCCTAAGATATATTTGTCTTTTAAATAAAATTTGAGTACTTCAAAAAATTAGTTTGACTCTTAATTAGAAGATACCTTGAACTTACTCAAAAGAGAACTCAACTTCCTCGAATATTATTTGTTGAGAACTTAACCTATGGACATAAAGATAATGTTCATTTGTTGTGAATATATGATAGCTTAAATGCTGTGTAAGACCATGTTAGTGATGTATTTGTTGATTTGAGAATTGTCATTTTTGTCTACACTAATAAAATTTTTCATCTATTGTAAAGATATTTTAAATTTAAGCAAAATTTTAAAATAAAAATATATCAACATTATTAAACACTAGTAATATAAATATTTTAATAATGTCTTTGTTAAAAATAGAAGGATTTTATTTTATTAAATAAAAATATAAAAATAGAACATTTGAAATTAATAGAGCTTGAATTATATGTTGAAGTGTAACTCTTTTTGAATTAAATATTTTAATGGCAACAAATTTTTAAGGAGTTAATTTTAAGTTCTTTAGATGTGTTTTATTAATGGTTTGTTTTGAGTGCTTTAAAAGAAACAAGACTTGGTCAAGAAAGGTGCCTACGGTGAATGTTTCTCAAATATGAAGAGCATCTAACTTCATAAGCAAGAAACGAGAAGCAAAAGGGCAAAAAGTGGAAATAATGTATTTAATGAGTTATTAACAATATTATTGTATTTAATCATTAATTAAATCCATTGATTAAAAAATGTATTTTTTTAATGATTAATGATATAATCTATTTATATATTATATAATAAACTTTACTTAAAGTTTTTAGAACTTTTGGATTGAAATCTTAATTTGAAATGTACATTGATTTGTTTTTGTCATCATTTTACTATTTTGTGGGTTAAATAGAAGCTTAAAACTTGAAATGTATAACAAATGTTGATTTGATTTTTCTATCATTTCAACATTTTGAGCCATAAGATAAAAATGTAAAATTTGAAATGACAATAGTCGTTGATATGATTTTGTCTTCCCTTCAACATTTTAAGTTATTGATCATATTTAAATTAATTATATATATAATTTTGTATGTATTTTTCATCTTAGATGCTATTATTATTATTATTATTATTATTATTATTATTATTATTATTATTCTAAAATATAGAGAAAGTTAATATTATTTTTAGAATTAAAAATTTTATTTTAAAATAATTATTTACCTTTAGAATATTTACTTTTATTAATTGTTAATTATATAATTATTTAATATATGTATATTAATAATTTATGCAGAGATGTATTATTTAGACTTCTTGATAATTATATTATACTATCACCTGTGTCATTACTTTGAAAAAAAGGTTATTTAAGTATTATATCTATATAATTTTTTCCTCAAGAAATTAAAGGAGACCATTACTTTTCTTTTTTTATTTATTTAAAAAAGTTAAATAAATATTCAGCTGTCTTTTAGAAAGATGTATAATTACATATGGGTTTCTACTTTCTTAGCCCGTTAGCACTGACCAAGGAAAAGGTGCTGATAAAGACCAAATTTAATCCTTCTTCTATATTTTACAAAGATGTATAATAACTTCATTTCATAATTTGAAACTACCAAATTTAATTTAAATCAATTACATATCAGTTTTATTTTTGTTTTGAAACTGCAAAATTTATTGAAAATGAATTGCCGAAATAAGTCACTAGACCATACAACAAATAGAGCACAAACGTATCATCACAATTTTTTTATCTTCATAACAGTCAAATAATAAATTAATGATATAATTACTTTTCATTATATAAACTTTATAAATACCATGTTGATAAAATTTAGCTCCTTGCATCTTTTCATTACTATTCCTCCTACTTCTTAATCCCATAATAATAAATAAACGTATCTATTTTTAATCATGATCTAAATACAAACGATACTTGCAACAATCATAGAGAAACAAAAGATTAATTGCAACAATACTATGAAAATCATTAATAAGTAAAAACTAATTGCAACAACACTATGAAGAAGTAAGGATTCACCTTACTTTTTTGGTTAATTATCATGTTGTTTTTCATATTAAATTTACTTTATTTTACTATTGACTTCTATTTGCTAAAAATCATATACTTTGTTTTTTGCATGCTTCCTTGCCCTTACATGCAGGGAGTTGAAATTTTTAATTCATCGATATTCTCTTTTTAGGAATCAATTTTAGTAGGTGTATTCTTTCATTCTTTGTCTTTTTATTTGCTCATTGCTTCTTTTTTTTGGCTTAATATTTTTTTTATCTCATTTTATTATTATAGTTTGAGAAACTGAGAATCTCTCCCTCAATATATCATACTTAATTAGTTTTCAATGGTAAAACTTTTATACACATGAAGGATGAAAAATCACCATCCAATGAATTTGATGAAGCATGAGAAGGAAGGATTGAGAACCAAACATTACATAATTAACAATAGTCAATATATTTTATTATTACTGTTATTTCTTTACTCTCTTCACATATGCAATTCTATGTATTTTTTTGTTATCGTTTCTCGTTTTACAATTATATTATTTAATGTTTTTATTATTACTGTATAACTATTTTATATATGTTTTAGATATTTTTCCTGTTATATTATAAATAAATAATGTATATATTTTTTATCCTTTTTCATTTTCAAGAACAAAAAAATAATAACTAATTTGACTTTTAGTTTTATATTTTTAATTTATAATAATATTATAGATGTATTTAAAGTAATAATATAATAATAATAATAATAAATTCACTTAAGTGTGTTTTATAATTATTTTCTCCGTATATATGACACTTAAAAAATGACAATAAGATTTATGAAAAAGGCTCACGTAATTTATCGAAAAAGTTTGTCAAATTGCACATAATTTACAATACTAATTGAATTTAATATAGAAATCATCATCATCATCATCATCATCATCATCATCATCATCATCATCATCTAACATACATAATAAAACATATTATTCTCTAAGCTATGTCTAAATTTAAAACAATAAAAAAATCATAATGTCTTAAATTTCATCAGCATGAAAATTATTATTATTATTATTATTATTATTATTATTATAACATCGTCTTTCTGAATTTACTAAAAATGAAAAAATAATAGTAACATATAAAAGTAAAATATAATAATATTAAATAAATAGGACCACAATATTTCTTATATAAATAAATAATATTCTTGATAATAATTAAATTAAATGATATAAAGTTTGAGATAAATGATTTGAAAAGTAACAAGTTATAAAATAAAATCAAAGAACAAACTGAAGTAGCAATAATAATAATAATAATTGATATTTTTTTTATAAAGTACTGAATCACTATTATTATTTTAGAAAAACAACAAATTATAATAAAGTTCAAGAACCTTAATAATATTTTTGAAGTTAAGATATGTTTAATTAAAAATATAGTTAATTATCATCAATCTAATATAATTATATTCAATATGATATTTAATATTTTAAAAATTAATAATTTTAATTTATAAACATATATTTAAAATATTTAATATAAAGAAAATATATAATTTAAATAATTCATGTATAGCAGGAGTTTAAAATTTAATTATATCTAACCATCACTTAAATCCATTAATTATGTGACAACTATTGTTACAAAATTTAGATTTATAATAATATTAATAATTAAAATGAATTAGTTTTATTAATTTTATAAATTAGATATTTAATTCTTATACCCATATGATCAGAACACTTTTACAAAATATCCATTAAATTATATTAATTCAATTTATATTCAAAAAATTTATTTTATTTTATTTTTTTCAAAGCTTTTTATTTTTATTTTGTAAAAGTAAAAACTAAACACTGATATTTGATTAAAAATTGATCTCCAAAATTATTAATTTCATTTCCTCCCTCCAAACATTTATAAATTTCTTCCTTCTTCCCACAATTCTCCTACTCCCATTTCCCATTCAAAGACGCATCTCTGTCTCCCTCTTACGGTCCTTACTATTTTACCATTCTCATTTTATCGACTACGTACGTAATCAAACACAATAATATAAAGCACTGGATCTGAATTTTCCGTTGCATATTCTCTGTTTCTCCCTATCCTATAGATTTGTGATTTGGATCTGAGAAGAGATGGATAGAGAAAATGGCGACGGCGACATTGAAGGCGGTGGCGCCGAAGACGGTGGTTTTCGGTCTTCGATTGGTCGCAAGTACCGCCCTGTGTTATCCAACGATCGCGCGGTGCTCGAAATGTCCTCCATGGATCAGGGATCTTCTTCTTCCGCTTCCGCATTTCCAGATCAAAATCCTAATCTCAGGTATTCGCACTCTTCCATCTCCGCTAATTGCTCGCTTCGCGATTTCTCCGATTGCATTTCGTAACCGGCAACTTGTGCCCCTATCAGAATAATGCAAAACGAGTGAAATTTTGTGTTTGTGTGTGTGTGTGAATGTGTGAATGCGATTGTGTGTTTTTGTGATAGAAATAATAAAGCTAGTTCATTGTGATAAGTTGACGATGTTGTTGTTATTATTGGGTTTATTCTGAGTTTTATTTTTGACTTGTGGTTGTGTTGGCAGAAAAGTAAATACGAGCGTGAATGGGAGTTCGGATGCTAAAGAAGAGAACCCTTCTCATGAACAGCAACCTAATGGATCCCTGCAGCAGGAATCTAAACTGGAATTGTTCGGTTTTGATTCTCTTGTCAACATTCTTGGTCTGAAAAGGTATATGTATATGGGGCCTTGTCTGCTGCTACCGTTACTCCTCTTCAGCCGTTTAGATGTTGCTTTTAAAGTTTGCATACTAGTTTTATTCGTTTGAATTTGAGGATGGATTGGATAAGCTTTGAAAATAGCAATTTTGGGATTTGAGTTTTTTTATTTATTTATTTTTATTTATAATTTCAGAAGCCTTAGCTACTAATTTTGTCTGGGAGAAAAAAACTGCAATAACTTTGAGTTTTTGCCTTTTTTTAATTATCTAATTATTGTGAAGTGATTTGAGTATTTTTTAATTAAAAAGGATTTTTTCTCTCTTAAAAAAGCCAGAAACAAATGGACATTAAATCTAATTGTTTCCTACACTGGACGGGTGACTTTGATCAATGTGATTGTTAAATTTGATCTTAGTGTGGAATTTTTTATTCTGTTTTTCTGATGTTAAATAATGTTTATTGACTATATCCTGTACTCCAGTATGACTGGTGAGCATGTTACACAACCATCTAGTCCTAGAGATGGTGAGGATATTTCCATCACAGCTGGCTTGCCTAAGGTATGCTAATTTCTCGAGTAAATAAGTTTTCTTCCTTTGATTTGTATGCTATATATACTCTGTTAACAGCGATGACATATTCACATGTAGTCATTGATGAATATGTTATGTGTTTTTTGGTTTGAATTTACAAAAATAAAGGATTGGAAAGAAAAAAGTTTAGAACATTTTCTGTCTGTGTATTTATAAGCAAAAAGATTAAGAAGAAATAATTTTGATTGTTCTGGTAGTGGTGACAAAACTATTGTGGATCTTTTATAATAATGAGTTACGAGAAATTTCTCTTTCCTCATGCTATATAGACTTTATACACACAACTTGTATTTATAATGAGTAATAGAAGCAATGGGTGTTAGTTGAGAGGAACAAATCTTGACCGTTGGGTCTTGCAATGGTGATCTGGAGTAGAAATTAACTAAAGTTAACATATTCCCATTGCAATTTATGAAGTCACAAAACATAATAATCTAATTCTACCTACCTGTGTGATTTAATGGTCATGATTTATGGCTCTCACTTTCGCAATAAGCTTCTGTTCTCACTTGATATGTCCCTTACATGCATGCACAAATAAATACTTCTATGCTACATTGGAGCTATTGTTTTCTACTTGGTTGAGGTAAGTTGTTCATATGAGACTTAAAGCTGTGACTACTGTGTGCAGTGTGGAGCTGTAAATTGTAATTCACCATACTAACTGACAGTTCAATATAATTTTGGACCTATTTTTTGTCACTGAATAAGTGACATTTCCTATTTCACTTTGATTTTAATTTTGTACTCTTTTTTTTTTGGTCTTGACATAACATGTTTATTTAATTCTGCAGCCTGCTGCTCCCAAACTGGGTACGCTGATGGGTGTCTTTATTCCATGTATACAAAGCATTTTGGGCATCATCTACTACATTCGTTTCTCTTGGTAACTTGTAAATTGCTTTAAATCTTGTCCTATATTTTAGCTCGTTTGAGGCTTTTCGAACCAAATATCTGAACATTGGAGAGTGATAATTGAAATTGAAACAAATGTTTCAAGCATTCTGATATTATAAGTTGGTATTCAAATACAATTTAACAATTCACTTTCAAATTTAAAGTTCCAAAGCCACAACTTCCTTATTTCTTTTGTGTTTTTGAGTGAATGGTCATTCATTTAGTTTGAAGTTCTGAGTTCACTTGTGAGTTGTGACAACAGTTTGAAGTTGAAATTTGATCCTCTTGTGAGATATGCTCAAAATAGTGAAAAATGTCAACTTTCAAAACCCCGACTTGGCTATTTCACTTAGTTTTGAAACATTTCCATGAATACCTTTTCCATATATTTATTTATTTATTGTTTATTCTAAAGTAAAGGTTATTTGTTAAGATTGAATAACTTATTTGAGCTTTCTAGTTACAGTTATACCATTGCATAGGAAACTGAGACTATTAGAGATATTTACCTATTTGCATCCGTTGGCTTTGTAATGCAATCTAAGGGCCTATTGGGTTTGAGGAATTATTTTTTGTTTTCATTAATAATTATAAAAATGCCACATTGAAGATTGTACAAAAAATGGTGAAAAGTGAAAAGATGATGCCTTTTTCACCAATCAACATTTCTTGTACAAACTTATGAAAATTGGAAAGAAAATGAAAACAGGGGGGTTATTTTGTAATTAGTGAAAGCAAGAAAATGAGAACATACAATGTTTTTCCAAACCAAATAGAGGCTCTAAGATTCCAAAACTTCTAATCTTCAAATATTCTACCTGCTTAGAAAATCTGGAACCTTCATCTTGTGTATAACTGTATATGATTCACACGGACACATTTAACAGTTGTGGATACGCTTATCAAGTGCTTTAAGTAATTCTACTAATTATGTAACATAGAACCTATGATATGATTCTAATGTGAAATATGACATGCATATGCATCATGTGTTCGTCCTAATCAAAATGAATTGTATACATGGCCTCATTAATTAAGCCCTTCTTGGCCTCTATGCTCCAATTAATTTTTATTTTCAGCTGTGTTTTCCCCTCTCCCTAGGTCACTGGGTTCACTATAAAAAGGTTTTGGATGAAACAATGAGGCTTAACAGTGTGCGATCTTTGTTATTCTTGGGCATTTAGTTGGACCAATTGCATGCATTTCCTTTCCATCTATATTGTGGTTTGTGGCCCATGGTTGTATCATGGGCGTTGGCATGACCTACTTACAGTGGGGTTGGGATGCCCTACTGGCCTACTGCATTCCTATTCCCCCCAGCTCTTGTGGATACCTCATACCTTATTAATTTACCTTATTTATTATTTTCAATAGGACTTCATTTTTCTGAGCTGAAATAAAAGAAGAGAAAACCAAATGATGAGAATTATGTTGTGATTTTAATAACTAAATTGTAACTTAATGATACTGATTAACTTTTTCAAAAAAGTTTCCCTTGCATTTGCATAATCTGATATAGAAATGGTCAACCAAGTATAACTTACAATAAGTTGATCATTATTCATTACTTTCTATGTGATACTGTATTTTAATTATCATAACGTTTGTTTTCTCTCCTTCGGTATTTTGCATTTTGTGGTTAAATTAGCTGAAGTTTGGATGTTTTCTTTTCAATAATTGTCATTGTTGTAGGATTGTTGGTATGGCTGGCATAGGAGAGACATTGTTGCTTGTTTCTTTATGTGGCACTTGTACATTCCTTACTTCAATATCATTGAGTGCTATTGCAACCAATGGTGCCATGAAGGTATGCACTGTATGAGTAAGTTTAACTTTTGCTTATTTGGTATGACTACAGTCTTTTCAAAATCTGATTGTTAAAATTAAGTATACCTCATGTATCTTTCTTTTTAAATTTTATTTTGGATTATTTCACAAATTTCAACTGTATTTGTTAGTTAGTTGAGGCTAGTACAGTTGATTTGTGACAAGGGAATGGCTGAGTATTTAATGTTTAGTGACTGTTACGTACATAGGATATTATTGGACCAACTAGAATTTTCTCTCTAAAAACCATTGAATGGGGGATTAGTCAAACCAGGAAAGGATGTGAGGACTCCTTGTGGTCTTATGTTAACAATAATAATGACAACAAGTCTTTTCCTGTTAGTTGGAGTCAGATATGTGGATGATTAAATGCACCATTGTGTTTTGTAAAAAATCAATTCAAAAAGGTCATTTAGATCTAAGGAAGTGTTTGGCCAAACTCTGTCAGGGCTTCTTTTCTCCTTAAAAGGAGAATTTAGGTCAAGCACAATTTTATTTCTAGTATGTTCCGTGAGATTTTCATTTATTTCATTATCCTTTTTTTAGCTTTCATTTTGTGTTTGAAATAGTTCACAATAAAATGTCTTCTTGAGTGATCTTTTGTAAAAAGAAAAGCAGTTCCCCCCCCCAAAAAAAAATAAGCAACTCCTAACATGCATTAATAATTGATATAGTCTAGTATTTTCTTGTGTATGCTCTGTAGGGTGGGGGACCTTACTATCTCATAGGCCGTGCCCTTGGTCCTGAAGTTGGAGTTAGCATTGGTCTATGCTTTTTCCTGGGAAATGCTGTTGCCGGAGCACTGTAAGTGTATAATATGAATCTTTTTTTTTATAAATTTTCAACTTTTGAAAGGAAATCAGGCTAGGACGATGATGTATCAAATATTCAAATCTTACCAAATTGTAGTCATGATAGCTTGATATGTACTGTGCAATTAATTCTGAAGTTCTTTGTCTGTTGCTTATGGTTCTAGTTATGTATTGGGAGCAGTAGAAACATTTTTGAAAGCAGTTCCTTCTGCTGGGATTTTTAGAGGTAACGAGTCTCATTTTTATTTTTTGGAACTAATTGTATTTTATGCATGTTGTTTATTTTTAAATTGTTATTTATTAGTTGCAGAAGATTTGTATTTTGCGGTATTAGTTTTGCATATATCCTCTCCAACTGTCATTATCATGTAAGTAATTTAGTCAGCAACAGTCTGCTGTGCTAGGTTTGATTCAGGGACGGATCTACTTGTGCTTGTGGGGGGACCTTGGCCCCCCCTGATTTTTTCGTGTCCAACATTCTTTCAAAAGTAAATTGTAATTTTGCAAATTAAATTCATAGTTTATTGGAGAATATTCTGCATCATCATTTACATTCGACACTCTGGTGTTGATAGAATGCATAGCGTCTCCAGAAGCATTTTTAATGTTATATGCATATGAGTCCATGCAACATTAATATAGTTTATGAAATCCTACAAACTGTGCAATTAAAAGAGTTGTTTATTATTTTAAGTATAATCAATTTTAATATTATATTAGGGTAACTGTTTTTATTTAAGGGGTCTAATTAAAATAATAATAATGACATTTAAGTTTTATTAATTTTTATATTGTTTGATGAAGTATTTTTATTTTTCCTGTGTATAGATAATTTATCTTTTTCTTTTATAATCTGTTATTGTTATTTTAAAAGTTATAAATGATTACATTTGCATTCAACATGACTTTATTAGCCTTACCTTTATATTTATTCTCTTTTTTTAGGAGTATATTGATTCATTTATAATTGATTTGAGAATTAAATATTATTTATTAATCTTTACTAAAGAGATAAACTTATGAGCACTCTAAGAAATTTACTTTTTATATTGTCTTTATTTGTCTTATGTCATCTCTGTTCTTCTTATCATTGTTTGAGTTAATATAACTTGTTCTGATTTTATATATTTTGTGAGTAGCATAATTTATTCTAATTTAGTAGGTTTTTATAACATAATTAATAGATTTTTTTTATAAAAATCACGGTTGAATTAGATGCCAATTTTATTTTTATTATCATTTTTTTCTATTATATATATATATATATATATATTCTTGTACTATTGTGAAACATATATATTTATATATTTCTTGGATATATATTTTAATTTATATATATACGTAGATTTTTAAAGGACGAGCCTTAACTCAGTGGTAAAGTTGTGTCTTGGTGACTTGTTGGTCATGGGTTCGAATCCGGAAACAGCCTCTTTGCATATGCAAGGGTAAGGCTGCGTAAAATATCCCTCTTCCTTACCTGCGCATAGCGTGGAGCTTCCGGGCAATGGGGTACGTAGGTAGGTTTAGGCACTTGCCCCCCCCTATAATCCCAAGCTAGCTCCGCCCCTGGTTTGATTCCTAGTGATGTGTGCTTTTTAATCAGAAAAAAAAAATTTAGTCAGCAACGAATTGCACCTCAAACTTTGGTGTAATCTACTGAAATAATGGAATTGTGTCATTGTGCTATATATGTGGGATATAAAGAGATATTTTGTGTGTGTGTGTATATACTTTAGTGTTTGCTTTTTTTGACATGTTAAAAAGACTTTTTCTAAACAATAAAGATAAATGTGCATAAAGGACATCAAACTGCGATTGTTTTTGTCATCACATTTTTCCTCAGTGAATATAACTCAGGACCCTTTTCATAGATCACCATGAAAAAGGATAGCAAGAGTCACTATTCTCTTTTTAAGATTAGTGAAAACACGTTAGTAATTTTTCTTCTTCTTGGTGTTACTGTCACATTTTTTTTTTTAATTTCTTTTATTTTGAGGTTTATTATACTAAAGGGTTCTATAATCATTGATATCTTGACTAAAATTAAAGTTTCATGTTTGAAATGAGCAATTGATTGTTTAATGAGTTTATTATTGTTGTTGTTGTTATTATTATTATATTTTTTTGTATTGCAAGTGCAGAGACTGTCACTCAAGTTAATGGTACTGCAATAGCACAACCTATCGAGAGTCCAAGTTCACATGACTTGCAAATATATGGGATTGTTTTGACTATTCTGTTATGCTTTATTGTATTTGGAGGAGTGAAGATGATAAATCGGGTTGCACCTGCTTTTCTCATACCTGTTTTATTCTCAGTCGTCTGCATATTTTTGGGAGTTTTTTTGGCAGGGAAGGATCATCCTTCAGGTTTGTTTTTTGCTCTATCCCCTTTTGCCTATTTTCCACTATTGGCTTGTCTTTCTGCATCCACTTTTCTGTTGATAGAAGATCCATGTTTTAGCTTTATCCTAGGCTTAGCTTACGTGTAGACCTTTTTGTCTAGAAACTTTCTCAAGCTGGTGACACTTAAGTTGGTTTTCAGGAATAGGAAACATAAATTTTGGGTCTTTTGCTTCATTTAAATTCTTGTTAGGGTAAGACTATTGTGTCTCTTTTACACATAACAAGCTGTTATCAAAAGAATGAAATTAAAGGAAAATCAAGAACACTGATTATGCCTTAGGCATAAGTGTAACTAAATATTCCAGAGTTTGGACATAAAACACTTTTACTTTCAGTGTAATGGATCCTGAAACATTTTATTTTATCTAATCTAAATCTAAATCTAAAAGGGAAGATTAGTTTTGAGTGAATATAACTGAGTGCTGACTACACAAGTTAAATTATATACAAAAAAAAATTAAACTATCTCAATTTCCTAAGATACAATGAATGTAGGCTAATTTTAAAAAGTGTGGAAATAATTAAGATAATACTAAGTTATTTATAATACCAACATACTCTTCTCAAGGTTCCCTTTTTATAGTGTGTTTAATTTATTTTATTTTGTACAAATTATTCTTTTTGGCCAGATTTTTGAAAGAGCTTTTTATTAAAAAATATTTCTCCAAATTTAAGTGTTACCGAACACACTCTTTGAACTTCCGTTTGAGATGAAATTTGATTGATTGAGAAGCTACTGAGTTTCAGTCTCTTTCCTTGTTTGATTCTGCTCATTTTCTGTCAATGCTGATGGGGCCCTTGATTCTTTGTTATCTTTGCAGTCCTTATTTCAGTTTATAATTTACTCTCAAATCTGAGCTTTTTCATGTCAAATGTAGGGATGTGCATATCTATAGGTTGATTTTGTGAACCTGAAGAACCCAAACCAATCCAACCTCTAAAAAGTGGTTAGGTTTGGGTGGTCAGATAAAGAGTAGGCATGGCAGCGGGGCAGGGCGGGGCGGGGGCTGGTATTGCATTTCTCACCCCCACCCCCGACTGTATAACCAATCCCCAATCCCCGATCCCCGCCGGGGTTAAAAATACATACCCATCCCCGTCCCAGTTGGGGGTCAGGTACATATTAAATTACATATTAAGAAAAATAAACTATCCCTCCCTGCAACAGCAGGTCCCATCCTTTTCTGCATAATACTTCATCATACTATTTACTTGTAAGCAGTGTCATGTACACTGCTAGTTCACTTCCTAAAACATTGATGAGTCAGCAATCATACTCACCCAATAAACCAGAAATCAAGTGATCAAATATTGTATCAGCATTATATTCTGCATAATGATAGAAGTCATAGAACTCCAGCCACTTTCCCATCCAATGACAGCATTATTTAGCAAAGATATCAAATTCCAGTCACCTTTAATTATTCACTCTTTATTACTATTTACTAACCTTAATCCCCTTCAATTATTCAATCTGTTCACCGCTAAAAATAATGCACGTACCAGAGATTCCCCACTACATCAAATCTGCACACACTCCACAAGTTTACCAATCCTGGTCTTATTTCTTTACTACATGTTTCACATGATTGACCACTCCCTATATCCATTCTAAAACACTCAGATCATGCAACTCAAAATTGATAAATTCCCATGACCAAGACGCCCAAGGCTTTGGTCAACTGAAAGTGTGAACCGTGATATGTAATTTAAAATGCAATGTGGCAAACTTCTTTCTATAACATGCTTAGGTTATGGAAAGTAGTTATAAAGTATCAATCTCATAAAGTAAAACAGATAGAATAATTCTATAATGCATAGGCAATGGGTAAAACTATAGTACCTTGCAATTGTCTTGTCCAGTAGATATACAACAAATTCTGAATCAATAAAGAAAATAGAGTATAGTCAGCTAAACTAGCAAAATTAAAGGGAATTAGTGAAATAATTTTATTGAGTTACACATGCTCAGTGCCAATAACCAAGTCAAAGTCAATTAAGAATCAACAAATTAATATAATCAGATATGGGCATATGGGAAAATGGAAAGGAAGAGACCAACAATTTAACTGATCTTGTCTTATGCAAATTCCTAGCTTTATGTCTATATTTAATGAATTTTCAGTATACGCACATGCACATACATCAACTTTTATATTCCAAGCTTATCTATTTTTAACCATATGCACATTGTATGTTCCCAACTACCTTAATTAACCGCACACACATATACATTGGACATAGCTATTCACGCAAGCTTACAGAGTTCAGTCTGAAGTTAGGAAAAGATGATTAAAGATGCTTACTGGGTTATGGTCTCAGACTATGGCTTCAAGTTCAGAATGATCATTAGATCCGGCAAGAATCAACCTTGAGGAGCTGGGCACCCTTTTTCTTTTGCAAAAGTTCTGTGAGAGAACACGGTGAGGTGGGTGCTCTATGATGGAAGAGGTCAAAGAGAGAGTGAAATGAGTGCTCTGTGAGAGAAGACTGAAGTGGGTGCGCCGGTGAGGCGGTGACAGAAGGGAGGAGGGATGGTCTTTGTTGGTCGTGGCGGAAGGGAGGAGAGACGATTGAGGGCATGTTGCAGTCGCGGTCTCGGCTGTCTGAGACTTTAGGTTTTAGGTTATATGTACAATTTTTTATTTTTTTAATGTTATTTCTTACAGGGTGGGTGCGGGGTGGATATCAGTAATCCCATACCCGCTCCGCCCCGCTTTTGGTTAACGGGGAAAACCCGACCCCAACCCCAACCCCGAACCCGGTCAACGCGGTTTTTTCCCGTCAAAGTCGGGGCGGGTTCGGTTCGGTTAGGTCCCTACGGGGTCGGATTCCACTGCCATGCATAATAAAGAGTGGTTACCTGATAGTGTTTGATTTCTGATTATATATGTGTGTTTGTAATTTTTAAATGATTGTTTAAATTTTCTTATGTGACCCAGTGATCCGCCCTGGACAACCCATACCTAATCAGTTTAAGCATAAAAAATTCACCGAAAATAAGCGACCTGGATTCAGTTGGTTTGGACTAATTTTTTTCCCAAACTTGACCCAACACAACCCTCAGTAAATCCTAGAAAAATGTATTTGGAAGTCCAAATCTGCCTAAAATCGTGTTTTGTTTGGAAAGCAGCATTAAATAGGATCCCTTTTTTGTTTTTTGAAGACAAAAAAGATTAGTAAAGAGGGAAAGAGTATACAATTAACAATTTGACATGAGTGATAAGAAACACTCCAGCAGAAGCAGGAAAGATAATCAAATCTGGTCAATGATTTTACTCTTTAGGATTGGTAACTTGCCATTTCGTAGGGATTTTGTTGCTATTACTCCATGTTGTTGAGTGTTGAGGATTTATTTTCTTCATTCTTCCATTTTTTTTTCATATTTACTTTTACTGATTTAGTTCATTTCATTTCCCCCCTCTTTGCCTTATTTAATCCAGAGGGAATTACGGGGTTGAGTTCAAAGACATTTAAAGAAAATTGGAGTTCCGATTATCAAAATACTAATGATGCTGGAATTCCAGAAACTGATGGCTCGGTAACCTGGAATTTCAAGTAAGACTTTATGGCTTTTTCTCATGTATTTATATCCTTATTCCCTTGTGGGCTTTGCCTTTTAGTCTGTAAATAGTTTGTGGGCAAAATGCTTTTAATAACTTTTGACTACTGACCAAGTGCTACATGGTGAATCTAAGCAACATGATAACAGTATGAGTTTGATTAGACTAAATCTGCAGATGTTATGCTGAATTCCATACTTGTGTTCTAATTCTAGTGTGGCTCAATTTTTTATTTTTATTTTTTCCGTGAAAATTCTATTTCTTGATGTTGTAAATGATTTCAAAACCTTTTATTGAAACATTTCAATTTTGGTGCTGGAGATTTTTAGAGTGGTTTATTTCATCTTTTAAGCAGTTGTTGGATTCCATAGCTAGGGCAACCTAGTGGATAGTGAACAAGGCTCCCACCAGGTGGGGTTTGGGGAAGGTAGATATATATAGCCTCCCCCCTCCCAAAAGAGAGGCTGACCAGAGAGGCTGTTTCTAGGATTTGAACCTATAACCTCCAGGCAGCTTGCACCAAGGCTCACCTCAATTTATTGGATATTATGCTGAGTTGATAAAAAGGATGTTAGACCGTTAAAAGATATAACTGTTATTGTTGTTTAAGGGGGCTCGAAATCTCTCTTCCAGAGATTGACCTATAAACTACTAACTACGTACCCCATTGTCCAGAGGCTCCACGCTATGCGCAGGTAAGAGGGAGGGATATTGTACGCAGCCTTACCCTTGCATATGCAAAGAGGCTGTTTCCGGATTCGAACCCATGACCAATAAGTCACCAAGACACAACTTTACTGTTTTGCCAGGGCTCGCCCTCAGAGATTGACCTATCATAAATATAATTATATTCACTTACATATATGAACATTGATGACCCATCAGTGGAGATGTTAAATTTGGAGTTTATTCTATGTTGATTTTTGGTTGAAGGGTTGTGGAGTATGTCCAGAACAAAGATTTTAAAACTGGAGAGCTGCAGATGGCTGTTTTATACACTTAAGATTGGATGATAAGTCCTAATTCCTTATGTTGCTTTTCTCCTTTTTGTTTTGGGTGTGGGCCTAGTCTTCAGCCAGGTCTTTGGCACCCTAATTCATGTAATCTTCATGTATTAGGCTGCCATAGTGCAGTTTTGTTTATTGATAGGTTGTATATATTTCAGTACTACTTGTACTTTCTTTCCTCTTATATATCTAATATATTTTTGCTGATAAAAAAATAAAAATAAATGTTCTTTTCCAATCCTTAGAAAGCCATATTTTATAATTTGTATTAAGGCTTAAATATGTTTTTGATCCTTAATAAATATCCGATTTTTGTGTTTGTTCCCTAAATTTTTTTTGCTTTGTGTTGAGTCCCTACTTAAACAATAATTTTGTTTTTGGTCCTTAACATTTTTCTTAGTCCTAGATAAAATTAGTGAATTTTGTGTTTGTTCCCTGATAAATTTTTTTCATTTGTTATTAGTTAGGACTAAAACAAAATTTGTTACTTTTATATGAAACAAACACAAAATTTGCTAATTTATCAAGGACTAAACAAAATATCAAGAACAAAAAACAAAATTGTTGTTTTATTAGGGACTCAATGCAATGCAAAAATTTATTATGGAGCAAATGCAAAAATCAAGTATTTATTAGGGATCAAATACATTTTTTTTTTTTTTTTTTGATCAGCAAAAATATGATATATTATAAAATATAGAAGGGACAGTACAAGTGGTACCATTACAAGAACGTATAGTCTAAAACAAACCTATGGCTCCGTAATACATGAGCAGACATGAATTAGAGGGCCAAAGGATTGTAAAGGTGTAGAAACCAAAAGGCAAAAACATATAACAGAAATCTAGCTAGTATCCCCGCCCCTAAATACAAAAGCTTCCCTCAAGTTGCTAGACCAGAAATGGAAGGGTTTATCAAACCCTTTTTCTAAGTTCGTCAACCATATGCAGTGGAAAAAAGAGAGATGAGAGAGAATGTTAGAGAGAGAAACGGAGAGTGGGTGAGGGTGAGAAACAAACATAGGTATAGGGAGAGTTACAATGAGAGGAACAAGGATAGACCATGTCTCAACTACAATGGATTCGGCTACGGACAACAACATGGGGAACCTTCGGACACTCGACGATGGAGAGAAAATAGGAAAAACTGGAGAAACATGGCAGAAGTGACATCCTTCTATTTCACCAGATTCCCTGAGGAGATGAAGGAAAATGATTTGTGGGTGATTTTTAAAAAATGGGGCGATGTTAGAGAGATTTTCATTGCAAAAAACAGGAACAAGAGTGGAAGAAAGTATGGTTTTGTGCGTTTCAAAGGGGTTGAAGATGTTGAGTACCTTGAAAGAAAGTTAGATAATCTGATCGTGGGTGGACTTAAGCTACATGTAAATTTACCCAAGCACGACAGGGAAAAGAGTTTGGACGAAAGGGTGAGAGTTGCTGACAAGATGACAGGAATAAAGAAGGGCAAAGAGAAAGCCACCTGGGCACAAACAGATAAGTATGCTGAACCTCAAAAACAAACGCATCACCGTCAATCATACGCGAAGGCTCTCGTGTCGAATAAACACACAAAGACGAGGAGAGGACCTGCGATACGCACCTTAGCGATGAAGCTACCATCCCATTCAACTGTCCAGTTATCCATCCCCATGGAAAACAAGGAATGGTATGATGAGGCGTGGGTTGGCAGACTTAGAAACTTGTCGACTTTCGACAGATTGGAAGAGGAATTCTGGTGGGAGGGTGGTGAGGATATCCAACCCATATACATGGGGGAAGACATGGTTCTTCTAAAGGGGCTCAATGATTCCAAAGCAGAAACTTTATGCAGAAAGGCAGAGGAGAATGATTCGTTTATGTTTCATACACTGCACAAATGGTCCCCAGATTTGCGGGTTGGTTCCAGGCTGGTATGGGTCCAATGCTGGGGAATTCCTTTGCACGCTTGGAACCTAGAATATATTAGACAGCTTGTTGCAGGGGTGGGAGATTTGGTGGAAATGGATGATGATACTGACGATTTTAATCGGTTGGACAGGGCACGCTTGCTTATCAAAACTCCATGGCAGCCCACCATTCATCATAACATCACGGCATCCATTAACGGCGTCACATATAATATAAACCTGGTGGAGGAGACTTGCTTTAGCTTTTGCAAGTGTAGAAGGGGGAGAATCGAGATGTCCTCGGAAGAAATCACCTCCGACGAAAGTGTTATGGAGATGTGCATGTCTTCGGAGGCCACAGAAAGGGTACCGGAGACTCCGACGTCTGCCGGGATGGTGAACGAGATTCTGGGATTCCGCAACGGGGAAGGGGAGAAGGAACAGTCCTTACCTGACGGTCCGATCGAGGCGCAGGGACTGTTGGTCACACACCAATGTACTGACAACGCATACAGGGGAGCAGATGGTGCAGATGCGGATCTCGGCGTGTTGCAGTACCCAAACAGTACGATTATGACCAGCGGCACAGACATCAGCAGACAGGTGCGCAGGGGTGCTAGGGAGGTGGTAGGTGGGTTGTCGGAGTCCGAGCCTGAGATAGCTGCAGCTGACAGTGAGACCAGCGGATCTTCAAAGAAACACTGTTCACCTTGTCCTGATATTGAAAGGAAGAAGTCACGTGAAGATATGGAACTTAAAATAGCTGATAGTACACCAGCGGTCCCTACCATTTTGTGTTCAGTCAACAACAAAAATAAGGAATTGGGCTTTAACTCAAATGGGCCCAAATTTCAGGGGAAGGTGTATGTACGTAATAAGGGGTGCTTAAAAGATATTGAGCCCATACAAATTTTAGGCTCTCAATATGGGAAAACCAAGCAGTGGCCTGATATTAATGATAATGAGAGTGTGACCGTCCTCTCTAAGCTTGAAAAATCCCCTCATATGGCAAGGGACAGTGGTCTTAAGGACTTCGTGAACCGGGACGACAGAATTATGGAAGTGGGTGAATGTTCTGGTGTGACAAAGACAATACAGAACTCTCCAAAAAATGATTGGAGACTTGATGCTGCTAATGATTGGGAGATTGTAAAATTAATGGGGTTTGACGGTTGTAATCAGTCTGATATGGAGATCCACATGATGGCTATGGAAAAAAGAGACAAGGAAGAGGCTCAGAGGGTGGGGAATGAGGCACATGACCAATGAAAATTCTATCATACAACACAAGGGGGTTGGGGAGGGGAGTCAAGTGGGCTGCAATTAGGAAAATGGTGAAAAAAGAAAAGGTGGATATGTTATGTTTGCAAGAAACTAAAAAAGATAACATAGATGGCTCGACTTGCAAAGCTCTGTGGGGTGGTGTTGATATCAAGTGGGAATACCTACCAGCAATTAATAGGGCTGGAGGTCTACTATGCATATGGGATGAGAAGGTTTTTGTATTAGAAAATAAGAAGTTTGGGGCTGGATTTATATGTTTGGAAGGGGTATGGGCTGCAGATGGCAGCAAAATTACAATTGTGAACTTATACTCACCATGTGATTCATCATTAAAAAGAGTGCTATGGGAAGATATAAGGCAGCTAAGACAGACAAATATGGGGGGTATGTGGTGCATAATTGGTGACTTCAACAACATTAGGTGGCCACAGGAAAGATTGGGGACCTGTCAGAGATATCAAGATGAAAATCTTATCAAAGATTTTAATGACTGGATAGCAGAGTTAGAGATGGTGGATGTGCCTTGTATTGGACGCAAATTCACATGGTATAGACCAAATGGAACTGCTAAAAGCAAACTGGACAGAGCTCTCATTTCAGCTGAATGGAAGAATAAATGGCAGGATACTTTAAATATCCTAGATCGTAACTTCTCCGATCACTGTCCTATTTTGCTGGTGCCCTCATCTGTCGATTGGGGCCCGAAACCATTCCGGGTGCTGGACTGCTGGATACAGGATAAATCTTTCAGAAAGCTAATATCTGAGGGTTGGAATTCTAATGTTTATAGTGGCTGGGGGGGTTTTGTTTTAAAAGAAAAACTTAAGGGTTTGAAACAGAGGCTCAAGCTATGGAATAAATCACAAGTTGGGGATTTGCAACAGAAAGTTAAAAATCTGGAGCTGGAACTTAACAAGATAGAAACTGAGGCCGATGATAGGCTTTTGACTGATGATGAGACATTGAGAAGAAAACAGATTCAGGAGGAATTATGGGAAACAGCCCAATCAAATGCTTCAATTCTGAGACAAAAAGCTAGGTCCAAATGGATCAAGGAGGGAGATTGCAATTCCAGATTCTTCCATTTGACCGTAAATTGGAAGTGCAGCATTAGCATGATCAGAGGGTTGATGGTTGATGGTTGCTGGATTGAAGAACCAAACAGAGTTAAAGAGGAAATCAGATTATTTTTTAAGAAGAAATTTGAGGAACCAGTTGAGAAGAGACCCAATTTAGATGGTACTAATTTCAAGTGTATTGAACAACAGCACAAGGACATCTTGATGGCCCGCTTTGACGCAAATGAGATAAAGGAGGCTGTGTGGGCTTGTGGCAGTGAGAAAAGTCCTGGGCCGGATGGATTTAATTTTAAATTCATCAAAAATTTCTGGGAGATTATCAAAGCTGATTTTCTGCGGTTCATGGATGAATTCTATGTAAATGGTAGAATTCCCAAGGGTGGCAACGCATCTTTCTTAGCTCTAATCCCTAAGGTTCAGGACCCTCAAGGCTTGAATGATTTCAGACCTATATCGCTAATAGGATGTGTTTACAAGATTCTGGCCAAGGTGTTAGCTGCAAGGTTGAAAAAGGTTCTGCCTTTTATCATTGATCACCGGCAATCAGCTTTTATTCAAGGTAGACATTTGCTGCATAGCGTTCTTATAGCCAACGAGGTGGTTGACGAAGCAAAAAGAAATAATGGAAGCTGTCTCGTTTTCAAAGTGGATTATGAGAAGGCATATGACTCCGTTAGTTGGGAATTTTTATCATACATGATGAAGCGGATGGGTTTTTGTCCCAGATGGATTATGTGGATCGAAGGATGCTTAAAGTCAGCTTCAATATCTGTTCTGGTTAATGGAAGCCCTTCAGCTGAGTTCACACCACAAAGGGGCCTTAGACAGGGTGATCCACTAGCCCCACTCTTATTTAATATTGTAGCTGAGGGACTCACAGGTATGATGAGAGAAGCGCAATCAAAAAATTTATTTGATGGATATAAGGTGGGGAGAAAACATGTTGATATCAGCATCTTGCAATATGCTGATGATACCATCTTTTTTGGCGCAGCCTCGGTGAAAAACGTTAAAACCATTAAGGTAATGTTGAGGAGCTTTGAATTGATATCGGGTTTGAAAATAAATTTTGCTAAGAGTAGTTTCGGGGTGTTCGGTATGGATGAGCAGTGGACTAATAATGCTGCCTTTTACTTAAGCTGTAGACGTTTATCGCTACCATTTTCCTATCTGGGGGTACCTATCGGTGCGAATTCGAGACGTGTTGAGACATGGGATCCTTTGATCAAGAAATATGAGCGAAAGCTGGCTAAATGGAAACAGAAATATATATCGTTTGGGGGAAGGATGACTTTGATTAAGTCAATCCTGAATTCATCTTCCATTTTTCTTATGTCTTTTTTCAGGATGCCGAAGAGGGTGATATCTTGCTTGGAGCGAATCCAGAGGAGATTTCTGTGGGGCGGAACCGCTGAACAAAAAAAGATTGCTTGGGTAAGATGGGATTTGATTTGCAAGCCCAAGGAGCTTGGAGGTCTGGGTATTAAAGACTTAACTAAGTTTAATCTTGCTTTACTTGAAAAATGGTATTGGAACATGTTCCACCAGCAGGATGCTTTATGGGCACAAGTGATTGATTCAAAATATTGTGGTTGGAGGAGTGTATTTGAGTCTAGAAGATCGGGCAATGACTCTATTTGGTGGAGGGATCTCAGTTTGATAGCTAATCCCAGTGAGATGGGACAATGGCTTAAAGATGGTGTAAAATGGAAAGTAGGCTGTGGTTCTAAGATCCTGTTTTGGGAGGATGCGTGGAAAAATGATGGGATGTCTTTGATGGAGAGGTATCCAAGACTATACCAGCTTTCCCACCAGCAGCAGCATTATATCCACCATATGGGTATATTATCACAATCTGGCTGGGAATGGAATCTTAGGTGGAGAAGGAATTTTATGGAAGGGGAGGTGGAATCAGCAGTAAATTTTATGAAAGACATTCAAGATACGGTTATACAACCACAGCAACAAGATTCTTGGATGTGGATGGCTGATTTGAGTGGATTATACACAGTGGGGAGTGCTTACAGCCTTATTGACAGTACAACAAATGATACACACCATGATAATATGTTTAAGGACTTGTGGAAACTGAAAATCCCCAGTAAAGCTTTATGTTTCGCGTGGAGGCTGTGCAGGGACAGATTGCCATCTAAGATGAATTTGAGTAGGAGAAATGTAGAGCTCATCGACACTCTTTGCCCTTTCTGCAGAAATAAGGATGAGGAAGCGTCACACTTATTCTTCAGCTGCGATAGAATTGTGCCTCTTTGGTGGGAATCTATGCTATGGGTCAGTATTATAAGCGTATTTTCAGCAACCCCGAAAGAACATTTCAATCAACAAATGTTCTACAGCGATAATGGCGTTTGCATGAAGAGATGGCAGATTTGGTGGGTGGCTTTAACTTGGACCATCTGGGGCCATAGGAATAAGATTATTTTTCAAAATGAGAGCTTAATAGACAGAGATTGATGGAGGATGCGCTATTTCTATGCTGGACTTGGCTAAAGAATCTGGAGACTGGTTTTACACTTCCTTTCCATTTCTGGTCTACAAACTTAGGGAGGGCTTTTACAATCCGGGGGGGGGGGGCTGTTTTAAGATGTATTTCTATGTTTTGTCCTAGTCTTAAGTTAGAACTCAGCTGGCTTATTTTCATGCTTTTCCATGTTCTAAGCCACCTAAGTTCTACTTTTGTTCTTGCTAGGTTGTAAGTTTGGTCAGTACTTCTTGTACTGATTTTCAGTTTATATATATATTATCTTTGCTGATAAAAAAAAAAAAAAAAAAAGTTCGTCAACCATGACCAACAAGTGAAAAGTGCATCATCCATTAGTTTGCTCTGGTCAAAACTGACATTATGAAAGAGAATATGGTTTCTATGCCGCCAAATCGTCCAGGTCAAAGCTGTCCACCAAACAAGCCATCTTTGGGAGGTGATCCCAACATTGGGTAGGAAACCATTTTGGGTGAAGTGCTGTTTCGGGATTTCAGAAAACGGCCCCAAGAAGTTTGTCCACTGCATGGATTCCCACCAGAGTATCTTAATTCTATGGCAGCTGAAGAATAAGTGCTGGGCCTCCTCATTAGTAGCCCTGCAGAATGGGCATTCATAATCGTCAAGAATCACGTTTCGCCTACATAACTTCATTTTGGTAGGTAATCTATCCTCAATGAGTCTCCAGACAAAACATTTTGCTTTAAGAGGGGCTTTAATCTTCCAAAGATCCTGATACACTTCACATTGATTGTGCAGTGTTTCCTCCGAACTCAGGAAGGAATAAGCACTACTTACAGTGTATATACCACTCGGTTCGGCCTCCCACTTCCATGTATCAGGCTGCTGTGGGATGATACCCGGAGCATTTATATCGTCTATCAGTCTAATGACTGACTCGACCTCCCCTTCCCTGAAAAGTCTTCTCCATTGAAGCTGCCACACCCACCCCTCGTCCGATTGAAAACCCAACTGCTGAATACTGTGTTGCTGTTGGAGGGATAAGAGGAAAAGGCGAGGATATCTGTCCTTCAAGGATAAACCCTCATTCCTCCAATCATCATCCCAGAACAGAATGCTTGATCCGTTACCCACCTTCCAACTGAATCCACCCCTAAAAACACCCCCACCTTCTATAGGAAAACATGTTGAACTAAGATCTCTCCACCATATAGAAGACCCACTACTTCTAGCAAGACCTACCAAGTTCCTCCAGCCCCCGTATTTTGACTCCAATACTTTTACCCAAAGTTCTCCCTGCTGATGTTGAAGATTCCACACCCATTTTCCGAGTAAGGCCTGATTGAAAATGGATAAATCTTTAATACCCAAACCTCCATATTCTTTGGGTTGGCAGACCTTATCCCACCTAATCCAAGCAATTTTTTTCTGGTCGACATTTCCACCCCACAAAAATGATCTTTGTATCCTGACCAGCCTGCACAACACCTTCTTCGGGACCCTGAAAAAAGAAAACATGAAAATGGGGATAGAATTAAGGACAGAATTGATCAAGGTAACCCTTCCCCCAAAAGATAGATATTTTTGTTTCCACGCAGCCAGCTTTCTCTCACATTTCTTGATAAGGGGTTCCCACATCTCACATCTTCTTGGGTTTGCCCCAATTGGGACACCAAGATATAGAAAAGGTATAACCAGTTTTCTGCAGTTGAGGTATCTAGCAGCTAAGGTGAGCCACTGTTCATCTTCCCCAAACACTCCAAAACTGCTCTTGGCAAAGTTGATTTTCAGCCCGGACACCATTTCAAAACCGCTTAGCATTACCTTCAAGGTTCTGACATTTTTTGGAGTTGCTTTCCCAAAAAATATAGTATCATCAGCATACTGTAGAATGCTGATATCAGTCAGATTCTTACCCACCCTATACCCCTCATATAAGCCCTTTTGAATTGCTTCTCTCATGAGCCCCGTAAGGCCTTCAGCCACTATATTGAATAATAGTAGAGCTAGTGGATCGCCTTGCCGGAGGCCACGTTGTGGTGTGAACTCTGCAGTGGGGCTGCCATTTACCAGTATAGAGATTGAGGCAGATTTTAGGCACCCTTCGATCCAAGAGATCCATTTTGAACCAAAGCCCAATCTCTGCATCATATAGGATAGAAATTCCCAGCTGACAGAGTCATATGCCTTTTCATAATCAATTTTAAACACAAGGCAGCTTCTGTGTGTTCTATTTATCTCGTCCACCACTTCATTAGCTACTAACACACTGTGCATCAATTGCCTCCCTTCAATGAAGGCTGACTGGCGATAATCTATAACAGAAGGCAGGACTTTCTTTAATCTATTAGCTAATACCTTAGCTACTATTTTGTATACACAACCTACAAGGGAGATGGGTCTGTAATCGTTCAGACCAGTTGGGTCGTGACATTTTGGGATCAGAGCAATAAAAGATGCATTACCACCCTTAGGGAAAGTGCCATTAACGTGAAATTCATCCATAAACCGAAGGAAATCAGCCTTTAAAACATCCCAGAACTCCTTGATAAATTTGAAATTAAAACCATCCGGTCCAGGGCTTTTATCACTACCACATGCCCAAACAGCTGCCTTTATCTCAGAAGCATCAAAACGGTCTGTCAAGGACTGCAAGTGCTGCAGTTCAATGGTCTTGAAAGCAACTCCATCCAGATTTGGAGACACCGAATCTCTTGCTTCAAATCGTTTCCAGAAAAATAAACGAGTTATCTCTTTGACTCTTGCTGGGTCTTCGGTCCAGCATCCATTAGCCAAAACTCCTTTCAGCATATTCGACCTACGTTTCCAATTCACGGTTAGGTGGAAAAACCTTGAATTGCAATCCCCTTCCTTAATCCATTTTGTCCTGGCTTTCTGTCTAAGTATTGAGGCATTTGCTGTGGCTGCTGACCAAAGGTCCTCTTGAAGTTGTTTTCTCCTCTTAATTTCATCTGCAGTTAGCTGTCTATCGTCAGCATCAGACTCAATCTTGTTGAGCTCCAGTTGAATGTTCTTCCATTTACTCTGTGTATTTCCAAACTGTTCTTTGTTCCATTCTTTCAGCTTCAGTTTCAATCTCTTGAGTTTTTCTTTCAATACAAAACCCCCCCAACCTTGTATAACATTAGAATTCCAGCAATCTTTGACAACCTGTTTAAAAGATTTGTTTGGCAGCCAACAGTCCAAGCACCTAAAAGGCTTTGGGCCCCAGTCTACAATAGGAGATCTTAGAAGAACAGGGCAATGATCAGAGAAATTACGGTCCATGATGGTCTGAGTTGTTCCAGGCCACTTGGTCATCCACTCAGCAGAAACAAGAGCACGATCCAGCCTACTCTTGGCTGTTCCGTTAGGTCTGTACCATGAAAATTTTCTCCCTATACATGGTGCTTCAACCACCTCTAGGTCATCAATCCAATCGTTGAATTCCTTTATAATACCATCGTCTGAATATCTCAAACTGACCCCCACACGCTCGCATGGTCTTCTAATGTTGTTGAAATCCCCTATTACACACCATAATCCATCCATGTTCAGACTTCTCAGCTGTCTAATATTCTCCCAGAGTATTCTTTTTTGAGCTGTATCACAAGGTGAGTATACACTCACAATTGTGACTTTGGACCTATCATCAATCCACTGTCCTTCCAGTAATAGGAATCCAGCCCCCCTTCACCTTATTCTCCAGCTTAAATGACTTATCGCTCCATATACACAGCAAACCACCCCCCTCTGTTAATTGCAGGGACATACTCCCATTGTGCATCACACGCCCCCCACAAAGCTTGACATAATTTCAGATCAATTGTTTCCTTTTTAGTCTCCTGCAGGCATAACATGTCAACTCTCTCCTTTGACACCAAGCCCCTGATGGCCGACCACTTTACCCCCCCACCCAGACCTCTAGCATTATAGGACAGGATCTTCATTAATCACCATTACTACTGCCCAACCTTTGCATCTCTTCCATGTCCCTTGCCTCCAAAGATGATATTAGTTTAGTCACAGCAGCTTGATTTTCACAATTTAAACCCAACATTTTTGCTAGTTCCCACTCCTCTTCAGCATCTTTTCTCCAAACAGACATAGGGAGGTTTACTGCCTCAGGTATGCCAGTGGAAATCACAGTGTGTGAATGATGTCTCCCCCAGTCCACCACCTCTTTTAAACCACTCGCCTGCTCAGTGATTGGTGAAACGTTGGCCGGGGATTGAACAGATATATTCTCCTCTCCTTTTTTTGGGGGCTGTTGTTTGGTTATTTGCAGAAGATCATCTGATTTGTGCCCTGGCCCAACCTCCTTCTTATGCCCTTTTCCTCTAGAATACACCTTTAAATATGATTGTGGGCCTTTTGGACCATGGCCCAACAGACCACAGGTTGGTGGTTGTTGGATCTTATGGGCTACAGCATCACTAGTTGAATCCACGGCCAGGATGTTTCCAATCTCACCAGCCACCTCAACGGATATATTAGGTGGTAACATTTCAACATTTAAAAGTGGGTCCCCTTCCAATACGGCCTCTGATGGTATGATACATTCCAGCTCAGCTTTGTCCTACGATGATTTTCCTTTTCTGCACACACCTTTGGCGCTACAACCTCGGCACTTGACCCCTTGCACCCACTTTCCAAGGGTGGATCTGACTGGTCTGAGGAGCGTCGGATTCTCTGGCCACACCCCATAATGTTCTGATGCTCTTGGTCAAGGTCAGCTCCCGACCCGTCTATGACCTGCTTGCATTTCTCCGCAGATTCCGTACCATAGCCCGAAGCCTCTGATAATCTAGCCTCAGGGATGTCAGCCGCTTCTGCACGTTTGGTGAGAAGCGATGTCCTTCTGTCGTCTAAAGTATGTAGGGTGTCGTTGTCTACTCTGAGGTTATTCTCGGGTTTCGGGCTACTGTTTTGTCCCCTGGGTAATGCCCTGCTAGTCCCGCTGTTGTCACCTACCTCCCATCCTTTGGCCGGCATCAGCCTCGACATCGGAGTCTCAGCCACCATGGTTTCGTCAAAGCTTTCGTGTACCCCCTCCGAGCCTTCATCGGACGATATGAATTCCGATGACGAGGTGTATTTTCCGATTGGGCATTTACATAACTGAAAGCATGTCTCCTCCACGATGCTTATGCGGTAATCCTCATCATTAATGTATGCCACCACCGTGTGATTGATTGTGGGCTGCCAAGGGGTCTTGATGAGGATCCTAGCCCTGTCAAGTCGATGTAGATCTTCAGTATCATCATCTAAGTCCACCACCTCTCCTATACCGGCGACGATACTGTTGATGCTAGTCCTATCCCATGCGTGTATTGGAATCCCCCAGCAGAGTAACCAGACCAATCTGTATCCGGTCTTCATGCCCGGGTTCCATTTTTCCAAGGAATAGAACATAGGACGGCTTGAAGTTTCTGCTTCTCTGCGCATATCCTCTACGTTTTCATCAGTGAGCCCGGTGAGTAGCACCATATCGTCTCCCAAGTATTTCGGCCTAACCACCTCACCTCCGTTCCACATAAGCTCTTCTTCTAGCCTGTCGAAGATCTTCAAATCTGTGAGCCTTCCAACCCAGGCCTGGCCGTACCATTTGTTGTTGTCGATTGGAATGGATAGTGTAACAGTCGACTGAGAAGGTCTCGACTTCCCCCAGTTTAAAGACGGAGGACGCCGTCTATATCTGGGTTGGATACCAGATTTGACGACCTGGGCGTAGGAAACGTTCCTTCTCTGATAGCGAAAGGGGTGATGCTGATCGCTATCCGCCATGATATTGAAATCCTCGGTAACCTTAGTTTTACCTTTTCCGTTATCATCTTTAAAGTTCACCGGCGACTCCCGTATCAACTGCTCGTTCAATGGAGGATGCATGCGCCGCTCCCTAGCATGTTTGGGGAGGTTGACGTACATTTTAAGGCCCCCCACTATCATATTGTCAAGCTGTCTTTCTAACTTTCCGACGTCTTCTACCCCCTTAAACCGCACAAAGCCAAACCTTCTTCCAATCTTGTTTCTGTATTTTGGAATGAATACCTCTCTCACATCACCCCATCTTTTGAAAACATACCATAAATCCTTTTCAGTCATATCATCAGGGAAGCGAGTAAAGTAGAACGTCGACATATCAGTAGCCGCTCTCCAACTCTTCCCCTGGTCGCCTCCTATCGCAACCCTCCCAACAGCAGAATAATGCTGGCCATACCTGTTCTCGTCAGAGATGAGATATGGGTTACCCCTAGGTCTCTCGTGGAAACTCACTCTACTGTTCTCTCTGCCCCCCCCTCTGTTTCTCTCTCTAAACTTCTCTCTACCTCTCATGTTTCAAGTTCTTCTAAGTATAGGGATCAAATACATATTTAAGCCTTGTATTAATTATGTGTCCGTTTTTCTGGACATTTACTATCTAGGTACTTGAGTTTTCTTGTTTGTTTCTTGTAATAAATAACAAATCCATAGTTTCAGACATCTCTTGTTTAGTCATCATTATTGACTTTTAGTATCATGTTTTCTGGGACCATTTACTGCAAGTCCGTGACTTGAATTTCACAAGGGTTGATTCTTTCAGCGGAAAGTAGAATATTGGAATAGACTTGAGACTTAAGATGGGTTTTTGTTAGTTCTAGTAGACAGTATCTACTAGGAAGTTGTAACTTATATTCAGTATATGTTGCCATCTGACTTTTACTAATGTATATGAAAGCATGGTTGTCAAACTTATCTCTTAAACTCATACAACTATATGAATTATGAATACGACTGTGGAACACAAATATGAGTTAAATGGCAAGTAATTTCTATCTTTGACAAACTAATGCATCTTCAATGAATCTCTAATAAAATTGGTAAACTCTCTATTCTACTTGTGAGTTTACAAGCCTGGATTTTACATTGTATTGCCTTCAAAATATACAGTTTTGGTTGATCTTTTGCTATATGTATAGGATTGGTAAAGCTAATTATATGTTTTCATATTTATTTTGTTCTGTTTTGTTTAACTACAAACAATGTATGTGCTGGGCTAATATTATATGGCAAATGGATCAAATGTTGAATTATGCTTATACTTTATTGCTTTTATATGCTTTATTATGGAGTTTGAATGTTGAATATTAATTATGGATGTTCTATTTAATTATGTTTTGGTACAATGATGTTTTTTAAACAATATTTGTGAACATGTAAACTCGAGTTTATCATTTGCATTTCTAGGTCTTTGTGAGTTCAACTAAACACTCAAGTTTGAGAACCTTGGGTGAAAGAGGTTGGAAAAGAATTTCACCACCTTAAAATATTTTAGCCTTGGTGTCCGTATAATTTAAACCATTCATGATTAAAGTATGTTCCCTAGGGACCATTTAGTTGAAAAATTTGCTAGTTTATGATGTTTCATATTTTTTTCCTTTTTCCTCCCAGTTCATTGGTAGGCCTCTTTTTCCCTGCTGTGACGGGAATAATGGCAGGTTCTAATCGATCATCCTCTCTGAGAGATACTCAGCGATCAATTCCTGTTGGAACTTTAGCTGCAACTCTTACAACTACTTCTCTGTATCTTGTTTCTTTGATGTTATTTGGTGCCGTTGCCACCAGAGAGAAGCTTTTAACTGACAGGTAATTTTTGGTTAAAAAGAGTGCATAATCATGTAAAATTTATTTCCTTAGTTATTGTAATTATGATTAACATCCCTAATTTCCCTCTTAGCATTCTTACGTATAGATTTGTAGCCTAGAATACCTAGGTTAGCATTTATTTTCTTGTCCATATATATCTTGTACTCACTGCTGTAAATTATCAGAAAATAGTAATATCATTCAAGTTCTCTTTTTTCAAGTGAATTTATTGAAAAACCTGAGAAAAACTGAATAGGAAGATAAGGAATCCTCATAACAACAGAAAAGGATAATGAAAACAAGATACAAGGATCAGCTCAAAAGACCCACTCTCTCTGAATGTACATCAAATAGACCCCTTTTTTTAATCACTTTACCTTTTACTTTGTGGTTTGGAAGTATTGTGTCAGGAGTCCATGTTCTCCATGCTAATATGTATCTGATCCTGGTTTAAAATTGAACTGTTTCTTTTTTATTTGGGAGGGGGGCATCTTTATAATTTTGGATACTTATAGAATTTCTGTTCACTGGTTTTAAGTCTGATTTCTAGCTTTTATGCAGGTTACTTACAGCTACAATTGCCTGGCCTTTTCCTTCATTAATTAAAATTGGAATTATTCTTTCAACTATGGGTGCTGCTCTTCAGAGCCTGACTGGTGCCCCACGTCTGCTTGCAGCAATAGCCAATGATGATATTTTACCTATTTTGAACTACTTTAAAGTTGGAGATGGCGGTGAACCACATGTTGCTACCTTTTTTACTGCTTTCTTATGTATTGGGTGTGTCGTTATTGGGAATCTGGATCTTATCACTCCAACTGTAACTATGTTTTTCCTTCTATGTTACACTGGTGTCAACTTATCCTGCTTCCTTCTCGATCTTCTAGATGCCCCTAGTTGGCGTCCTCGGTGGAAATTTCACCATTGGAGTCTGTCCCTTGTGGGAGCGTTACTTTGCATAGGTATGCTGTCTCCCTATGTTTTTTTTTTCTTCCATTGATTTACTTCAATTGTTTCTTATTATATTCAGTCTTGTGACATGTTTGTGATTTAGATTTGGCTTGTTCTTCTATCTGCTGTGGAAAGGCTACACCTAGGATGATTGAAATTCTTTTTATGTAAACATAATAAATAGAAATGTAGCTATGTATGTGAGAGATAGTGCACTCCTATGTTGTTTATAGCAGGAGTCGCTGCTGCATTTGCAGTGGTGCAGCGAGGAGCGCCGCCTTAGTGGGACATGAAAAACTGAAACTTTGTTGTGGAGCCTTTTAAAGGAGCAGTGGTTGCAGCTGCAATCGCGGGGGAGTGGCGCGATCGTGGTTCCCATTGTGGTTTCTCCATTGCTATTTTTGATTTGGAAAGAAAACCCAAAAAATGCCCTTACTATTTCAACGTTAGTGAATGTTATTTGGGAATTTTTACGCTTTATTTTTGTTTGGGTTTTTAGCTTCTGAAAACAGAAGCTCTTCAAAAAAAAGCTTGAGGCAGCAGAGAACATGAATGGATGACCCTGGTTTGTGCCCTAACTCTGACACACAACCTTCTCTTCTTCTCTGGCGCCATTCATTCTCCGGTGACCGATGACCCTTGTTGAGGTTTCTTTTTTGAGTCATTCTTTCCCAGTTCCTGTTTCGTTTCCTCTGTTTTGTTTTTCTTTTCCTTCCAATTTTTTCTCCTCTTATTATTATTATTATGTTATTCGTTTTTTTATTCTCTCATTCCTCTCTTCTCTTTTTCTTGCTTGCTGACAGCAGCAATATTTTTTTATTTTTTATTTTTTATTCCTTTTTGGGTGTTTCTACTCTGCATAGTGCCTAGCAAAACCATGGCATATGCTGTTAAGCCCTTTGTTTCCTTGACTTTCTACTTAATATTTTGTTATTAATTATGATTAGTCATGAATTTTGAGTTATTTTTTTATTCTGTTTTTTAGCTTTTATATATATTTGTGTGTATGTGTGTGTGTGTGTGTATTTATGAGGAGACGTCAACTTACTCCAAGAGTAACTCTTCTCACCCTCACCATTCATTTTTTTGAAATCTAATGGTTGTAATAGATATTTAATCTTAACCAAATTACTCTTGGAGTAACTTGATCCCTCCTCTCTCTCTCTCTCTCGCTCGTCTATGTAGACTCGTGGGAGCTCCATAGACTCAACTCGTAAGAGTCTACTTCATATGAAAACAATAACCTTTATCTATAAATAACATATCAATTAAACATTTCAACAACATAATAAAGCAAAATAGTAAACCATAAATTCCACAATACTTAAATAACCAAGTCTAGTAATGCATCACCACTAGATAATGACTTGTGGAGGTGATAATAGTGGTAGAGCATTCCTATTGAGGGTTTGATGTTATTGGAGGTTCATCGATTTAGGAACAACACACCAAATGAGGGTGTGTTGAACCCTAAATGCACAGAAAAAACCCAAAATGACCTGCGTTTTGGTCTAATTTTTTTAACTTGCTGACTTGGTGGTAAACTCGAGAGTCTCCCAAGTTTGCATAGAGTCTACCTAGAGTCTACTAAAAAGAGAGTTTGCGCATGAGTCAACTCATTGAGGGTAATTGAACTCGTAACTTGTATGAGTTAGTGAGTTAACTCGAGAATTTGATAACCATGTGTGTGTATATATATTATTAATTATTTAACATATATAAAAAACATTAGGATAGCAGTCACCCACTATCTGCTATTTAGGGGTTGGCCGCTCTGTGCTGTGATGACGGTATTGACAAATATGGTACACTCTAGACATCAACAGTGAAATACCATCATGTATGACACATGGGTGTTTTTTTTTTTCCTGACAACACTATGGGTGTGTTTTAAAGAGCTTATTTGAGTTTGTCAAAATTGCAGTTTTGAACTTTCTGATTAAAATGTGTTTAGATTGTTTCTTGCTGCAAGTAGAATGTTTATTCAACAGATTAAACTTGATTCCCAGAGCAACAAAGCCTTTTTGGTTCATATAAACTTCTTTTTCAGCTTCATTGCAAATTGCAGTTTTAATATGTAGTTGTAGTGGCCAAAGCGAAGAGATCAATATACGGAAAATATTTGAAAATACTCCGTTTTTTCTCACAACTACTACAATTTAGCATTGCGGCATGTCTGTGAGGAAGGAAGTTTTGGGAATCTATGCATAGTTTGCTATTATTCATTAGGTGCTGCTGTGTGAGTGTTACATTGAAACTTGATTTTGTGGTGATCCTTACCTATGCAGTGATCATGTTCCTAATCTCTTGGTCATTCACCGTGGTGTCTTTGCTCCTTGCGAGCCTCATATATAAGTACGTGAGCATTAAAGGAAAGGCTGGGGACTGGGGAGATGGTTTCAAAAGTGCTTATTTCCAACTAGCACTTCGTAGCCTTCGGTCCCTAGGAGGTAAGTATCGTTCAAATTTAATCATCTACTCTCAAGTAGAGACATTACAAAATAAAGTAATAGTGCTGATTTTGGCATCTATATATCATTGAAATGGTCAAGAACTCAAGATAGATTTGGTTGATCCACTAGTATGTCTTGCCAGAGGTCCCCACCACCAACAAATTAGCTATTTGTTCTGTTGATGTATCATTCCTGCTGGCTTAGAAAAGTCATCATTATAGTTGATTGAGACAATTTTGTGTCCTTGCACTCGGTTGGCAATTCAGCCTGATCACTAAATTTCTGTTTTATTGGGTGATTTCAAAGTGAACTATAATAATTTTGACCAAGTTTCCACATTGTGGAAATGTGGAACACCTTTTCTAGTTCTAAGTTTCTGTTTAATTTTTTATAATGAATTATCTTGTATACAAATGTTCTTAATAGTGATGAGGGCTTTGAAATTTGTGTGTAGTATTACGTATATGTGCAAGTTTTTTCATTTTTATGAAAAACAATCTTACTCCCCATGAAAAGACTGGATTTAGTTTTAGAATTATCTGAACTTCTGATCCCTGAATTATTGATGCAACCTGCATTCCTCATGGGATTATGGTGGAAAAGAAATCATGGGTTTAAATTTCTCTTGATTCTTTTGTTGGGATTTTCAATATGAGATGTGAATAAATTCTATTTTATGGAAGGCAACTTCGTTTGCATCTGAGGCTCATCATAGTTGGAAGCTCAAACTGAATAGTGACCCAGTTGTCCAATTAAAGTTTCTCATTGAATGCATCAACCCCAAGAGAAGAGAAAAGAAACATGATCATAGTTGGAAGCTCAAACTGATTAGTAATCCAGTTGTCCAATTAAAGTTTCTCATTGGATGCATCAACCCCAGGAGAAGAGAAAAGAAAGATGATCATTTAGAAGTAGTTTTAATCGAAAAATGAATATTTATACTGGAAATTTTAAGATAATATTTAACAGAAATCCTTAATATTCATTTTGATCATATTTCTGGTATCTTTATGAATCCTAAAATGTTTTCCAAATTAACCTTTTATTCATTACAGTTTACTTGATTATAAATTTCAATCATAGCACTTCTAAGTTCAAACTTGAATTGCTGTTGCTTTTTTTAATATTGCATGTATGTCTAGTAATCTATTTATCATCTACGGTTATTATAATATCATTACCATTCAGAGTGAGAATTTTATAATTCATATGATAAAATTGTTCAGTGATCTACTGTTTAAAAATATCAATAAAAATGTTTTTATACACACGTAGAAGGAGCTTTATAGCATTATGCTGCCCATTTTTGTTTCTCCATTATTGCAAATTTAGATTGCTCTTTTAACTTATTTCCATTCATTTTTGTAGCAAGCCAAGTGCACCCGAAGAATTGGTATCCAATTCCACTGGTATTTTGCCGACCATGGGGCAAACTGCCAGAAAATGTTCCCTGTCATCCCAAACTTGCAGATTTTGCTAACTGTATGAAGAAGAAAGGTCGAGGAATGTCCATATTTGTCTCTATACTAGATGGGGATTACCATGAATGTGCTGAAGATGCCAAGACTGCTTGCAAACAACTTAGCACCTACATCGATTACAAAAATTGTGAAGGTGTGGCTGAGATTGTTGTCGCCCCTAACATGTCTGAAGGCTTCCGTGGCATTATTCAGACAATGGGCCTTGGCAATCTCAAGCCGAACATTGTGGTGATGCGTTACCCAGAAATCTGGCGGAGGGAAAACTTGATAGAAATCCCTGCCACCTTTGTTGGGATAATTAATGATTGCATTGTTGCAAACAAGGCTGTGGTTATTGTTAAGGGTCTTGATGAATGGCCAAATGAGTACCAGAGGCAGTATGGCACAATTGATTTGTATTGGATTGTGAGAGATGGTGGTCTCATGCTGCTTCTCTCTCAGCTCCTTCTTACCAAGGAGAGCTTTGAGAATTGCAAGATTCAGGTATTTTGTATTGCAGAAGAGGATGCAGATGCAGAGGGGCTGAAAGCTGATGTGAAAAAATTCCTTTACGATCTTCGGATGCAAGCAGAAGTCTTTGTCATAACGATGAAATGGGATGCACAGATGGATGGTGGTGGGTCTCCTGCACAAGATGAGTCAATGGATGCATTTACTAGTGCTCAGCAAAGAATTGATGATTACTTAACCCAAATGAAGGCGACGGCGGAGAGAGAAGGTAGTCCTCTAATGGCAGATGGCAAGCCTGTGGTTGTGAACGAGAAGCAGGTCGAGAAGTTTCTTTACACGACGCTTAAGCTCAATTCAACAATTTTGAGATATTCAAGAATGGCTGCTGTTGTGTTGGTGAGTCTGCCTCCACCTCCAGTGAGCCACCCAGCATATTTCTATATGGAGTACATGGATCTGTTGCTGGAGAAGATACCAAGGATTTTGATTGTAAGAGGATATCGTAGAGACGTTGTAACCCTATTCACATAATTTTTAATTGGACTCTAGGACACTAATCACATTTCTCCCTCACTGTTTATATTTTTGTAGCTTAAGTGCAAGTGGCTCATTCTTTTTGTACCAATTTTCTTGCTCAAGGGTCTTTTGTATCCACCAGATTTTATAGGAAAACATGCATATATTTTCAATTTATAATTTCGTTGTAATTAATTTCGTATAAGATGACAAATAATGTTATCCATACTTCCACAGCAGGCATCTCAATTCACCCGACGGTTGTCTTAGTATGAAGGTGAAATGTTATCCATATACTGCATTGGCAAAAGTCTTTTATGAGTAACGTAGCACAAGAATAATTGACGAAAAGACGGTCTCGAAAACCCTACAATGGGGTTTTGTTTTTTGTTTTTTGTTTATTTAGTTTGTGTATTGTTTTGTGAATTTATTTTCATACAGGAGCTTTGTCCAATTGTGCTTGTGCATGAATAACTTACTATAGCCACTATCAAGCCCCGGAGTGACAATTGGAACAGAGTTAAGTGAATCACGCTTTGCAGTTAATGTGAATTGTGAGCACTCTTCGTTTCGTTTCGTAAACAGCATCATCGCTGCTTAGTGCTTTCCCTCCACCTCGTTTCGTTTTATAATTTATTAAAGGATAAATAGTCAAATTTGTTCGGGATGCATTGATAAATTGATCTCTAAAAGATGAAAAATATAAATTTAGTTTCTAAATGTACAAAAGTGTGAAATTAATCATGTCATTAAATTTGTGAGATCATTTTATCATTAAATTATGATGTTTAAGGACTAATTTGACAATAAATTATATTTTTTGTGGATCAATTTGACATTAAATTACAAAGTTCAGGATCAAATTGTTTGCAAGACTAATTTATCACATTTTTTTTACATTTATAAATTAAATTTATATTTTTCATCTTTTATGAATAAATTTATCAACTCTTTACACTTTTATGGATAAATTTGATTATTTATCCTTTATTAACCCAACCAGCCTGCCCCTCAATATTTGATTAGATGCGTTTGTTTTATAATAGATTAGCATTTAATCTTTGAGATTATTAAAATACAAAAATCAAATAATAGGATAAAACGGAGTGAAAGAGAAAGTTAGCGGTTGAGTTGCATAATACATTTCCTTTACTGGAATACCCTCTTATGTTGTTTAATTCATTTAATTTAATATTGTTAGAGCGCACTCCATTCTTATGTTAAAATATAAAGTAAATTATATTATCTTTCCTCGAGAAATACAAATATTTTATTGTCCTCCCTTTTTAGATTAAAATATATAATTTAATTTATTTAACTTAATGTCGCTAAAGAATCCTCATCATATTTTAATTAAAATGTATGATACAATATTTTTTAATTTACTAAACTATCATTCAGTTATTCGATATTTGAAGAAAATAATTAAACTTAAAATGATTTACTAAATTGATAATTAAAAATAAAAGTTATGATATATATATGTCAATTTGTATATATTATATTAAATTTTATTTAATAAAATATTTTAAATATAAATAGATTTATTTAAAAAGTTGTACATTCAATATACATATATGATATATTGGCATTTTATTTATTAAATTCAATAAATGTATTAACTTTAATAAATATAATATATAACAATAATATTAAAATTAGTTATACACTATATAGTTAATAAATATAATAATTAATAATGTAATACTATATAAGAAACATACCAATTTATTGAAATATTGTATTAATAAAATCAATTAAATACTACCTTTATTATATATATAAATTTGATTATACATGTTTTTGAAAATAATAAAAATAAATATTTTTAATATATAATTAAATTTAGCATAATTTATAATAATTTTTAAAATAATAATTAAAGGTATTTTGATTATTTCATGTTATATATATATATATATATTGGTGAAATAAAGGGATCCCCAAGAATCACTAAACACCACGTGGAAATGTGATAGATGTTACATAAGTCAAAATGGCAAGAATAATAAATGAAAGAATAACATAAAAAATACAAAGTCTATCATGAGAAGTGAGCATGACTTTCTATTGGAGATAGTCTTTCTTGGTTTTAGTTATCTCTCTCTCTCTCTCTCTCTCTCTCTCTCTCTATATATATATATATATATATAGATAGAGAGAGAATTAAAAATTCTACAATCTCTATATTTCCTTAAAAATTCAATCTTTCATAGAAGCAATATTCTTCATATAATGCATAAAAAGTATTTAATTATTTTATATATTATTACTACAATGAAGGGAAAAGTGTCAAATGTTTTAATTGAACAATTGCTAGTAACATATTTAGGGTTTAGAGTGAGGTTGAGAAGCTCTCCCTTGCTCTCCATGGCTTCGCTACCATTTCTCTTCACCTTTTTCATTTTTTATATTCTTTCCTTCTTGTAGTTATGTAGTTAGATTTACCCTTTTTGGAGGTTGATGTAACGAAACCCATCTTTATGTAGACATTGTAGTTATTAATCTATATTTATTTTTCAATATTAAGCATTCTCTTCTATGCATTAATGCTTACTTTGACATGATCACCCTTTGCTTGATTTTGTGGTTTGAATAGTCATTGGAAGATGCTTTTGAACTTATAAATGGAGAAGAGCACCTAATGGATTTTGTCTCTAGGGATAAAACAATACTTGTTAGTCATCTTTTAATTCTTATTCTTAAAGCAATTCACTTGGCTTAGTTACTCAAGGGATTGATAATTTTTGAGTATTTGTAAGTTAATGATAATAATTGGACTTTGAAGTAGATGTGTGATCTTGTGTGCATTAGGAGATGGTTTGATGAAGTCAACCCCAACACTTTTATTCATTGTTGTTTTACCTTTTCTCTATATTGTATTCCAATTGTTTGTGAAAATTACCAAAAATAGTTTCTTGTTCTTTTGCTCTTTAACTTTCTTGCTATTTACATTTTCATAATCAAATAAAATTGTTGTTCCGATAACCATAGTTAGTGAACATTGTTATTTTGTTTTATCTTCCTTTTGTTGCTAGCAACGTAATTCTTAATGTAGTGCATAGCAACGTAATTTATCTACATAGGTCATCTATTTTTTCTTTTGAAAAAAAAACATAACTCACCTATAAATAATGCAACATACCAATGTTGTACTTTTCCAAAACAAAATTTAAGAATCAACCTTGCATTTATGTTGTCTAAAATGGTAGATTCAACCATAAAGGTTTTTAAATCATAGTTTTCTTCCTTGTTCTCATTTCTCAAGGTAATTTTTCCTCCCAATGTATATAAATCATAATTTTATATATTGTTATTCTTAACTTATTCAATGCATCATGATGTTAGGCTATAGCCAATGCTCCTTAAGTGATATGTCCGTAAGGCAATCTAGAACAGGAGTTAGTGTGGAGGGAAATCAAGAATGTAGTGTAACTGTCACCAACAAATGCTATGTCCTAAAAAGAATGTGATCTTGAATTGCAAAGGATTTCAATCCAATGAGCGCATAAATCCTTCGCTTTTGACAGTCTCAAGTGATTTGTGTCTTGTTAATGTTGGTCAACCTATCTATAAGAATGCTATCAAATTTAAATATGTTTGGGACCATAAATTTCCATTAAATTCCATTTTGTCAGTTATTTTGTTCTTAGATGTACAACAAAGGGATTTAAACCTTGATGCCATTTGTTGTAGCTTGGTTTACAAGCATTATAATTCTTGAATAAAACATTTATTTAGGTGCGTTGAATTTTCTTCTCACATCCTTTTTGCCATTTTTATGCAACCTCAAATATTATAAGTTGCATTGATAACTCTATCTTGAAATCAAAACTATGGTCTCTCAAACAAAAATAAACTAAGACCAGTTCAACAATTGAATCGTAAAAAATATATAAATTGATCATTCTAAAATTAGAAGAAAATTTCAAAAGTCTAAATTTTCCCATTATTACCCTTACATTAAAAAAAACATCCCTATTTTTTTGAACAAACCAACTTGTCATTCATGCTTAGAAAAAATTACACACATTTAAAAACTCCAATCCTTACTCCTACTAACAACATTATCAAAGAAAATACAACACATTTAATTTTGGTAAACATTAGAAGATAAAAAAATATTTCTATCTTCCTTTTATTTTTTAGGCTAGTATATGTTTTCGAAGCAAATATAACACACTTTTTGGCTTGGACGTAGGTTCAGATAAAGCTGAACTTACGATGATAACTTTTTTCCATCGGCTATGTATATAACCGATGTAAATGTAATGTTTTTTTTTACATCTTTTACGCATATAATCGATATAAGAAAATAATGCAAGTAGGGTTGGATGTTCGAATCTTGCTCCAATCCAAAAAATGATACATTTCAATTTTGTGGAAATAAAAAATGTACAAATTTTTTTACAGGATGAATTCCAAACATTTTTATATTTATGAGTATGAAATATATGGGTGTTATATAATTGAATAAGTATTATATTTCATAAGTGATGTTATTTCATGATATCGAGACACTAAGAAATGTTGCTTCATTCTATTGGTCTCCAAACTTCTTATATAAAATGTGTTTTGCAAACAATATATATATATATATATATATATATATATATATATATGGTAAACTATGTTTTTTTTTGTAACATCTCATGTTCTAGTTCAAAACATTGCTTGGAAAACTCTCGTTAATTCTTTTTTATTCTTGAAATGTGTCTCAATAAAATAATACTTTCTTCAAAACTTGAGTAATATTTTTGTTGAAAACATATGTGGATAAACTTTATTGTAAAACTTGTGTAAATAAATTCCAATAAAACGTATAAAAGCACATTAATATCATTTGTTGAAAGTCAATACAATTAAAAAAGAACTATAACAAGTTTACAGAAATTGTGACCTTTGGAAAGATATGAACCTTGCAAAAAAATAATTAAATACAAGGGTGAAATAACATAGTCTTCATACATGATAATAAAAAGTACCATAGTACTGTGTCATAGGAAAATAAAATGTAATTATAACCCATAAATGTCTGAAAGTAAGTGTACATATAAATCTGTAACAAATATGATTATCTTAACCTAGGTACAATGTAGGTGGTTTATGTATGACACATGGGTGCTTCTATGTGCAATGTAGGTGGTTTATGTATGTGTTGGATGCGAAAAATCCTATAAAAGCTCTATTTGATAGAATATAAAGTTGTTGTAACAAAATTATCATGTTGATCAATATCTAAGAAAGGAGTACAAGACATTGAATATATATAAAGGAAAACAATCCATAAAATTCATGTTATCCACAACATTGACATTCACAAAGGAAAAAAAAGTTATTTTTCAAATTTTACCTAGGCAAGTCTTTTTCAATGCATTCCTTAAATTGTCACATTCAAGATGCACCACCAATAAGTTGTCATATAAATATGCATGGATAACTTCTATCAATTAAAACTTTTTCAATGTAGTGTAGTTTTAGCATGCATATTTATCTATATCAATTATTTTAGTGGCTCAACTATTTTGGTGATCTATAAGTATAATAAAAAAATGAGGCTGAACTAATATCAGTGTCAATGCATGAAATGACAACATTGTCAATACAATGAATGTTATGATAAAAAAGGAAGGAGTAATTTCACTAATTATTTTTAAAAATATTTTAATATGGTTGAAGCTAATTTTTAGATGGTGACAGATTTGAAGATACCCTTTTATATAATTTATGTATAGGAACACATGTTCATCTTTGTTATTTTTCAACTTATCATATTGTCATAAATATGTAGAGAAATAAAGAAAAAGTTATAAAAATAAACATGTTTTTAGAAAACATCTAAACTAAAATTAATGTAAACAATAATACATAATAAGAAAAATTTTAAATATTAATTTTAACCAAAATAGAAATGCGGACACAGGTGCGACAATGCCTGTGTTTCCACTAGTATATAATAATTTTGGCATGTAAATTTAAATAATATTATTAGTTAAAGTACTAAAAATTAATTAATTATTGTTCAAATAATTTTTAAAATATTAAATTCTAATTATAATTTTAATATCTTATATAATTTTTTACAATCTTAAGAAAGGTACCTAGTAATTATATAATTTAGTTAAAATTATAATTTTTTTTATAACATTTATAATTTGTAAAAGAATAAATCAAGATTTATTTTTAAAAAAATATGTGATTTTAATGATATAGTAGTTTTGTCATTTGAACATACTACATCCGTTTCTAATACAAGACTTTTTTAACTAGCTCACATTTTAAGAAAAATGGTTAATAGTACTAAATTTTTTTAATAGTTTATATTATTTTTCAAAATTACCTTTAAAATTATTAGGACTCATTATCTTCCTCTTTCTACTTAATTACTTTCTACCTAATTAACTAATATGTGCTAATATTCTTTTTTGATCAATATAAGAGAAAATGCATCTATCTTTTTAATTCATAGCATTTATTGTAAATTAAGAATATTTAAGTAAAAAATATAATTAATGCAAAAGATAAATTGAAAAGAATCTTATAAAAAGGAACCAACAAATTTTAAAAAAGAACTTATGTTTAGAGACAAATGTAGTCATTTACATTCTATTTTATCATTACTTGGTTCATTATTTGGTGCACATCAACATTAAATAAGATTAAAACTTATAATTCTCTTATCATATCATCTTATTTTACTCTTATATCTTATTATATCCTATCCTATTTTGACCACCAAACGAGTCCTTAAAATACTATTATGGAATACGAATTTGAAAATACATTTATGTTTATTGAATTACGGATTTGGTAATCCCAAACAAAAAGCCTATCAAGAAAAAAAAAAGAAACACATACATGTAAGGTTAGTTTAGAACATTTGAAAATGTTAAAAGGAAAAAAGAGGTGCAGGGTGAGTTTTGAAGGGTGTAAGAAGAAAGACCCAAATCCCCTTTACTTTTAAGGAAACTACTTGTCCAAACTACATTGGTTCTGTTACAACTAGAAGTCATGTGGAACCTTTGTGGATGAGAAAGAAGCAAAATATGGTTTCAAGGTTGAGTGTCGAGGAGGTATTTTGGGCTATAACTCAAGGGGTTTATGAATTAGTGAAGGGTTTTTCTTCCTACACCGTGCAAAAATCAAATACACCATTCATTTTATTTTAATTTAAAATTTACCCTTCATCTTCTTCTTCATCTTTTTGTTTCTTCTTCACCTCGTTTTCGCTTCTTCTTCATTTTTTCTCACCTCCTCCATTTGTTCTTCTTCGAGGACCTCTTTCTTTCGTTGGCTGGCGATGGTTTACTAGTTGCATTGTCTTTGGCTTCGTCGTCGTGCAATGGATGTTGCAGTGGCAGCCGAGGTAAGTTTTTTTGTTTTTTTAACACCCATCCATATGAAGCATACAGATTGGTAATGGACAAATTACTTTGGTTAAAAAAATGTATTAAATTTGTATTATATTAACACTTTAATTTCATAAATATAACTATTATCCGTATGGTTTGTCATTGAATTATGTTTTTAATGGTTTGTTAAAATGGACAAAGATGAGTGGATGTATGAGAGCAGTATGTCTGAAAAAATTAATATTAATGAAGACAATGGAGAAGAACCTGCTGCGTTTAAAAATATTGATTGTTCAGTTGATTGTTCTGATGCCTTTAATACTTCTGAGGTATTGATATGATTTTGTATTTGGTTAAGTAAGTAAATGAATAATTTAAGAAGACTAAACATGCATTATCTTTTTTGTAGGTGTTTCCTTCCCATGAAAATGTATTGCAATTGGCTCATACTGTTGTGTATGATATTGATTTTGTGGTTGTGATAATGAGGTTTGACACATTAATTGGAGAGAGAGAAAGGACCTCATTTATTTTAATTGGTTATGAAATGAGTGGAAAGTATATAACATACAACAAAGATTTAATACAGACGGTGACTAGTACTAGAAAATGTAATTTTCCTTTTAAGCTGCGAGCGAAACCAGTCCCAGGCGGTGAAGGGTGAATGGTCAACTTAATATGTGGGACTCATAATCATGTTTTGGCTAAGTCATTGACTAGACATCCATATGTTGGTCGACTAACTAAGGATGAGAAGCTTATTGTTGGTGATATGACAAAGAACGATGGTCAAACCAAAGAATATTCTTCTCACTTTGAAGGATCACAATGCCAACAATTGTACAATAATGAAACAAGTGTACAATGTAAGATATGCATATCATTCTTCTATAAGAGGCAGTAATACTAAAATGCAACAATTAATGAAGCTATTTGAAGGCGATATGTATATCCATTGGCATAGACTGAAGGATGAAGATGTTGTACGTGATATATTTTGGATGCATCCGGATGTAGTAAAATTAAGTAATACATGTCATCTTGTATTCCTCATAGATAATACATACAAAAAAAAACAGATACAGACTTCATTTACTTGACATTGTTGGTGTGACACCTATTGGGATGACAATTTTAGTTGCATTTGCCTATTTGGAGGGCGAACGTATAAACAATGTTGTGTGAACTCTTGAACAATTTAGGGTTATTTTTTATGAGAAGTGATGCACTCCTTGAAATCATTGTTACTAATAGAGATTCGGCATTGATGAATGCAGTGAAAATTTTGTTTCTAACTCAACCAACTTGTTGTCTCGGTTTCACATTGATAAGAATGTGAAGGCAAAATGTAAAATCCTTGTGGGACAAAAAAAACGCATGAAACTATGTGATGGAAGCATGGGGGAGTCTTGTGGATTGTCTTACTAAGAAAAACTATGATGACTATCTTATGAAGTTTGAATTTGTTTGCTCACCATGGCCAATGTTTATTGACTATGTGAAATACACATGGTTGATTTCCCACAGACAAAGATTTGTAACAGCATGAACGAATAAAGTGATGCATCTAGGAAACACTGCAACTAATAGGTATGAAAATTGTTAATCTATATTGATTTTTTAAGAACATATTAATTGTTGAAAATAATTATTTTCTTTTTTAAGTATAGGGTTGAGTTTGCACATTGGACCTTAAAGATACTACTACAAAATAACCTTAAAGATACTACAACATGATCACCTTGCAACACAGTGAAATAAAGACATTTTTTGATAGAAGCACACATGTGGTCGAACATGTTTTTAAAGTTATCTTATACAAGAGACTAATTGGCATGGTATCAAGATATGTGTTAAACCAAATTGTTGTTAGGTTTGAGCAATTCAATTATGTTGACATTGAAAGTTCTTGTTGTGGATGCGTTACGAGAACTATTCATGGTCTCTCGTGTGCATGTGAGCTAGCTAGATATATTGTTGGTAGCATACCACTTGACACAGTTCATATGTTTTGACGGAGGTTAAGTTTTTCAGACCAAGGTTTAGATGAGTGTGAAGTCCACATAATTGAAGAGATGGAAGCCATATCCAAGTAGTTTAAAAATCTTGATATTTGTGACAAAGTGACTCTAAAGAGTAAAGTGTGGTAACTTTCATACCCTGATCTAACTTCGACGTGTGCTCCTCCTGAAAAGGTCAAAACAAAAGGTTCTAAAAAAAACAGCTAACAAAACATCAAAGATCAATGAAGCGTGATCTGTCTTACTTTGAGTATATGGATGTATTACATTCGGTGAAAAATAGTTGCTCCACACAAAAATGGTCTACATCATAATCTAAACAAACAAAATTGAATAGGAAGATGCCAATGCTTGATCAATTTCATCTATGCATGCAGGATTTTATTGAAAACATTGTTGATGTCAAAGCTGATGGAAATTGTGGATATCGTGTAATTGTTTTCTTATCAAGTTATGATGAAGATTCATGGTCTTTGGTACGCAACCATTTGCTCAAAAAACTTGGACAATGGTCTGAGTAGTATATAATTCTGTTTGGTGGCATACATAGATTTGAGCATTTAAAGCGATTCCTACGTATTGATGGATTATCGATGGTATATAGTTTTTATCACACAACCTTGGATAAATATTTTATTTATAATACTAATACAATTTGTCATATGCAGGTAACCATGGATAAATGGATGGACATTACCGATATGAGTTATGTCATTGTATCAAGGTATAACGCCATTGTTGTTTCCCTTTCTCTCTAACAAAGCATTATGTTTTTCCCTCTTAGAAGTCAACCACCTAAAGATAATGTTCTTCATCACATTAGATGTATTGGTCATGTCTATGATAATCATTTTGTTCAGGTATAACAATGACTGTCTTACTTTAATTACATAATTAAAACACGTGTTATTAATATTTGAATTTGTACTGGTCATTGTAAAAGGTTTTTCTAAGAGATGGATGTCATATGCCCTCAATTGCTTTGTTATGGTCAACACACAACACATTGTCATTATGAAGCAAAATAGTGGTCTACTCCTTGTATTAGTTGAATGCACCAATATACAAATTTGATGAGGTGCCCACACAACATGTTGATCCAGGAGAAGATTAAACATTTTGTTATTGTTTATAGTTTGTAACTTAGACATGCGTAATGAAGACAACTTTTTTGAAAAGAATTATAATAGTCATATATAAATTAAATGCATACATTAATCATGGTCAATGAAATAATACAATTATCCTCAACCTTGTCCACCACCACCTCTCCCCTGTGTATCCCTCCTTCATCTAGACCAAACATAAACATTTTCGTGCTCAATGGCACCCCTGGCTAATCTTATACACTGGTCTGTTATAGTGTATACATCAGTGCTAGTAGCAACCATCCTTATATCTATCATGTGTTGTAAGCTTTTTGCTTCTTTTAACACATAGCCCGAGACAAATACAACATATTAATAAATATTAGAAAATTTAACACACAATTTTTGTAACAACATTGTAAGTATATTATATCACTACATGTCGAGGCATCTCAACATCAACAGTTGCTGCTGCAGGTGGATATGTTATAGCCCTTGTATCATTAGGCAACACAGATGGATGTGGCATAATTGATATAGGATCATGCACCATTGGAGGATGTCTACGAGGCTCCCCAAGCTGTGGCAAACTCATGAATGGATGAGATATGATATAAAACCACTAAATATACCTTGCAGCACACTAACGAGGAAAAGTAACAAACTTTTCGGTCAGTGCAAAGTATTGTGAAAGTGCAGTCATCTATCATCAATGTCCTTTAAGGATGGGGATGAAGAGCTTTGGAGTCAAGGAATCGGCTGAACATATCCAAATTGTGTAAATACCCTCTCTAGTAGGTGTCTAACAATATACGGACCTCATGATATATCCAAAAAATAGAGAAATAATCTTAAATTCTCTGAACCTACGGTGATCAACGTATGATATCCAAGAAACAACATCTACCGTCAACCTATCCGACCGGTTACGATAGGTCGTCACTGGTAATGTCTTCTCACACTTCCAATGACAGGCACGTGGTTGGCTCTGATGGTAGTCCTCATTTGCAATCATATTCCCAATAGCTGGGAAATGCTCGTAGATCCAACACTACAATTACACATACAAGAATGACAAATAAAACATTAATAGTAGATAGAAAGTTAAAAAAAATAACAATGATAAATGTCATCAGAATTACCTGCAAGAGAATGATACATCCTACAAGATGTTTACTGTGGTGCTTTGACGCAAAATTTAGATTATCATACATGTGAATGAGTGCAATCACTCCCCATGAAAACCCTCCAGACTGTTGCATGTCACGAAATGTGTTCAAGACTACTATATCGATATGTGTGACACTCTTGTTAGCAAATATTGTGTAACCTACAAGATACAACAAATATGCTCTAGTTGCTATAGTTCATTGCCTTGAGTAACATTTCAGACGATAAATCTCTCATAGCCAAACAAGTCAAACATATGCCCCGTGGCATTGCCCTATCTCTGCTTTTGCTTCTTTTGTAGTGACTTCAAGCTACTAAACTAACAACTCAACTGCCTGCTCTACATCTATTGCATCATAGGTATGGAAGGCACCTATAATGGATATATGTAACAATTGATGCCACATAATCAAGGGTAATAGTCATCTCTCTTATGGACAGATGGAAACTGCTAGTTTCCTTGTGTCATCTCTCCACAAAAGCAAATAAAAGTCCCCTATCTCCTGTCTCCATTAAACATGTAATAAGAGGGCTTAAGTTCGTACTAGCCACTAAACCTTCAATTTCAGGTGCATGCCTTCCAAATTTATGCATCTTCCTTTCATGAGAAGTCAACTTCAACTGAGCACGTTCCTGTAAATAATTATAATTAATTACAACAATTAAAATGACAAAAATATGTAAATATCTTATAATTAAAAACATAAGTACCTCTCCTGCCCACACTTTGGCTGCCACATGATCAGTATATGATGTCAACACTGATGTATCTTAGGGCCCGCTTGGAAAACCCTCTAAATCAGCATCTTCATCCTCCATAACTAGAATGTGAGCTTCGTGAGCAGCAACATCCTTGGGAACCACTACACCTGCCCGTTGTCTACATTGCCGATGTTATCAGCTTTCGGCTCTGAGGGACTTCTTCTTCATTACTACTAACCTCTGTACCTAAAGCTCTGCCTAAAGCCTAACACAATCATGTTCTAACCATAATCTACAAATTTTCCCAATTATTAGTCGAACACTTCAAATCAACCCACAACTTCAACAAAGTACTCTTAAATTGAATATAAAATCATACTGACATATATTATACAATTACAATTGAAAATAACTTACATATTATATAAAACAATTAATTTCAATTATTTTCATGAGTACTCAATGAACATGTTAATTAAATTGTTTATACAAATAGATCATAACTCTATTTACAATATTTAAATATAAACAATTCATTATACAAAATTACAAATATTTATTATTGTAATAAACCCATACTACTCAATCAACATGTTAATTAAATTTTTTTTTTTCTATTAGATCATAACTCTCTAAAAAACTAATGAGTCGCACACTAACCATAGCAATACTATCAAAAACCCATACTACTCATTTCTCTCTTAGTCTTATTCCTTTGATCTCTTTCTCACAAATTCATTCTCCCACTTTTCCTCCTCATCTGTTTCTATTGGCAATTTTGTCTCTGTTGAAAATTCTTCTTCTCAACCCATTTCTGTTCACAAACTTGTCCCTATTGAGACTTCTGCTCCTTCTCAACAAGTTTCTGGTCATCTTCTGAATGCTAATTCATCTTCTAATGGTGAAACTAGTGGTTCTAATGGCGGTTCTCATACTGGTCCCACTGCACATTCAGCTGAGCTTTTGGTCCCTAATGGTTATAATGCTGGGTGTGTTGACCATTCAGATTACACTTCCAATGTTCATTCTTCTTTGCCTACCATAACTACTAATTCATCCTATGCAGACTAGGTCAAAGTCCAACATAGTTCAACATAAAATTAATCTTGCTCTTTTTCTTACTCATTGTGAACCAAATAGAGTTAAGCATGTCATTTGTATCCCAATTGGCCTCATGCTATGCAACAAGAATACTCAGCTCTCATCAACAATAATACGTGGGATTTAGTTCCTCTCCTTCCTAATCAAAAGGTCATTGGTTGTAAGTGGCTTTTCAGGATAAAGGAAAATTCAGACGGCTCTCTTAACATATATAAAGCTAGACTAGTAGCTAAGGGTTTCCATCAAGTTCAATGTCACTGTTAGACTAATCATTACTCTAACATTAACTCATCACTGGGATCTATTTCAATTAGATGTCAACAATGCTTTTCTCAATGGTACTCTTGAAGAATCTTCTATATGTCATAGCGACCTAGTTTTAGAAACTCAGATCAGTCTCTGGTCTGTAAACTAAAGAAAACTTTTTATGGGCTCAAACAAGCCCCAAGATAGTGGTTTGACAAACTTCAGTCTACTCTTCTGCAGTTTGGTTTCACAGCAAGCAAGTGTCATCCTTCCTTGTTTGTTTATGAAGCTCAACATCAAATTGTTTATATTCTGGTATATGTTGATGACATAATAATTACTGGTAGCTCTTTTGTGTTGATTCAGAAACTCACTTCTAGACTAAATTCCAGCTTTGCTTTTAAGCAACTTGGAAAATTAGACTATTTTTTGGGAATTGAGGTCAAAACTCTGCTTGATAACTCTCTTGTGATTCTCACTTAGAGTAAGTATATCATAGACCTTCTTCAGAAGGCTAAACTGACAGCAGTGCAACCTATTTCCTCACCCATGACAACTACCTACAAGTTGTCCAAGTCTAGTTCTGACTTGTTTTTTGATCCTACCCTTTATAGGTCAGTTGTGGGTGCCTTACAATACACTACAATTAATCGACCAGAAATAAGCTTTGCAGTTAACAAGGTCTGCCAATTCATGTCTCTAATTCTCTAGACAGTAGTCAAGATAATTCTAAGATACCTAAAAGGGTCCCTCTATCATGGACTTCAACTTAGACCAGCTATATCATATCAACTAATTCCTCTTAAAGGTCTTTGTGATGCTGATTGGGCCTTAGATGTTGATGGAAAAAGGTCGACATTTGGAGTTGCAGTCTACTTAGGACCTAATCTTATTTCTTGGTGGTCAAGAAAACAAGAAGTGGTAGTCAGGTCAAGTATTGAAGCTAAATACCGAAGTTTAGCACAAGTAACAACAGAGATTTTATGGATTCAAACTCATGTTTGAGCAAGGTGTTTATTTCAAAATACCAATGGTGTTTTGTGATAACCAAAGTCTTGTAGCACTGGCTTACAATCCAATGCTTCATACAAAGACAAAACACATGGAAATTGATGTCTTTTTTGTTAGAGAGTTTTTAACTAAGCAAGTGATTGTTCATCATATTCCTGGTCTTGATCAATGGTTGATGCTTTAACCAAACCCCTCTCTCCAACTATGTTTCAGTTTCTCAAAGGAAAACTCAATGTGATTGATCCTTCTCCTAAGTTTCTACCACCTCGAGTTTCAAGGGTGGTATTGAAGTGTTGCGAAGGATCTAGAGTTATTCAATTGCAGTCCTGGGTAGTTAGTTTACCCGAGTTAAGTTTGTTTAGTTAGTTAGAGTTAGTTACTCAGTCAGTTAGAGTTAGTTAGTTGTCCTAACTAACTACAAAACTGTAAGCATTGAATCTTTGGGTTAATGAAACTAATTTTCTCCCTATGTTCATTTCTCTGTTATCTTTTCTATCAACCACTAATGGTTCTCATTCCTCCAATGTTTGGATAAATACTAACAGCTATAAAGCTTCCACATCTCATCCACCTAGCGCTATGTTGACAAACACTAACTCTTAGCCCAACAATTCCAATTGGGTCCCTGATTCTGGAGCATCCTTTCATGTTACTGGAGAATGATAAGAAGAGAGAAGATGGAATAAAATAGAAAAGATGAAATAGAAATTTTATATAAGTAAATTGAGATATTTTTATACAACACAGGTTTTCGAGAGCCTGCCTCTCCATAATTCAGACTTGTCCTTCTTGGTTTTTCCCTCCATTTCCTAATTTGGTTTACTTTTATTTATACTGCATCTAACATCTATTCCTAATCGACACAACTGTTTAGATTGGTTGTGATTGTTCTTATTTGTAGCTGCTCCAAATCTGATGTTGTTTTGGCTCCAAGGGTTATGCCCTTCCTCCACTGGTTACACCCTTATGAGTCGCACTTCCTAGCCTCAAAGGGTGCGTCTCTGCACCAAGGGTCATGTCCCCTTGATTCACATCTCTTGACCTTGCACCCCTTGGGTGGATCGTGTCTGTTGGGTGATCACCAAGGGTCATGTCCCCTTGATTTTCATCTCTTGACCTTGCACCCCTTAGGTGGATCATGTCTGTTAGGTGGTCAGCACTCCTTGGATGGTCCAAAACTGTTGCTTCTCTTACTCGCTGCTTTTGGGTATACACCCTAGTGATGGGTGGCTTACGCTTATCAATATCCCTGCCTAAAAGACTCACCTTGTCCTCAAGGTGATAAGTTGGAAAAACCTCTTGTAATTTAGCCACAAATTCTCAACTATTTTCACTTGTAGGGAGATTCTGCCATTGAATTAAGACTTCCACATTGTCAGGTTGTAATTCACGTATATCTAAAACAGAGTATGGATAAACCTATAATTCCAGAAATTCATAGTGACCTTCATGTGTGCGAAAAATGATTTTTTCAATGTCATGTTCCTTCATTCTGATTTAGTGGTATTCAGATCTTAAATCCATTTTTGAAAAGATGTTGGGCCCTCTTATCTCGTCCAACAATTCCTCAATTACTGGGATGGGAAATTTGTCAGGAATGGTGATTTTGTTCAGGGCCCTGTAACTACACAGAGCTGCCAACTGCCGTCTTTTTTTTCGGACTAGTATGCAGGACTGGAATAAGGACTTGTAAATGGTCGGATGTTTCCTGCTTCTAACATTTCAGCAACCAATTTTTCAAATTTTGTTTTATGATAGTGAGGATACATGTATGGTCTGATATTCGATATTTGGGCTCCTTCGTTGAGGTGAGTGGCATGGTCCTGATTCCATTGAGGAGGAAGTCCTTCTGGGGGTTCAAAAATGGAGGGGAAATCATGTAGCACATCTTTTAATTATGACAGAATTTAATTTTTCCAATCTATTTCTGTTTGAATGTGACGATAGTCGATAAGGAACACTTCTTCGTGTTGTAAAGCCTTCAACATAGAATTAAATGAGACGTCTTTCTTTGATAGTTCTGGTTCTTCCTTTAAAATTACTTTTTTGCTATCAATCTTGAGGGTCAGGGTTAGTTGTTCAAAATTGGCTCTAATCTCTCCCAGGCTTGCTAACCACTCCATGCCTAAAACCACATCTACCCCTCTGAGGCCGAACAAGAAGAACCGTTGATGTACTTGTACTTCTTGCACCTTCAGGGGAACTTCTCTGTAAACTCCCTTACATTTTGATTTCGTGGCCATCTCCAACTTCTACCACGTATGACAGGGTATCATCCACCTTTAATTGTAATTTTTCCACCAATTCCTTGGAAATGAAGTTGTGGGTGGCGCCACAATCTATCAATACTATGACTTTGTGATCACCAATATTTCCCCAAACCTTTAAGGAACGTCGAGAAGTGAATCCCACAATACTAATAATGGATAATTGGGATGCTTCTCTAATCTCTGGTTTGGGCTCCTTTTCGGCGTCTTTAGCATTATCTTCATTTGTTACTAACATTACCCGAAGTTGTTTATTTCTGCATACATGAGGGGCACTCCACTTTTCTTCACAACGAAAACATTCTCTTTTCTTCCTTTTCTCTTGAAGTTCTGCTTCGGTAATCGTTGAAATCTTCTAGGTTGGTTGTAGTTTTCTGGTTTGTTCACATATGTACTGCCAGCAAAAGAATTAGATGGCTCATTACCTTTCTCTCCACCTTTTTGAATAACACCATAAGTAACAGTCTTTGTATAGGACGAACTTTGATAAGAGGTGTTGAATTTTGAATTTGATTTTGAAGTACCATTCGGTCCCACCTTCCAAATTGCTCGATTTTTTTGCTCGATCATTAATGTCTTCTTGACCATGATTGATAAAGTAAGGGGCTCATAGAGTTCAATTTCTGCCCCAATGCCTTCCTTCAATCAGTTCACAAAAATGTCCTTTAAATGTTCTTCACCAACATCCTTCAACATAGCTGCAAACCTTTCAAATTGCTCAATGTACTCTACCACTGTTTCTTATTGTTTAAGTGCTAGGAGGGCAGCAAAAGGGTTAAGAGTGGCTGAAGTTTGGAACCTTTCAAGAACAGCAAGTTTGAAATCTCTCCATCCAATATCAGAATTGCAATTTTCCCACCATTGGAACCAAGATAGCGCCTTTCCATCTAGTGCCACCATAACTGCCTGAATTTTCTCTTCTTCTAGTGTATCTCTCATTTGAAAGAAGCGTTCTAATTTATTTATCCAACTATAAGCATTAAATTCTCCATCATATATGGGGATTTCCACTTTTCTCCAGCGTTCTATTTTTCCTTCTTCAGTGTGGCCCTTAGGTGTCTCTTTTCCATTGACGAAAACTCCGGAAGTGCACTCTTCTGACTATTTAGACAAATTTTCCACCATGGCTTCTAGGAGCGCAAAATGCATTTCAAGTTGTCATCTCGATTTTGTCGGTCCACCATCAACATTTCCAAAATTCTCTCCATTGTGTTTGGATTATCAGAACTAGATCGAGTTGTCACCATTGTTGGAAACAAAGCACCTGATCGGTGCTCTGATACCAAATTAATAAGAACAGAGAAGATGGAATAGAATATAAAAGATGAAATAGAAATTTTATATAAGTAAATTAAGATATTTTTATACAACACAGGTTTTTGAGAGCCTGCCTCTCCACAATTCAGACTTGTCCTTCTTGGTTTTTCCCTCCCTTTCATAATTTGGTTTACTTCTATTTATATTGCATCTAACATCTATTCCTAATCGACACAACTGTTCAAATTGGTTGTGACTATTCTTATTTGTAACTGCTCCAGATCTGATGTTGTTTTGGCTCCCAGGGTTGTGCCTTTTCTCCACTAGTTGCACCCTTATGAGTCGCACTTCCTGGCCCCAAAGGGTGCGTCTCTGCACCAAGGGTCATGTCCCCTTGATTTGCATCTCTTGACCTTGTGCCCCTTGGGTGGATCGTGTTTGTTGGGTGGTCAACACTCCTTAGATGGTCCAGAACTATTGCTTCTCTTACTCGCTGCTTGCGGGTGTACACCCTAGTGATGGGTGGCTTACGCTTATTAGAGAATCCCAAAATATTCAACAATTAGCTCCTTTTGAAGGTCCTAACCAGATCTGCATTGGTAATTGTCAAGGTTTGAATATTCAATCCATTAGTTCCTCTCATTTCATTTCTCCTCATAATTCTAATGTCTTTGTCTCTTAATCAGCTTTTACATGTGCTTTCTGTTACTGAAAATCTTATAAGTAAATTTGGTAAAGATAATCAAGTTACTTTGAATTTCACTCACATTTCTGTGTTGTTAAATCTCAGGTTCCAATGAGATCTTACTTCAAGGCTCTGTTGGACCTGATGGACTTTAGTCATTTCCAAATCTAAAACTACAAAGCTTACCAATCAAAGCATCAACTTCCTGTTTTGTTTCTACTTCCAATAATTCTAATTCTGTTTTTACTACTTGTACAAATTATGTTGCCTCTATGGAGACTAAAGAGATTTAGGGAGAAAGAGAAAGAGAGAGAGAGAAAGAGGAAAATGTTTATGTATTGATGAGGATTCAACCCAACTATAGGTTGTGGAATGAAGCAGTACATATAGGCAGTTGCATAACAAAATGATAACACTGTTGACAGTTGTACTTACAACTGCCTAACAGAAAACCAACCTTACAATTGTCTAACAGAAAACTAAGTAAAAAACACTTAGAGAGTAAAATACTCAACCACTTGCAACCGATGGCAAACCTGGAAGTAGGTAACTCAACCAAAGACCATGTACCATTGCAATGTGAAGCATCATATTCAACCTGCATAGCTTGCTTCCTAGTAGGATTAGAGAGTGCTGTTTTGACATTCTTAGGTTCAGCATGTGCTAGCAGTAAAGTAGGATTGAGTCTAGGATTCACTATGCCAGATTTGGCCCTAGTGCACATGGGGTGCACATTATCCTCTCTCCCCAAGGGTCTTGAACCAGAATCACCAAAAAATGGATGCTGGAAAGGTGGATGGTGAACCTTGAGATGTATTATATGAAACCTGACCAGGGGAGGGTTGAGGCAATATAGGTGAAGGTTGAGGTAAAGTTGGTGAAGGGAAAACAGAAGCTGCCAACTGAGTTGAGGTGGTGGCAACAGCTTGTGCTATAGGTATAGGTAAAACATAAAGGGGATTGGTAGGAGTAGAAGGTAAAGGTGTGGGTTTCGATGGGGAAAATATGTCAGTATAAGGAAATCGTTCCTCAGTAATGATCACATCCTTTGAAATATACAAGCAACCATTTGCAGCAAGGCTTCTATACCCTTTATGTGACATAGAATATCCCAGAAAAAATGCATTCATGAGATCTAGGTTCAAATTTATAGGTGTGATAAGGGCGAAGCAAAGGTAAGCAAGAGCACTGAACATCAGCAAATTTGTCACACCCTCTCCCACGAGCCCCACCACCACCACCTCGACCGTACGAACGGCCACCATCACCCCTCCCTTGATTACCATACACAGAATCAAAGTTTGAGTAGGAGTGTGTGTTACCCTGAGTTAGATGAACCTGAGCTTCAGAAGCAAAATTGGAATTTGAACCCTCAACAAAATTCAACGAGCCAAAATTATTCTTGCGAGATTTTTCAATGCTATATTCCTCAACCAATAGCATAGAAGTGACATCATCCAGACTTGGAGGATCACGCGAATTATTTAGAATAGTACAAATTGTGCGATAATCATCAGGCAAACAATCAAGAATCAGGTCAATGTGAGTACTCGTCAAAATCGAGTCTCCAATTGATGCAAGTGAATAATTTAGGGATTGAATGTGCAACAGATAAGCACTAATCGAACAATTCTCAAGAGAAGAAGAACAAAGTTCACTATGCAATTGCTTTTTCTTTGCACACGCAAGGGATTGAAAGTGCTCATGCAATCAATCCCACAGATGTCATGAGGTTGCACAATTGATGATGCGAGGAAGAACTGCTTCTGAAATAGTTGATTGGAGCCAAGAGAGGATCAATTGATCCTGTTGCTCCCAGAAATGATAGGCAACGCTAACGATGTTGTTGTCGTAATCTTCAACGACGAGAAAATGTTGCAGAATCTGTGGAGTGAGAATGTAATCAAGAAGACCATGCCCGATGATTACAGGTTGAACCTGGGAACACCAGTGAATGTAATTGGAATCCGTGAGTTTCATCATTACAGCGTGTGAAAATGAGACATAGGAGTGTGACGCCGGTGTGAGAACCGTCGATAGATGAGGAGGCGGAGGTGGTGGCGGAGAAGAATTGTTGTTTGCAGAAGCCATTTTCAGAAGCAAAGATCTAACCTAGCTCTTTGATACCATAAAGAGATTTAGGGAGAAGAGAGAGAGAAAAGTGTTTTTGTATTGATGAGGATTCAACCCAACTATAGATTGGGGAATGAAGCAGTACATATAGGCAATTGCATAACAAAATGATAAAGTTGTTGACAGTTGTAATTACAACTGTCTAACAGAAAACTAACCTTACAACTGTCTAAGAGAAAACTAAGTAAAAAACATTTGGAGAGTAAAATACTACTCTCTTAGAGACTAGGTCCAGCAACCTATGGCATGCTCCAACTTGGTCTTCCAAATTTCCATGTAATGAAACTTGTATTACAGCAATGCAATGTACCACTATCCAATAAAAATGTTGTTGATATTTGTTCATCTTGTTGTGTAGGAAAGTCTCAAGACTTCCTTCTTGTCTGTCTAATACAATTTATTCAGCTCCTTTAAAGTTAATTTATAGTGATATTTGGGGTCCATATCATGTTACTTCTACCAATGGTTTCTTATATTACATAACATTTGTTGATGCATTTTCAAAGTATACTTGGATTTATCTCTTAAAGAGTAAATATGAAAAATTCAGTGTTTTTCAACAGTTTAAAGCTATGGTAGAACTTCAGTTTAATGTCAAAATTAAAAATCTCCAAACTGATTGGGGACGAGAGTTTCAACCTCTTGCCCCTTTTTTTTAGCTAAACTTGGCATAAACCACAGATTGATATGTTCACACACTCATCACCAAAATGGAGTGGTGGAAAGGAAACATAGACATATAGTTGAATCTGGACTTATTCTGCTCAAACATGCATCTTTATCCCTTTAAATTTTGGGACTATGCTTTCACTACAGTTGTGTTTCAAATAAACAAATTACCATCATCCTCACTCAATTTTGATGTACCCTATACTGTGCTTTTTAAACAACCACCTTATTACACTATTTTAAAGACTTTTGGTTGTGCCTGTTTTCCATTTCTTAGACCATATAACAGACATAAACTTGATTATAGGTCAAAACAATGACTCTTTCTAGGGTACTCGACTTCTCACAAAGGTTACAAGTGTCTTTCATCTTCAGGAAGACTATTTATTTCTAAAGATGTTGTGTTTAATGAAATCAGATTTCCATATACTGATTTGTTTGAGTCTTCTTCAGTCTCTTCTACTACTCCCTCATCGTCTACTCATTTTTCTCTCAATCCCATTCCCTTGATTCCTTCTCCAAATATTACCTCTCCTAGTGTTTCTTCTCCATTTGTTTCTGTTGAGAATTCTGCTTCTTCTCAACCTGTTTCTGGTGATAATTCTAATGGCAATTTACCTTCTACGGGCAATACACCTTCCAATGGTGATTCTAATACTGATACTATTGAACATTCAATTGAGCTTTCAATCTCTAATGGTTCTAATGCTGGATCTGTTTAGCATTCAGATTCCACCACCAATGTTCATTCTCCTTTACCTGCCAGAACTACTAATGCTCATCCTATGCAAACTAGATCAAAATCTGGAATATTTCAACCCAAAATTAATCATGCTCTTCTTCTCACTCGTTGTGAATCAAAGAGTGTTAAGCATGCCATTTCTGATCCCAATTGGCTGCACGCTTTGCAGTAAGAATACTCAGCTCTCATCAACAATAATACATGGGATTTAGTCCCACTCCCTCCTAACCGAAAGGCTATTGGTTGTAAGTGGGTTTTCAAGATAAAGGAAAATTTAGATGGCTGTCTTAACAGATACAAAGATAGACTAGTGGCTAAGGGTTTCCATCAAGTTCAAGGTTTTGACTTCAATGAAACATTTTCTCCAGTCATAAAACCTATCACTATTAGACTCATCATTACTCTAGCATTGACTCATCACTGGAATCTTTTTCAACTAGATGTCAACAATGCATTCTGATAAGAACCTTGAGAGAATCACACCACAAAAGCTAGCTATTGAAGTTGGAGAGCCCAAGGCCTTATAAACCCACACTAGAATCCACCACACTCCGCAGCTCCGGCACCCACGCGAGCTGGTTGTGCACTAGCCCTTTGACTAGTCCTAGGCGAACTGGGAGTCATGGTGGAAGGCTCTGATACCAGTTGATAGAACTGGACCAAAAATAGAGGAAAAGTTAGTGTTTATTATTACTATGGTGCTTCCAACACCCAAGATGGAAAACAGATCAGTTTCGAGGTCTCACCACCCTCCCACTTCTCAAATTCTCTCCCCCCTCTAATTCCCCTCCAATTGATATTTATAGTTTCTTAACTAACTAACAACTACTAACTAATAGTTAGTTATCCTAGTCCTAGCTGTTCTAACTAACTGACAATTACTAAGGCTCTTAGCTCTTCCAAGGATATTTCCTAACATATCCCTTTCCTCATCTATCACATTCCTAAATGGTACTCTTGAAAAGTCTGTCTATATGTCACAGTCACCTGGTTTTGAAAACTCAGATCGCTCTCTGGTTTGTAAACTAAATAAGGCTCTTTATGGCCTCAAACAAGCCCCTAGACAATGGTTTGACAAACTTCAATCTACTCTTCTACAGTTTGGCTTGACAGCAAGCAAGTCTAACCCCTCCTTGTTTGTTTACGTAGCTCAACATCAAACTGTGTATCTTCTAGTATATGTTGATGACATAATAATTACAGTAGCTCTTCTATTCTGATCTAGAAACTTACTTCTAAGTTGAATTCCAGCTTTGCTCTTAAGCAACTTAGAAAATTGACTATTTTTTGGGAATTGAGGTCAAAACTCTGCCTGTTAACTCTCTTGTTCTCACTCAGCAAGTATATCAGAGATCTTCTTCAAAAGGCTAAGATGACAGGCTCAGCCTATCTCCTCTCCCATGACAACTACCAGCAAGTTATCCAAGTCTAGTACTGACTTATTTTTTTATCCTACCTTTTATAGATCAATTGTGGGAGCCTTACGGTACACTACAATTACTCGCCCAGAAATAAGCTTTGTGGTTAAGAAGATCTGTCAATTCATGGCTAATCCATTGGACACTCACTGGACAGCAGTCAAGAGAATTCTAAGATACTTAAAGGGGTCTCTCTCTCATGGACTTCGACTAAGACCAGCTATCTCAAGTCAACCTATTCCTGTTAGAGGTCTTTGTGGTGCTGATTGGGCTTCAGATGGGCAACAACAGGAGCTACAGTTTACTTAGGACCAAATCTTATTTCATGGTGGTCAAGAAAACAACAGGCGGTAGCCAGATCAAGTACTGAAGCAGAATACAGAAGTTTAGCACAACTAACAGCATAGATTTTATGGATTCAAACTCTCTTGTTTGAATTACGTGTTCCTTTTAAAACACCAATGGTCTTTTGTGATAACCAAAGTTCTGTAGCACTGGCTTACAGTCCAGTTCTCCATACAAGGACAAAACAAATGGAAATTTATGTCTTTTTTGTCAGAGAAAGAGTTCTAACTAAGCAATTGATTGTCCATCATATTCCTGGCCTCGATCAGTGGGCTGAAGGTTTAACCAAACCCCTCTCTCCAACCAGGTTTCAGTTTCTAAAGGGCAAACTCAATGTGATTGATCCTTCTCCTAAGTTTCAACCACCTTGAGTTTGAAGAGGGGTATTGGAGTATTGTAAAGGAACTGCAGTTATTCAACTGCAGTCCTAAGTAGTTAGTTTAGCTGAGTTAGTTTGCTTAGTTAGTTAGAGTTAGTTAGCTGTCCTAACTAACTAGTCTATAAATATGGAACTGTAAGTTAAGCATTGAATCTTTGGGTTAATGAAACTGATTTTCTCCCCTTTTTCATTTCTCTGCTATTATATATATATATATATATATATATATATATATATAGGTATGCTGGCAAAGATGCAAAGGATTCTCCAGCATTAAGACTGAAGATATCAAGAAATTACTGTTACAAAAACCAATAAAAGGAGTAAAATAATCAATCACTCTTAATCAGCTCAAGCCCCTACCCCATGTAAATTCCAATTAAACTGCAAGTAAAATTATTAAGTCCAGAATAGGACCCTTAGCACATTCAATGATGGAGTGAAAATCTACTCTTGTGTACGAGAGATTTCCTTTTTAAGTTCCCTTGTTTCTATTCTATTCTATGCTTGAGTTCCATTCCCTCACCCCTCACTGTTGCTAATTACTAATCAATCCAGCACTGCATCCAGCACTTTGAAAACTAAGAAATTCCATCCATGTCTCAAATGAGGTTTGTCCTAGTTTTAAACCAGCCTTGACAACAAGATAGGATTTGAAATATGTCTGCCAGTCAGCACCTAAGAATAATTATATCTACTAAATGACTGATTACTACTTCTGAACTAATAAATACCTGCCTCAAAACACAAGATCGACATAGCAAAAGATTTGATAGCTCAAAGAATTAAGAGACACTATTTCAAAACTACAAAATGAGTTGAGTCATGTTTCTTTGTAATTATGTATAAATTAAATATCTTAAGTTGGTAACAAGTAAGAAGAACCAATTGTTTCATCAGTCAGCAATAAGCACTATAAATGCAAGGCATATAAATTTGTATGCCAGTTAATTCAAATTTAAGTCTATCCTAATACTATATACTTTTAAATGTAATTCAAATTTAAATGAATGGTAAATCATTCTTCTTCCACCAACAGTTTAGTATCATTATGACTTCTTAGCATACAGCTGCAGCAAATTGACAGTAACTTACCGATTGGAAATCGGAGACAGAATCAAAGAACTTAGAACATTAACATGCAAACAATACCAGTAAATGTTGTGCAGATGAATTATTTGGGCTCAGTCCATAGACATTATGCTTCCACAAAGCCTTCTTTCCTGCATACACATTTTATCCACATAGCCTCAATATCTCATATCTTCTAAGTTTCACAAATAAAAAGACACAAGTGGAGACACCAGTAAAGTGTACAAACCAAAATCAAGAGTTCCTGCATTAACAAATGCCTTAGCAACGTCTCGACAGAGATTGCAATTAAAATTGTCATGAATACAAAGATTTGACAACCTCTGCTTACAAAATAGGTTAAAAATCATCACCATAAACCGCAGCTTCTCAAGTAAATACCAGATTTAAATGATATTATTGAAACTATAACTTCGAATTATATAAGTGCTAGAAAATTCATATGATGAAGAATAATTCCAAAATAGGTTAAAAATCATCACCATAAACAGCAGCTTATCAAGTAAATACCAGATTTAAATGATATTATTGAAACTATAACTTTGAATTATATAAGTGCTAGAAAATTCATATGATGAAGAACAATCCCAACTTAAAGCATACCCATAAATTTTTATAGAAGTTATCTCACAATGATATGGTTGCATCAAGAAGTATTTGATATGACCGTCTGAGAATATGAAAGAAAATAATTGTTCTTCACTCAATTATTGCCCATGATTTGTGGGTGAAGTGGAAGGTAAGGTTGAGGAACATAACCCTGTTTTCTTAACACAAGAAGGAGACTCTTCAGAATCAAATAGATCTCAACAGATTCTGGATGGTTTCCATCAGCAGCAGAAAACATATGGGTCCCACCATTAACATCAATCCAGCTGTATCCAGGTATCTTCTGAACTCCTTTTTCCTTCATTAAGCTTCTTACCTTAAGAACACTTCCCCACTCACCAGCATCGGCATGTACATTTGAAAGCAATACATAGTATCCAGAATTTTTGGGGTCCAATTCAAGAAGATGTCTTGAAGCTAGTTTAGCCAACTCAACATTTCCTTGCAGCCGACAAGCTCCCAGCAATGTCCCCCAAACACCTGCATCTGGAGTGAATGGCATGCTCTTTATGGCATCAAATGCTTCATGCAAACGACCAGCACGACCATACAAATCTACCATGCATGCATAGTGCTCCATCCTAGCACCAATCCCATATTCTCTAGTCATGCAATGAAAGTAGTGTATGCCTTCATCAACTAAGCCTGCATGGCCACAAGCAGATATTATAACAAGAAAGGTAACATGATCAGGGTGAACCCCAGCTCTTAACATCTCATGGAATAGGTCAAGGCATTCTCTAGCGCAACCATGGTTTCCATAGGCAGCAATGATGCTGTTCCATGAAACTTCATTCTTCGCATCCATCAGGTTAAACACACACCGAGCCAAAGCTAGTTTTCCACATTTAGAATACATATCTATCAGTGCACTTGCTACAAAAGTGTCAGAACTAAATGCATTTCTTATCAGGTAGCCATGCATCTCTTTCCCATAATATAGTGCTGGTAAATTTGCAGCAGCAGAAAGAGCAGATGATAGGCTCACAGAATCAAACTTGGCTCCACTCATTTCCATTTGACGAAAAAGATCAATGGCCATTTCTGGTTTCCCATTCTGCGAGAAGCTTGAAATCATTGAGTTCCAACAAATACTATCTCTTTCAGACATTCTTCTGAAAAATTCATAAGCAAGATCCAATCTTCCACACTTTGCATACATGTCTGTGATGGCAGATCCCACATTAACTATATTCTCCAATTGTTTCTTTAGAATATCACAATGCAATTCCTTCCCTAATTTAAGAGCAGCCAAAGCAGCACAAGCTGGCAAAACACTAGCCATGGTTAGGGAATTAGGCACCATTCCCTCTTGAATTAACCACCTAAAAGTGTTTATAGCATTGATATTCAGCCCATGAAGCACATAACCTGAGATCATAACTGTACAAATTGCAACATCAACCAAAGTATTCTGCTGGAAAATCTTGCATGCCATCTCCACATCTCCTCCCTTGAAGTATATGTCAATAAGAGCACTCTTCAAATAGACATCAAAAGGCACCCTATGTCGCACTATGTAACTATGAACTTCCTTGCAATGTCTGAGACTCCCAGATTCAAGGATAGAAGGAAGGAAACTTGCAAAAGTGACCGAATCTGGTTTGACACCAGCAGAGATCATAGCATTAAACAAAGGTGCAGCCTCATCTGTAAATCCATTTTGTACATATCCAGCAATCAACCCATTCCAAGTCACCGTATCGGTTTGTGGCATTGTATTAAATAACTTGTGAGCATCAAAAATGTTCCCACACTTTGAATACATGGCAACTAGTGTATTTGCTACCTGTGGATCAAACTCGAACCCACTACCAATAACAAGACCATGAAGCTGAGTACCAAGACAAAATTTCCCTCTCGTGGCACATATAGACAAAATACAAGTATATGTCACCGAATTAACCATACTATAAGAGGTCCTCATTCCATGAAACGTCCCTATCGCATTGTCAAAATCTCCACTTTTCACATAACCATGGAGCATGACATTCCACAAAATGGTGTCTCTCTGAGGCAATTCATCAAACACCCGCCTTGCATCACGAATATAACCATTATCAGCATACAAGTTGATCAAAGCACTACCAACAAACAAGTCCACATGAAACCCCAAGGACCGAGCCGTATTATGAACAGCCATACACAACGTTACACTATTCAAACCACCACAGGCCTTAATCACATAAGGGAACGTGTATTTGTCAGGTGAAACATTACTACCCAACATCTTGAAGTAAAACAGCAAGGCCAAATCAAACCACCCCAACATGTAAAGCCCTCTTATCATCCAATTCCAAGGAAGAGCATAGCACAATTCGAGCCCGAAAAACAAGTTCCCAGCATCCCTGAACCTACCACAAAGAACATACAGCCCCAAAACCCTTGAACTCAGTGCGCAAACATCACTCATGCCGCCAACAATGATCTGAGTGTGAACCTGTCTAGCTTGCTGAACCATAGAAGCATCCGAACAAGCCTGGAACAAAGATTCCAACTGGGTTGTGAGAGAATCTTGGGTTTCTGGTTTTGACATGACATTGTTGCAGATGCTTGTTGCTGCTGTGTGCAAAAGTTTTGACCTTGAAAATGCAAGTCTAAATATAGAGCATAGATTTGTAGTTCTGTTATACATTTTTTAGAGTGAAAGAGACATAAACCATAATCAAGTTTCGGACAGCGAAGTAGAGTTGATTCGCTGTTGAAGCATATACCCATAATCAAGTTTTTCACAATTGGTTTGAAGGCGTCACAAACCACCGTTACGTTGAAGACACCATTTTGTCGTCCTAGAATCCCGCTTGAAAAACACTTTTGAAACGCTCTATTCTATTCAGTAAACGCTCACACCGCGAGGTAGAGTTCGGAGGAGTGTGAAGAGGGAAACAGGATGTTTTAGGCTTTATGTTTTTGACACCTCATTACATGGTAAAAAAAAATTAAAATATTGCAGTTTTAAAAAAAAAATTACAAGAATATTGCTATTTGAAACTTATTTACAAATATATTATAGTCAAACGCGCACACATGGGACGTGATTAATCGCGCACACATAGGACATGATTGGACTTGAATCACGCAAACACAAGACGTGTTTAAACGTGTCTCACCACGATGTGATTGGGGACCAAACACGTCCCCCCAGGACGTGACTCAGCTGGGCTATATATACCCCCCTTTCAGCATTTTTTTCCTCACTTTGTGCATCTCTCTATCTCTCTAGCTTAGTTTCTCTGACTTCTCTCTAGGTTTGAGTGTGGGTTTGAGCCTTTTTTGCAGCGAAGCTGTGTCACTCAAGTAAGTCTTGCTCAAATATATGTTTTTAAAATGATATGAAATATATTATATTGTTGTGTTAGAGAATTATTATTGATATAGAAAATTGTTAGTGACCTACGTTTATTGGAAATAGTTAGTTGTTTAGTTGTGATAGAGTTATTGTCTTACAATACTATTAGTTAGTGAATTAGCTTATTATTAAGTACCTGTGTAATGTTATGACCTAGGTTACATTGGTTATCACCTATGTTTTAGGGTTTAGGGTACTATTAGTTGGTGACATAGGTTTTCATTAATTAGTTACGTAGATTATGACCATTATTTAGTTACGTAAGTTATGATACGCAGGTTATGACCAACACAAAATGAGGGTAACAATTTTTTATTTAGGTTTCCATGACTTTTTCCGTTATGTTCATTGTCTGAACAATGAAGTCCACTCATTGGAATTTACTAGCCGCGTTTTTCCCTTCGGCACGTAAACTTCATCACATCAAAATCTGTTGACAAAAAAAATATAAAATTTGTCTCGTAGGCTCGTTATCTCGTCCGTACATATCTTCATACACAGTGTCTACATTTTTTTATGGGTTAATATTAATTATTAATTTTTATTAAAATTTTAATGAAAAATTTTAACTTTTTCTATAGTTTTTTTTCTCTCTTCAACTCTTAAATTTTAATTTTTAATCATCAAATCAATTTTATAATTCCATAATTATACATATGCATGTATAACAATTTCACCAAAAATGAAAATAAGACTATATTAAGAAATGATATGTTGGTGATATCATTCAAATTGTTTTGACTCATATTTTAAGAAACTTTTAATTATAAAGAAGACCTAAGTTTATATTGCAAATCTAATTTTGAAGTTACAAAATATTTCTTTTTCTTTTAACTTAAAATGTAAACATATGAACGTACCTAACATATATATTAATTGGCTTAGGTTTTATGGCTATTTTTCTTAGAATATTATTAGTTAGTGACCTAGGTTATCATGATGGACGTACCTAAGATATATATTTATTTGCTTAGAATATTACTAGTTAGTGACTTTGGTTAGGGCCTAGGTTATCATTAAGGACCTACGTAAGACATACTTAACATTTTGTATAAAATGTGTAGCATATTATTATGGCCGAGTCATCGTCGTCTGAGTCACCTTGTTCTGGTTCTGACCGTGAGCATGAGCCTACCGATCCCACAACGCATGTTCTTCCTAGACCATACAGATGGGATGTACTTAGGAGGCGTAGACAACACACTCATATTTCACAGGCAGTTTGGAATGACGAGACAAAGAGGGAGCTAAGGATTCGTCGCGGAGGTAGGCCTAGTGGTGGACCCCCACCCGACGATATTCCGACCATAGTCGCACAGTATTTGACTGAGGCTGGTTTCATACATGTGGCTCGTATGAAGTTTATACAGGTATTGATTTACGAATATTGCTATGTTTAATGTGTTGAAATTTTAATGTTCAAATTGTTGGTTTCAATCATAGTGAATTTTGAAGTTAAAAACTGATAACTTACGTGTGTTTTCAGGTTGATGCTGGTCTTATCAGTGCTATGGTTGAGCAGTGGAGGCCAGAGACACACATGTTCCATATGCCGCAGGGTGAGATGACAATTACCTTGCAAGATGTTGCAAGTATTCTAGGATTGCCTACTGATGGGCAAGCCGTTACCGGACATACGTACGCAGATTGGGCAGAATTGTGTAATGAGATTTTTGGTAACGGCCCTGATGCGGACACCGAGTTAGCCATCGGCAGTTTGAGGTTATCATATTTCGACAGGGTGTATCCTTCATATGATGCAGTTGCTGGTAACCCTCAAAATGTGATATACTTCACGAAGGCTCACATTGCTCGAATGTTAGGATCTTGGATCCTTTGCGACAGGTCGGGGGGGAGCGTAGTAGGATGTCGCTACATCGGCTTACTTGGTGGTGACTTTGCCGATATTGCTACATATAGCTGGGGGTCAGCGGTTTTGGCTAACTTGTTTAGGCAGTTGTGCGAATGCACATATCCCGATAGAAAAGACATTGGTGGTTGTACGGTTTTACTTCAGATTTGGGCGTGGCTCAGATTTCCACCAATTGCTCCCCCATTGCCTACTCCGTCTGAGCCAGACAGCCACTTCGGACACAGGTATGTTTATTTCATATTACTTGAATGACTGTGTATTTATGCGTACTACACTTAACAAGTGAATGTTTAATCTGGATATTAGGTTTAATGCTCTAAGTCGGTTCCGTTCGTACCCACTGAGTTGGTATCGAGACAGGCTAGACACCTTAACTAGAGATGAGGTATGCCTTTTTAATGATATTTATTTATTTAAAATGGATGTGAATATGCAACTGACTCCTATATGTTATTTGATTGTGTAGGTGGTTTGGCAACCCTATGGTGATTACAATTTTCTGGGTGCATCTGTTGAGACACAGCATTTGTGGATCGCTAGGACACCTATTATTTGTTTCCACATTGCTGAGTATTCGCAGCCTGATAGATGCATGAGGCAATTTGGGCGGGATCAACCAATACCTCACATGCTTGGAAAATTGAAAGGTGTTTATGATTATACCCTTCGGGGTAAAGCCCAAGAAAATTGGGCTCGTAAACTAAGAAAGTTTATACAGAGATGGAATAGGAGAGGTGAACATGTTGAGGTGCCTCCTGCAATACATGGTCTGATGTCACCGAACCATCAGTACATGGTCTGGTATAGACTTTCCGGCAAGCGATATGTGACAAAGCAGGGTGCCAAATTAGCACGTTGTGTAAGTGATTAACTCAAAATAATTTTTTTTACCATTATATTATATTGTTGTTTATGTAACTATGTTGTGACTTGTAGGTTGATAGCCTGGAGAATTTGTATTTTCTCACGACCGATGAGCAATTTGGGAATGTTGGTTTGCACTATGTACACGACGAAGTAGCTCGTCTAATTGCTGTTTTCAGAGAGTCCGCTCGGGTGGAGGAGGCAGGTCCAGAGGCATTGCCGACCAAGCTTCCGGAGGAGCCACAGTTATCCCTCGACATCAAGCATCGTGCGAAAGAGGGTCGAGGGTTAGGACGTCGTCGACGACCTATTACACCAATACCTGAGCCTATTCGTGCACCCAGGCCATGCACGAGTGGATGGATTAGGCCACCCTACATAGGTCATGAATACGGTGTTCGAGAGACATATTATGACCCTACGCAGGCACAGGCTGATACATTTTATCAGCCAGAGGCCCCACCAATGGACACTGAAGGCCAGCATGCGTACCATGTCAGTCCAATGGCGATGCCATTCAGGGATGAGGCAGGGAGCAGTAGTTAGGGAACTCGTTTGTGGGATCAGACAACTACTGACGATGTTTATAGCCAGATAAATTTCGCACCACAGTAGTCAGACTATCCTCCAAAGCTGCCGATCGATGACACTCCACCTCCATATCATGTGCATCATCCTTCTCCTGCTCCAAAGTATACGCGTGGACGTGATAGACGCAGATTGCCAGATCGTGAGGCGCGTCATCAGTATTGGCCTCATTGGTCGTAGAGTTTATATTTTGTTATTTTCCATTTGGTGTCGATTATTATTTTTTGCTATGAACTTGTTAAACATGTTATGATTATGGACATTTTTTTAGCCCCTATATCTGTGGTGGACGTCGTTTGGTTATTTAATTTGGTTGGCATGATTATATTTTGCTATGAACTAAATGTGGAACTATAAAAGGATATCCACGTTGGATATATCCTAATTTGTGATGGACATCGTTAGGTGGGACTTTGCATAATTAAAATGTATTCACGCATACAAGTTGGCACGCACATTCTCCAAAGTAAGGTCTGGTCTTTGTCTTGTTACCTGCCATTGCTAAGTATTGACTCTTCTTGTCATGGCAGAAAAGCACAATGAATTTATGGTCCTTTGTACTGTAAAATGACATTGACAACACCGGTGACGATTGACAACACATTCATGTCTTTTATACTGTAGCCAATCAATTTCACTGATCTGTAAAATGACATTGACAATACTACCACGACAGTTGTTTAGTCACGCCTCATCCATACGCGAGTGGTCCCATCCCACACAGGCAGGACTTTACACCGTTATATATACCCCCACACAGGAGTTTAATCATCCCACACAACATACCTCTGCAAACGAAACTCAATCTCAATACGATGGCATTCTTAGGTGAAACAACCTCTCAAAACATTGGTAATTCGAAATTAGCATTTATTTTTCCGAATGGATCAATCATGCATAATGAAACTGGTGTTTCTTTCGGATGTCCTACTCCAATACCAATGCGAGTTCCCGATGAATGTTCCTTTCAGTCACTCAAGAGTAGAATGCACAACACCCTTCTGCTCACAAGTGACCAATTTGTGGATGAAATTTACTATCGACAACCAGCCATCAATACAGGTAACGAAATTTTTTTTCATGCGCTGCCCCTGAATAATGATGATGATGTTTGCACTATGTTGGTGTGCCATGAAAAATTCTTGTCTGTTGGTCCTATAGAATTATTATGTATGATAAGCAGAACACCCGATGGTGTCCTCAACCTACTTCGATCCACCATGACTCTTACTCATGATGCACTGTTGTATTACAACGGCAAGTGGAAGAAACCACGACAAAACAATTTTTTGGGTTACTCCTTTACTGGAACAAATCCAAAAACATTTCAAATTCCTTCCGGATGCAATTTAGAAACACTCAAGGATATAATCAAGCAAGTTGCGCCACTAGGAGTTCCTCCTTATGGAATACACGAATCACAGGTTGTGAAACAAGTGTTCTTCCGACAACCAGGTCACACACAATATTCAGAAAACTTAGTCGAATATCAAATAATAGAACTGAAAAATGATGAAGATGTACTGAAGGTGTTACCCGAATCTAATTACTGGAAGCGTTTCTCTCCAATAGAAATTTTAGCTACTTTTAACAAACCAGTAATCCAACTACTAGAAGATGACATGTCCTGATTTTCATGTTTCAATTGTTGTTGTTAGTACGTTTCGTTGTTTTGGCTTTTAAATGCTCAACTGTTTGTGTTTGTCACTCTAATTCCAGTTGTTTGTACGTTCTGTTATTTTATTAGGTTTCCATAATTATGTTTGACTATGTAATTGTTAATATGGATTGCATTTTCATGTGCAACAACCTTCGTAGCGTATATGAAAATTCACAGCAGTGGTTTCAATGGAAGTTTCGTTTATTTTCCAATGTTCATTACGAAATATAACAACATAAAGAAAACATTGACAACAACATTAACAAATCATCAGGTAGATGGACGATTAGGACAATTTCGACAGTTATGACCAAGTAATCTGCATATACCACACCTAATACGACTTTGGCTAGCTTCAACTTCATCCATCTCATTGCGTATTCTAGTTGATTTTGGATGACCCTTTGCACGCAACATAGACCTGTCAGGTATCACCACTGGATCTATAGTAGGTGGAATTGCTTGCTCATTACCAATTGGCTGCCATGGGAATGAATAAGCTTCTACCAGCTTTGTTATAAGGAATACATCATCCACATATTGTGACGGTGCTTGACGAACATGTAAAGCGGCTGCTATGGCATGACTACAAGGATACTTGAACGCCTTAAATTTCCCACACTGACAGAGCCGCTCAGGGAGATTAACAGAATACGATTTTTCGTAACCATCATCAACCTTAAATACAGATTGTTCAACATTATATGCACGAACATAGTGAGCAGTAGCAGTGGTCTCATTGGCCTTCAACATAGCAATCACATTTTTACAATGAGGATAAGGACCTTGCAATTCGTTAAGAGCCGAGCGCCCTCTGCAAACAAAATATTCCACCAATTTGCTGTATGTGTGCTTAACCAACGCGGTTATTGGCATGTTTCTTGCACCTTTTAACGTCTTGTTTACTGACTCGGCCAAATTTGTTGTCATATGTCCATACCTACGTCCCTCAACATCATATGCACGTGTCCACTTTTCCTTCGGGATGCTAACAATCCAGTTTGCAACCTCAGGACTCACATCACGAAAACTTGCGTAGGCTATGTGAAACTGAACAATAGAAGGAGTATAACCTGCACACAAATTAAATAACATTAAAATTTAAAACTACATGCATAATTAATAGATGAAGTTTTTAACCATACCTAAATTCATAACCGCTCTCTTCAAATTTTCATTTCTAAACTTTTGATTAAAATTGCTCGCAATATGACGAAGGCAAAAGACATGATAAGCATGCGGTGGTTGCCAACCACGGTGCCTCTCAACTGCAGACAATATGCTTCAATGCCGATCAGAAATAAGACAAATATTTGTCTTCTGTGTAACATGCGCGCGAATGTTATCCAGAAAGAATTCCCAAGCTTCCAATGTCTCACCCTCAACAATAGCAAATGCAAGTGGCAAACATTCATTATTTCCATCCTGAGCTGTGGCAATCAACAATTTTCCTTTGTACTTGCCATATAAATGAGTGCCATCAATTTGAATAACCGGCTTACAAAAATTGAAAGCCTCGCAACATTGTCTGAAGGTCCAAAAAATACAGTGAAACACACGTTTTCCATGAACGATTCTATGAGCCACATAATAATTATTTGTTTGAAGACGATAAACAGAACCTGGATTACGTCCAACCATATATTCACACCACCTCGGCAAAAATGCATATGATTCCTCCCAATCACCGTAGATAATTGTCATTGCTTTCTGCTTTGCATACCATGCCTTTCTATATGAAACTTTGTATCCATAGGAATGAGTTATCCTTTCCTGGACAAGTCCAATTGAACATGATGGATCATGCTTTATCATCCCTAATAATAAAAAATAAATCACGATATCATTAATAACAATAATACAATCATTAATTCTCATCATTATCATCTCATCCAAAAACTTACCTAGTACGAGTGAAACAATAACACTGGAATTTAATTGTCTGTGGTCCTGAGAAATGTGATCATTTAAGCAATTGTGATCCCTGCCCCATTTGGTAACCACTCATCTTTCACCGTACGTTGGTTTCATTACCCTAACCCTCCATGGACAATTCTGGTCATGCGCACGACATTTCATGCTTAACCTTGTCAGCGTACTTTCAACCACGACAGCTTCCTGATGCTCCTTCATGAGGTTAAGCTTGATTGCCATTTGCACATCTTCTTTTGATGCAAATTCCTGTTTCACAAACAACTTATTCCCTAATACCCATGGACCCTCAACTAAACTTGAACCATAACCACTGCCAAAATCTTGTTCACTCGGATAATCCCAATCAATGTAGGTGTAATGTGGGATTCCATCCCAAAAAGTAGTATTACCCTCACCTACATATGCAAATTCCAAAATTTATTTCAATAAAATACATACCCAATAAACAAACATATATGTAAGTAACTATTGTTTGGTAACACACCTTGACATTGTTGCGCTAAATGAGACTCCCTTGCATCCTCTTGTCATTGGGTTTCATGCTCTCTCACGACTGAGTAATGTACTTGTATTTGAGTTGCACTTCGACCATCATCCTCATCATTTTCCGAAGCACTAGCATTCTCGGCAAGAAGACGATCTTCCATTGCAATATTTTCATCATCGTCATCGTCAATATCATCATCCATAACCCAAGTAGGGTTATTTTCATCTTCCATAGACAAATTAACAACTGGAGCAGCAGATGCTGATGCTCCACGAGAATAATTGAAATCAACTGACCTCGTTGGTAAAGCCACATCCTCTACTCCAGCAAAATCCACGTACAACTCTAAGAAATTTTTCCTTGACTGGTTGAAGAATTCTCCTATTACAAATTCTAAGTCTTCATCGTCAATTACTTTCATGCTGATATATTTATCATCGCACCATATTCTTGCAGTGACCATAGTGATAGATACATTGCCTTTGAGAACTAATTTTTGACTGATTTTTTCATGCAATTCGTCAATGGTTGAGTTGCGGTTGATATGTGTTCCCCTTTTCTCTCCTTCGAAAACAACACCACGTCGGCTCTCAATTTTGCTACCATTATAATATAAAACAATACGAACAAAATCACCATCTCTAGACATTTTTTTATATATGACCAATGACTACAAGATCACAAAGATGATGAACACAGGACCACGGTCACGCCTGTAACACAGAAAAATCTATAAGCATATTATGATAATTTCTTTCATTTGGAAGAAAAATTATTTGAAAAAATTGATTATCTATGTCTTACATAGTGAAAATGATATGAATACTTCACAATTAACCAAGAGGGAGGGTGAATTGGTTAGACCTTGGTAAATCAAAAATTCTTTAATCAAAATCAGAGTTTTAAAGGATCTTTATCACTTTTCAAAACCAAGAAACATTATTCAATCAAGTAGCTCAGCCCCTTAAAATTCAATGGATCAAAATTGACTTTTCAAGATAAGCAAATGAAACAAGAAACAATTTATATGAGGAGAGTAGATTCAGAAAACAACACACAAGCAATTTATACTGGTTCACTTCAAAACCATGAAGCTACATCCAGTTTCTTTCAACCAACACTAGGTTGAAGTTCCACTATTTAATTTCTGTTCTTACAAGCAATTACATAGCCTCTCTTTATCAACCCTAGATAAAGTTCAGAAATCTAAAACACTATTAGATCCTTAGAGACAAACCCACTGAGAACACTACTCAGCACAACCCTTAGAGAAACCTTATCTCTAGATACAAGTAAGAACTCAATTACAATAGCAAATTACAAAACAATAATCAAAACAAAAATTACAATCAGATTAAGGAGAGAACCTGATGATCCAATGTATGCAATGCAAATGAAGTTACCAGAACAGGTTGAATCTTTAAAACACAAGAAACACAGCTTTCCTTAATCTTGAAATGGTTTCATGCTTCAAGAGTGACTTAATTTCACATGATCAATGCAACATAAAGCTTGACTAAATCAAAACCTCAGAAAAGAATTAAGAATGCTCACAAGACTGTTTTAGCTCTGAAAATTCGAATGGGTATTATTCCACAAGGTTACAAAAACAGCTGAGCAAGGGTTCTATTTATAACAGAAAATTTTAACCCTCAGTAATCGATTAAAACACACTAATAATCGATTAAATTACTTTGGTAATCGATTACATTTCCATTATAATCGATTAATCTGTTAATAGTTTTTCTTGGTTTGAATAATAATCAAAATAATCGATTATCTCGAGATGTAATCGATTATTACAGTCAAAGCGTATTTTTCACAAAGTTTGTTTAATTGATTACAGAACCCGGTAATCGATTAAACCAGTCATAGTGTATTTTCATAAAGCTTGAATAATCGATTACAAATCCTAGTAATCGATTAAGACAGTGCAGCACAGTTTTTCCAAAACAAGGTGTAATCGATTACGAACTTGGGTAATAGATTATTTTAGTAAAACTTAGTTTTCTTCAAAGGCTATGTAATCGATTACTATATGTGGTAATCGATTATGGCAGTTCAATGTTAAAATCAGATATAAGCATGTAATCGATTACAACTTCATCATAAATCGATTAAATAGTTCAACAATGTAGTTTATATGAAAGCGTAGGTCAAATAATCGATTAATTCGATATGGTAATCGATTAAATTGTTCCTGAAGGTTTTCCAGATTTAATGAAGAACAAAATAATCGATTAAACCATTACTGTAATCGATTATTACAGTGAAAAATGCTTTTTCTTAAAAACCTTTGAATTATTTAAAAACCTTAGTTGAATTGATAATGCCTTGTGATTTTTGTTGACTTAATTAAGTTGAATATGTATTGAATGAATGCAATGCACTTGGATCACCAGAATTGCTTTTCTCTTACACAATTCAATCCTAAATTGTCTTCAGGTTCTCCTTTGCATGTTGAAAGCTCAAAACCAAATCTTGAGTTACTTTCTTCTTATTCCTGAAGCAACTCCCCCTTAATCCAACACGTAGGTCCTTCATGAAAACCTAGGTCATAACCTACGTAAATAACTAATGAAAACCTAGGTCACCCACTAATTGTACCATAAACCCTAAACCTAGCTCATAACCTACGTAACCAACATCATAACCTTGAGGTCGTACTTAATGATAATCTAAGTAACTAACTAATAATATTGTAACTCAATAAACCTAGGTCTTGACCTACATAAATAACTAATCAAAACCTAGGTCATAACCTACATAACTAACTAATGAAAACCTATGTCATAAAACCTAGGTCATATTTGAGCAAGACTTACTTCAGTGACACAGCTTCGCTGCAAAAAAGCCTCAAACCCACACCCGAACCTAGAGAGAAGTTAGAGAAACTAAGCTAGAGAGATAGAAAGATGCACAAAGTGAGGAAAAAATGCTGAAAGGGGGATATATATAGCCCAGCTGAGTCACGTCCTGGGGGGACGTGTTTGGTCCCCAATCACGTCATGGTGAGACGTGTTTAAACACGTCCTGTGTCTGCGTGATTCAAGCCCAGTCACATCCTGTGTGTGTGCGATTAATCACATCCCATGTGTGCACATTTGACTACAATAGATTTGTAAATAAGTTTCATACAACAATATTCTTGTAATTTTTTTTAAAAACTGCAATATTTTAATTTTTTTGCCCTCATTACATTCAGCTTGATCCAAAATGTAAAATAATTTTTGTAGGATCAGGAAGCAATAGTTTCCTATTTATACTCCAGTTAATGGATTGGCCTACCAAAAAATTAAAAATAAATAAATAAAAAATATTTTTCAATGAATTTTCTTTAACAAATATTAAAAAAAGAAATGCTCTACCTTAAATTTTGAATAATAATTTATTTAGACAAAACTAAATTAAATAAATATTAATGATATATGTACAAAATAAAAAAAA
>CM023955.1:22313405-22369749 GCA_013407115.1 Glycine latifolia
TTTTCTATTCATTTGCACATACTAATATGATTATCAACCTATGTATGCATGATTTACTTAATTTCTGCAGAGGATTATAAGGATTTATCTTAATGAACTAAGCTTTAACCAAAATTACAAATGTCATCTTATTTGAGTGGGCATGTAAAAATATCAAAACCGAATTACTTCCATCAGCTTGATTCCTTGTCTTCGGCTTCTTGAATCTAACAGGCTCATATGAGTAGTCCCTGGAAAGATAAGGAAAAGATCTACAAGTTTGTCAGAGATAAGCTTAGGCCAATTCTGTCATTTTGAGGGTAATTTTAGGCTTGGAAGTCAGAATCACTGCACTTGAATTTTGGGCTGCGAAATTGGTGTAATTAGTAATTAGTTAGATTCGTGCAATAGAAAGCAGTATCTTGAAATCACATGTCGCTGGCTCTACTGGCGCCACATCCCACGCTGATGGCGCCATTTCATGCATACTGGCGCTACTAGCGCCACATCCCAAACCAATAACGTGAGATGGCGCTACTGACAGTGAAAAATGCTAAGTTTTGTGTTTCTGGCGCGGATGGCGCGAAATGTGGCGCTGATGACATGAAATCATAGTAAAATTTGCCTTGTTTTAGGTCTTTGGCATGACTGGCGTGAGATGGCAGTGAACATTGCCCTATTTTAATTCCTTGGCGCGAATAGCACTAACTCTAGCGTTGGTCGCGCGAGACTCCAGAAGATTCAACATTTTCTTGATCTTGCTTTCTTCTCTTTTATTCTGCATTTCTACTACAAAAATACATAGAATGAGGGATACTTTGCTTGAGCATGAAATTAATCAAAACATCCACAAATGAGGTCAATTATTGTTCAATTATGATCGATTCTTGCTTCTTTTAACTTGAAAAACATCCTAGGCTAGACACATATCAAATAATTCCCAGATTTAGATATTGTTGTCCTCAACAATAAACAAAATTTCACAGAGGGAAGCAAGGATCAATTAATCAACCATAACATTGCATAAACAATCTTTAGAATTAATATGTTAAACATGACTGATTTCCATCTCAAAATTTCAACAATACTTTTCAATTCCATCAAATATGAGAATCTAACTTGAATACCCCTCACCCAAGATATATCATTCACTCATCACTCAAATGTTTGGGGTATTATCATAACCTCCCAATCCACCACAGTCATAGTACTGCCATAAGCTTGATCATATTCCTAAGTTCCTAAAGATGAGAAACATGAATGCATGCATAAATTGATCAAAAGGTCTTTATAGGATTGTAACTTGGCCTGGCTTAAGGTTAGGAATATTTGGAAAGTAGCTAAACAATTATTGAGATTGGTGCACTAATGTTCTTTAACTTCATTCACATTTCACTTGGATTTTTGCTCCACTACTTATTTTTATTCATAATTTTAATTCCTTTCACCTCTTTTCTTCTCATTGCATTTCTTTCTTTCTTTTTTCCTCTTTTGAACTTACTTGTAAATAATTCTTTTCTTTTCTTCACTTCTAGTGGAGCTCACCTTAATCTATTTCTTCTTCTTCTGACACCACATAACCATTCCAATCTCAATTAAGGTAAGTCAATAGATATGGATAAACAATTCACCAGGTAATTGAATGGAAAAGTCTCAAGCTCAAAAGGTTTTGCAATGGAAAATGTTTCAGGCAGGCTAATTTGGCCATGGCGAAAAGAATAAAATGCCTTTATCATATCAACATATGCATGCATTATAGAGAAACAAAGCAAGTTCTAGAATACTACCATAGTGAGGTCTCTCTCAACAAAATTTTATGTATAGGCTCAATCCTCAGCTAGACTCTTTTGATTTCATATCAAGTATCATTTCTATTTCAATATACAATTCAGACACAAAAACAATCAAAATCTCCAATCATGTTCTATACAATATTATGCCATGATTTATATCACACATGTTTCCTAAAAATTCAATCTAATTTACTACTGAGTTGACAACTCTAAATCTAAGACAAGACATGCTCTAGAAATTTATTGAACCTAATTGCTAAAAATTAAACATTGAATTCAAAAATAAACCTAACATTTAAACACTAATTTAATTTAAATTTTCTGTTAGACATCATTTGTTTCTAATGTGATTCTTCAAATAACGCGTATGCCCCCCATAATTCCCAGATTTAGAAAATTGCTGTCCCCAGCAATAAACTAAAATAAATTTATGCGCTAATAAAACATTCACACATGTGTGCCTTATTTGAGAAATCATCATCACAAATAGTGAACATCTATCTAAATAGAATCAACATAAATATACTATAAACCAAACTAAGTTAACCATAAATCAAACCAAATGTACCATAAACCATACAAAGCATTAAATTGTTCATAGTTCAATAAAATAAAAATAACTGAAAGATTAAAAAGCAAAAGAAATTATAATTAGAAATAGAAATTGTCCAAGATGATAAATCATCACTCCTTTTCCTCCATGGTATCATCATCAGCAGCCTAGGATGTTGCAAAGTGCTCCGCTACTGACTCATTAGGAATAGAAGGTCCTGGAGGAGTGTTGTCTGCTGCTGGTGGTGCTGCTGAATAATATGCTAATGGTGGCTGATATGAAGGTGGAACTGGTGGATAATGAGCCTGATACGCAGTGTAATCAATAGTCAAATGCCTGCATATATCTTCGATCATGCGCGTCTGATATGCTCCTTGGATGGTTTAAATATCACTATGAATAATCAGACGATCAAGCTGGGCCTGCATCTGCAAATAACTAGGAGAATCCTCATATATCAACTCATGATGGGGTGCTCTGAAAGTTGCAGAAATGGATTCCTGTGGTGGTGGTGCTTGGAACTCTGGTTGAGGTCCCTCAGGATCAGCACGTCGTGCTTCACGAGGACTCCTAGAAACAATTTCCTATGATGAAAGCTTAGAGGCTTGAATAATCTGTTCCAACCAAGCATTTTCCACTGCATCCAAATAAGTCTTGTGGGTCATGAGAGATGCTATTTTCACATCCTTTGGCTCCTCTTCTGGTATTTCTAGGCCATCCTTCATGCACAAATGAGAGATAAGAGAGGAATCAGCAAGCAAAGATTTACTATTGCCATCTCGAATCATATGAAGGATCCTATTAGACAAGACCTTTGCAATGTTGAGGTGTGGACCCCCCATCAAGACGTAAAGTAAAATGGCCCTTTCAACGTTCATATCTGTCAAATTTATAGAAGGAATGACAGTGTGATTATTAAATTGGTGCCAAAACTCTGCCTCACCAGTTAGATAATGTTTCCTCAGTTTTTCAGGATCATAGGACATGCCAGATTTGGTCTTCCAAGATGTATATAATAATCACACTGTCATTCCTTTTATTGATTATAAGCAAGTGATGCCTCGTCGGATCTCATCTGCAAGTTGAGGCATGTCGTCTTTATATATGTTCTTACTGGTTATGAGCTGCATCCTATTTCTCTATCTACATTGGCTAGAAATTCCTTAAGGATTGCACTAGAACTTGGCTCAGGGTAACTCACCAATTTGTGCCAGTTCCTCCTGTTGATCACCTCCAATATAGGTGAATCTTCGGGTAAGGATTCCCAAGCAATCCTCTTTTCTGGAATAATCTTCTTTGGTGAGTACCAATTCTCAAATCTCTGTTGATTCTCGAGTGAACGGAATCTGTTCTCATCGAATTCAGAAGTTCTAGGCCTTTTGCTGCCAGATGCAGCAATGCCTTTCTTCTTAGCTTTTTCAACTTGTTTGCCCTGAAACTCAGAAAAGTTTCCAATACAATTTGTCTAATCAATAAAAATTCAGCAGTTAACACAATTCCCAAATTGAATAAGACAATACCCTCTAATATTTGCTTATACCATTGTTATTTATTTTAGAAATACACCAGAAACATGGTAGACAATTGCTTGCTTATTCAGGAAACAAGTACAAAAATGTGATCTTACTAAATCATGCTTAAGGAATTAATTGAAGTATTTACACATAACAATCCTAAATAAAATTATGCATGAATGCACAAGACTTTCCAATAATTCCCATATTTACTTTCTTTAAAATTGCCAATTTAATTCCTCAAGTCCAGACAATTCAAAAATTTCATTTACTGGATGCGTAGGAACAACAATATTCTTGTAATAAGAACAATTAATATAAGGCAACCCTAATATAATCATTCTTACAGAAAATTGTTCATCAATTTCTCAATGATAATTCAAATTCAATTCATAGAACAAATATGCTAACTTAATTCAAGATTAATTTCAGACATAAGGGTTCAACTTCAATTTCACACATTTTGAATCATGAACAATTAATTTTCTATGGCCATTAATACTCATGGTATTAGCAACAAATCCACCAAAAATGCAAAAACGATGATATGCAGCTGGCGCCACTAGCGCCAATCACTACGAGAATCGCGCTGGCTGCAGTATATGAACAATAAAAAATCCCAACTAGCACTAACAGCACCAGCCTCCACGCCAGTGGCGCGGCCTGCAAACATGACCCATACTCTAACATTTTTGTTCAATACTCAAAACCTAAATAGCATTCTCAAGGATATTCATATTCTAATAACCTTACACTAAAGAATGTGTACCTTATCACCAGCCATTGAGAAATGTGTGCCCTAACTTCAGAAAATTCAAACTCCAAATAGAAATGATGGATGATAGAACTAATAAGAGAAAATGAATATAGATATTTGTGGAAGAATGTGAAAGAAGTTGAGTGTGGTCAGGGAAGGTGAAGGTAATGGAGTATTTATAAGAGAAATGCAGTTAAGAGTAATTAATGGAGAAAGAGTAACTAAAATTTTTCAGTTATTAGTAGTTATGAGTTGATAAAACATATGGGACTGATAATGGAGGTTTGTGGCTGCTTGGAGAATATGAAATAAATGGTGACGGTGGTTAGGGTGATTTTGAATTTTAAAAACTGTAAGTGAAGTCTCACGCTGATGGTGCCATCACCAACGCTATTAACGCCATTTATCAGTGAATAAAGGTATTCACGCTAACCGCGCCAATTCCGGCGCTAATGGCGCCATTTGACAATGGAAAAACCAATATGTGGCACCATTCGCGTTGTGATAACGCTATTCGCTCTGTATTACACGAAAATGACCTAGTCCACGCCGCTGGCGCCAGTACTCGCGCTATCAGCGCGAGTTGACAGTGAAATTTTGGCTAATTGAAGTATCTGGTGCTAGTGGCACCACTATCCGCGCAATCTGCGCCACTTAGCAGTGTGTCCTTTTTCTACTTTTTAATTTATTTTACTGACATCCTAATACTAAACTAATGGTAACTTATGCTAATTAAATAAAAATACGAGAAATTTAAATAGAATAAAAGTAAATAACAATAAAATAAAACAACATAATATAAAATAAAATCCTAAGGTAAAGAAATTACATAAAGTAACTAAGGTGAAAGAAAATAAAAAACAAAACTTAAAATTCTTGGATTGTCTTCCAATTAGCTCTTGTTTAACGTCATGAGCTTGACGCATGCTCTTTATGTTTTAAGGTGAAATTAATGAGATAAAAACAGTGTTCCTATCCACTTGTCCTCCATAATATAATTTTAATCTACACCCATTGACCTTAAAAGGTATTTCGGTATCTAAAGGAGATATTTCAACTGTTCCAGATGGAAAAACCTTTTTCACAATAAATAGACCAGACCAAAGAGATTTTAACTTACCTGGAAATAACCTCAATCGAGAGTTATACAGTAATACCTGTTGTCCTGGTTCAAATTCTTTTGGGTGAATCTTCTTATCATGCCACCTTTTAGTCTTTTCCTTATAAATCTTAGCATTTTCATAAGCGGCTAACCTGAACTCATCAAGCTCATTTAATTGCAATAACCTTTTATCGCTAGCTTTAGATAATTCAAAATTCAAAAATTTAGTAGCCCACATAGCTTTATGCTCTAATTCAATAGGAAGATGACATGACTTACCATACACCAGTTGGAATGGTGACATACCTATCGGAGTCTTGAAGGCTGTCCTATATGCCCAGAGTGCATCATCAAGCTTCAATGCCCAGTCTTTCCTAGAATTCCCCATTGTTTTCTCCAAGATTCTCTTCAGCTCTCTGTTGGAAATCTCCACTTGCCTACTTGTCGAAGGATGATAAGGTGTAGCTATTCTGTGTCTAATCCCATATTTAGTAAGCAAACTTTCGAACTGCTTGTTGCAAAAATGAGTGCATCCATCACTGATAATAGCCCTTGGTACTCCAAAGCGGGTAAAAATATTCTTTTGTAAGAAAGATACAACTACCTTCGCATCATTTATAGGCAAAGCAACAGCTTCCACCCACTTAGACACATCAACCAAGATGTATTGGTTGGAATATGACATAGGAAAGGGTCCCATAAAGTCAATTCCCAAACATCGAATAATTCCACCTCTTGGATATTATTGAGAGGCATTTCATCCTTACAAGATATTTTTCCGGTTCTCTGACATTTATCGCACTTCTCCACAAAGTCTCGTGCATCTTTGAAGATTGTAGGCCAGTAATAACCACTTTGCAATACTTTATGTGCTGTCCTATTACCTCCACAGTGTCCTCCATAATCCGAAGAATGACAATGCCAAAGAATCTTAGGCACCTCAGATTCAGCTACACATCTGTGAATAACACCGTCAGTACATTGAAAATAAAGGAATGGGTTATCCCAATGGTACCTCCTTGCATCATGGAAATATTCCTTTTTCTGTTGCCAAGTAAGAGCTTAAGGCATTGCTCCCACAGCTTTGTAATTTTCCATCTCTGCAAACCAAGGACCAATTTGAATTGCCATCACTTGCTCATTAGGGAAGGACTCATTAATTTCTTTTTCTGGTCTTGCAAATCCTTTTCTTGAATCCTAGCAAATGATCAGCTACTTTGTTTTCTACTCCAGTCTTATCCTTGATTTCCAAATCAAATTCCTGAAATAAAAGCATCCAACGCAGCAAACGTGGCTTTGCGTCCTGCTTACTCATCAAATACTTAAGAGCAGCATGGTCAGTAAAAACAATAACTTTAGAACCTATCAAGTAAGGTCTAAACTTATCTAATGCATACACTACAGCTAGCATTTCTTTTTCAGTTGTGGCATAATTAACCTGTGCCTCATTCAAAACTTTACTAGCATAGTATATCACATGTAAAAGCTTATTTTTACGCTGACCAAGAATAGCTCCAATAGCATATGCACGTGCATCACACATGAGCTCAAAGGGTAAACTCCAATCAAGCGCTGTCAAAACAGGCGCAATGGTAAGCTTTTCCTTCAACATATTGAATGCATTAAGGCAAGTTTCCTCAAACACGAACTCGGCTTCCCTCACTAACAATTGACTAAGAGGCTTTGCAATTTTTGAGAAATCTTTAATAAATCTCCTATAAAAACCTGCATGACCTAAGAAACTCTGCACACCATTAACATTAGCGGGAGGGGGAAGTTTTTCAATTAATAATAATTAAGCTTCATCCACTTCAATTCCCTTTCCAGAAATTTTGTGGCCTAATACAATGCCATTACATACCATAAAATGACATTTTTCCCAATTCAAAACAAAATTTGTTTCTTGACATCTGTTCAAAACTTTAGCTAAATTAAATAAACATGAATCAAAACACGACCCAAAAACAGAAAAATCATCCATAAATACCTCTAAACATTTTTCTACCACATCAGAAAAGATAGAAAGCATACATCTTTGAAATGTAGCAGGTGCATTGCAGAGGCCAAATGACATTCTTCTGTATGCAAAGATTCCAAATGGACATGTGAAAGCTGTCTTCTCCTGGTCTTTAGGTGCACCTGGGATTTGATTGTAGCCAGAGTATCCATCTAAGAAACAATAATAATCATGTCCAGCTAATCTCTCTAGCATCTGATCAATGAAAGGAAGTGGGAAGTGGTCTTTCCTTGTAGCATCATTAAGTCTCCTATAATCCACACACATCCTCCATCTAGTGATAGTTCTAGTAGGAATTAATTCATTATTATCATTTTGAACCACAGTCATTCCACCTTTCTTTGGAACGGTCTGAATCGAACTTACCCATGCAGTATCTGAAATTGGATAAATCATTCCTGCATCTAACAATTTCACCACTTCTTTTCTGAGTACCTCTTTCATGGTTGGATTGAGTCTTCTCTGAGGCTGCCTCACTGGTTTTATATCATCTTCCATCAATATTTTGTGAGTGCAGAAAGAAGGATTGATGCCCTTCAAATTAGAGATAGACCACCCAATGGCAGTCTTGTGCTCATTAAGCACTTTGAGTAACTTCTCTTCTTCAGCTATAGACAATCCCTTGTTGATAATAATAGGGTATGTCTCTTCTTCTCCCAAGAGCACATACTTTAAATTTTCAGGCAACTCTTTCAGCTCTATTTTTTGTGCTTCAATTGCTATGTCAGTTTCTTTCTTTTCCAGCACCTCCATTATTACTTCCAGCTCTTCTTGTAAAGTATCTATGTCTCGAGCCTCCATCTCCTCTGCAAGCTCTTGATCAATGGATTTCTCTGTATGCACTATTGTGTCTAATACATCAATTCTAAAATAGTCATTCTTGTCAATTGGGTTTTTCATAACATCAAAAATATTAAAAGTTATTGACTCATCATACATTCTGAGCTCTAACTTTCCTTGCTCTACATTAATTATAGCAATGGCCTACCCAAGAGAAAGGGTATTTCACTTTCCTCCATATCCAAGACAATAAAATCAGCAGGGAAAATAAATTTATCAACCTTAACAAGAATGTCCTCAATGACTCCACTAGGCTTCCTTAATGATCGATCAGCAAGTTGAAGAGACACCAAAGTGGGCTTTAATTCAAAAATTCCCAGAGATTTGCATACTGATAAAGGCATTAGGTTGGTGCTCGTTCCAAGATCACATAATGTTCTCCCGACATTGATATTACCTATTGCAATTGGTATGTTGAAACTCCCTGGATCTCGAAGCTTTGGTGGAAACTTCTTTTGAATTATGGCACTGCACTCTTCAGTAAGTACAATTGTTTCACATTCATGCAACTTATGCTTTCTAGACGACAAATCTTTCATGAATTTAGCATAGTTAGGCATGTTAGCTAAAGCTTCAGCAAAAAGAATATTAATGTGCAACTTTTTAAACATATCTAAAAACCTAGCATACTGTTTCTTCTGAGCTTGTTGCTTGAGCTTCATTGGATATGGTGGTTTCTCAAAGCGAGAGAAATCAATTACCTTCTTAGGAATTGCAACAGTTGTCTCCTTTTCCTTGCTTGCCTGTGTCTCCACTTCTGCCTTCTGCTTAACATTTGGATTGATTTCATCTTTAGCCTTTTTCTGCACTACTTTAGTCTTCTCTTGAGGTGTGATCACAATTCTGCTCCTTGTAGTGATTGCTTTGGTATGCTCTCTTGGATTGACTACGGTGTCACTAGGGAATTGCCCTTGAGGTCTTTCCGCAAGCTGTTTTGACAATTGACCAATCTGATTTTCCGAATTCCGAATAGAAGCATCTTGATTTTTATGATGAGCTCTAGTCTCATTGATGAATGCATTTGTAGCTTGAATATGCTCATTAGTGGTCTTTGATAACTGCAACATAGCTTTCTCCAATTCAGATGGTTCCTTAGGTGGAATAGGTGGAGGTTGCAGATAATTGTTAGACTTGCAATCTAGACCTCCTCCTTGAATCCTCGTTTGATAATTGTTCCCCGAAGTATTATTCTATTTTCTCTGAAAATTATATTGGGGCCTTTGATCATACAATATACCATTCACTTGAAGTGGATCAGCTCCTATCAATGTAGGACATTCATTGGACTCATGATCTCCTTGGCAATACTCGCAAATAACTGTGTTTGTTTTAATTGATGAAGCTTGAGCTGCAGAAACTTGAAGTTTATCAAAATTTTCATTGAGCCTGGCTAGCTGTTGTGACAAGAGTTTTTGTTCAGCTAGCATGGCATCACTGCTTCCTAACTAAATAACCTCTCGTTTAGGTTGAGTTGCAATGCTTTCATTTTCATTTGTGGCTAATGAATCAATCAGCTCATAAGTTTGAGCTGCTATTTTAGATCTAATCGAACCTCCAACTGCAACATTGACAATCAATCTTGATTCAAGTGTCATTCCATTGAAGAAAAATTCGCACCTCCTTCCCAACTGGCATATCATATTGAGGACATTTTCTGATCAATTCTTGGAATCTATTCCAGGCTGCATGATATGCTGTTAGCATATATAGTTTTTAGGCTAGTTTTATTAGGAAAATAGGAAGAATATAAGGAATAAATGATAGAATAAGTGTAAAAGTCATTAGTTTTATGTTTATCAGTGATTATATGCTATTTTGATGTTTAAGGTCAAGAAAAGCAAAGAAAAGAAGCAAAAGAAAGAGCCAACTGAAGCTGGGATCTCGCGCTAACCGCGCCATGGCCATGCTGATCGCGCCAGAAGCACTAGAGTATCGCGCCACTCGCGCCAACTTCGCGCTGATCGCGCCATAGCTACTGGAGCTTGGCGCTACTCGCGCCAGACTCGCGCCAGTCGCGTGGGCGAGTGCGAGAATTCTGAATTAGCTTAAAGATAACATAAAATTGATGGGCTTTTAGGGTTTTAGAGTTCAGATATAAATATAACACGAATAGGAAGCAGAGAAAAAGGACTGGACACTGGAAAAACAGAGCAAGAAGGCAAAAATCAAGAAATCAAAGATTGAGAATCAAGAAGGAGCAAGAAGAACAAGTAGGAGGCAAGATTGAGGGGTTTGTTATTTTGTATACCTTAGCCTCTTCCTTTTCTCCTTTCTTCCCAGTGTATTAGGCCAGACATCATTATGTCTGGCTAATTCTTTGTAATTATGGTTTAGCCAAAAGCCAATGTGAACTCTGTGTTTCTTGAATTGAGTTTAATAAAGTTTCTTATAATTGTTTTATTCTACTTTATTCTTCAATAATATATCTAATTAGACTTGATCACTCTATTAGGTTACTTAGGGCTATAATTCCCAATAGGAATATTGGGGTTTTAGTTTCTGAACGCAGTAGAGTAACGGTTGCGATATTACCTAGGGATAGGGATAAAGGGCTGCAGATTTATTATGCTAACTTCATGCTTAATCTAAAGGGGATTACTAAGGGATTAGGATTCTTAAATTAGGTTAAAGGGTTAAATGACCGAGGAATCAGGGTTTAACTATATTAGAAAAGCATACATCTGAATAATTATATTAAATAGAGTTAAATTATCAATTCAATTACATAGAGTAAACTGCGGTGATTGTGCTTTGCCATAATTATTCTTGAGTCTTGATCAATAATTAAATCATATTGTTTTTAATCTTCTTTTATTTACAAAACTTAAATCCAAATAGTAATCCAATTCTCTCAACAATTTCATTCCTTCTCCAATATTAAGAATCATAAATTACAAGTGATATTAGTGCCTCAATCCTCGTGGAGACGATACTTTCTTATCACTTTATTACTTGGAACGATCGGTGCACTTGCCGTGGTCGCAACACTGCACACAATGCTTCTCTTCCATGTTAAGTGAAATTAGTAATCTCATTCACCAACTTGTTGCATTTCTCCATAGAGAAATATTGAGCAAAGAATTTAGTAGCCAACTCTTCCCAAGTAGTGATGCTATTAGCAGTCTGTTTGTCTAACCATCTGAGAGCTTTTCCTTTAACAGCAAAAGGAAACAATCCCAGTCTAATTGCATCATCTGTCACTCCTTGATGTCTGATCGTGTCATAGATCCTCAAAAATCTGTCCACAAAATCATGAGGGTCCTTATCATCCTCTCCACCAAACTGGCTTTGCTCCACCAAAGTGATTAATGACGGATGAATGTCAACGTTATTGGCTTGAATTGGTGGTTTGACATTGCTAGAATTTGGTCTGGTGAAAAGTGGAGCAAGGATATCCTCCATCAATTCATCCTCTAGTCGTGGCGGATTGTTGTTTCGTTCATCCATCTCTAGTTCTATCTCAGGTCGTGAACTAGAAGTTTTTGCTTCCTTCCTCTGTTTGGCAAGCTTCCTGTTCTCCTGGCAGTCTTTTCTATCTCAGGATCGTACTGCAGAGTTACAAGATCAATTAGACCTCGCATACAACTCAAGAAAGCAGATTAGTAACAACAATAAATCCAATTTTAAAGATCAAAAGTTACTATAAAATTAGCGTTTTCAATCCCCGACAACGGCGCCAAAAACTTGTTGCGCATTCAGCAAGTGTGCCGATCATTCCAAGTAATAAAATGATAAGTAGAATATCATTCCCACGAGGATTGAGGCACTAATGTTATCACAACTACTATCTTTTAATCGGATTAACAAACGTTGATAAAAATGAGTTTTGTATCTTGAATTAAAGGTAATTAAAATTAAAATTAAGAATTAATAAGACTTCAAACACAACGTTATTTGGATTTATGGGAAATATGAGAAAGAATTGTAGTCAAGACACATACACCGTTTTGATCCCGTCTTATTTAATTAGATTGATTACCACATTCAATTATACTAATTATTCAGATAATGCATCTTTACATGAATAATAGTTAAAGACTAATTCCTTAGTAACTTTAACCCTTTAACCCAAGTAATAACCCTAATTCCTTAGTGATTTCCCTTCGATCAGACCTTAAGTGAGACGCATCAATTCATCTGCAATCATACACCCTTATTCCTAAGTAATGTAATAATTGTTATTCCACCTTTGTCAGAAATTAAAGCTCCAATATTCCTATTATGAACCCTAACTCTCAAAACTTTATCAAAGTGATCAATTTTAATAAAGACATCTAATTCATTCAACACAAGGTGAAACAAAATAATTTAGCATAAAAGAATCATAGAATTTAATCCAATAGCAAAGGAGTTCACATTAGGTGATGGCCTTAACTACAATGAAGAAAACTAGCCACACCTATTCATGCTTGACTGCAATATCATAAAATAAATTGTATCTAGATGAAGAACAACAAATAATAAGAAGAAGAAGTGAACCCCTTCAATCTTGATTCTCAATCCTTCTTGACCTAGCTCAAGCACTTCCTCCAAGCTCTTTCTTTGCTTTCCTTTGTTATCTTTTTGTGTGTAACCCCAGTTTTGGCCTTTTAAGTCTCTATTTATACTTAGGGTATAAAATCCCTCAATACTCCCCCAAACTCGTGCAATAGAAAGCAATATCTTGAAATCACATGTCGCTGGCGCTACTGGCGCCACATCCCACGCTGATGGCGCCATTTCATGCATACTGGCGCTACTAGCGCCACATCCCACACCAATAGCGTGAGATGGCGCTACTGACAGTGAAAAATGCTAAGTTTTGTGTTTTTGGTGTGGATGGCGCGAAATGTGGCGCTAATGGCGTGAAATCACAGTGAAATTTGCCTTGTTTTAGGTCTTTGGCATGATTGGCGTCAATTCTCGCGCCATTGGCGTGAGATGGCAGTGAACATTGCCCTATTTTAATTCCTTGGCGTGAATGGCGCCAACTTCACCGCTAGTCGCGTGAGACTCCAGAAGATTCAACATTTTCTTGATCTTGCTTTCTTCTTTTTTATTCTTGATTTCTGCTACAAAAATACATAGAATGAGAGATACTTTGCTTGAACATGAAATTAATCAAAACATCCACAAATGAGGTAAATTATTGTTCAATTATGATCGATTCTTGCTTCTTTTAACTTGAAAAACATCCTATGCTAGACACATATCATTTGTGAAAGCCAAGAATGGCATAGTGTTAAAAAATACTTGGGTTCTTAGATTCAGGGGGAGTCTAAGAAGATACCAAAAATGGTGTTAAGAATACTTGTAAAGCCAAGAAGTGGTGGGTTAGAATACTTGTTTGTGATCAGTTATTGATTAGTGGAACCCTTATCAGGTGTTCTTATTACCTTTTTCAAACATCACTTTACACCAGGTGCTAATTTGAAAAACTATTTTAAGACACTCTTAGTTGTCACTAGATTACCACTTTGTTCTTTTTCTTTGGTCTATTTATTCCCAGCGGACAACTAATCTTTGTCTCTATATTATCCATACTATCTTTGTTATTGCAAAAAGTTTTTATCTTTGATAAACACACTATTCAACCCCTTCTTTTAGTGTGTTTCTTGCAGTTTCAGGTTATTGTTTAAAAGAAAATGGTATACTTAGTAGGGTGAGGGCAATGCCATAACTCTGCCTCATTAAAGCTAGTTAGGGGTTTCACCTAATGTGGTATCTTCCCAAGTTACAATCCTTAGGTTTTGACTTCAAATGGTGTGTTAGAGTGGTAAGAACTACTTCCCAAGAGGTTTAGTGACTTTTCAGTGTTTATGGGATGGATTTTTATTGATGATGAAACTTAGATACTTGAGACTGACCATGAGTGAGATGGTGGGTACAAATGTTTCGTACCTAAAACTCTCAAGGAATTTAAGTATAGTTGTTGTTACGAGTAGGCACGTAAGTTGTGGGTGCTAAGAATGCCCTCAACCTAGTGCTGGAGGTTGTAGGTGGTGGCTAATGATGAAAGGGCCTATAGATAGATTGGTAGGCAAATCTCTAAATAGGTTAAGGTCATTGCAAACCTTATTGAAGGTAAGCCACCACCCATGCTCATCCATTTTCAATAAAATCACACTTCCTTTGCAAGATTAATCTGCCCCCCCTCCCCCCTCGAATGGTCAAATCATAGAGTGTGATTATATTAAAGGAAATGCTTAGGTTAATTACTCAAAAGGTTAAATCTCCATGTAGTCGAGTCTGTCTTTGATGTTGATGATTGATGGACTAGTGATGATGATTGATTGACTAATGATGTTGTATGATGATTAAATCTTGATATAATGATTGATGAATTGATAATTGTTTTGATCTGCTTTGTTATGTGAATTCTTAGAGTTATGTTTTATGTATGATTCTTACATGTTATGTGTAATGACCCGCTTCGTCGCTACGATATCACTAACTTTTAATCGTGCATATCTCAATTTTAATAAAAACTTTATTAATTTGATTATGAAAATGGTAGTAAATTTTTTGCGATAATACAATTATCATACACATATTGTAGTTACATAATTAAATACCTATGAACATATATATTAAATCAATACATGTCATCCACATGTTAGAACTTCCTTTAGTTTTACATGTATATACATCTGAAATTACATATCTAACAAAAAGCCAAAGAACTAACTAAGAAAGAGTTGATTAACAAAACACAACTCTTTCTCCAAAAAGAAATCCAACGTCGTCACGTCGGCTTGGCAGCTCCAACCAAAAAGAATATCTGTCCAGAGTCACCTACTACTGCTCATCTGCTCACACAAATGAAAGTTCGCGATCATCACAGGTACCAACCACACGGTACAACAAAAGCAATGGTGAGTTTATTATATAAAACCAACAAGCATTAGATAGCAGCAGTTGGGAAAGAAAGAACATTACCCACTACAATCATTAACAAAAATCCATTATTCCAATACACACTCAACAAACCAATCATCCAATGCATTTCACAACTCAAACAATCGTGCACAAAATGATACATGCACCCGACTCATCTATCAGCATGCAATATGGTACCATCCTCATGGAAATAGCCTCTCTTAGGAAAATGATGCAGTAGCTTGTCGAGGTCACCCTGTCGTGCACAGGCCGCTCCCCCCATGGTGATCAGCCCTGAGTCACAAGGGAGTTCCAAACAGAGTGATGCTTGTAACAACCTGCCTCGTCGTTACGATATCACTAACTCTTAATCATCCAGATCTCAATTTTTAATAAAATCTCCATTAATTTGATAATGAAAATGATGGTAAATTTTTCGCGATAATACAATTATCATACACGTATTACAATTACATAATTAAACACATATGTACATATATATTAAATCAGTACATATTATCTACATGTTAGAACTTCCTTTAGTTTTACATGTATATACACCTGAAATTACATATCTAACAAAAAGCTAAAGAACTAACTAAGAAAGAGTTGATTAACAAAACACAACTCTTTCTCCAAAATGAACTCCAACGTCATCACGTTGGCTTGGCGGCTCCAACCAAAAAAAATATCCGTCCAGAGTCACCTACTACTGCTCATCTGCTTACACGAACGAAAGTTCACGATCATCACAAGTACCAATCACACGGTACAACAAAAGCAATGGTGAGTTTATTATATAAAACCAACAAGCATTAGATAGCAGCAGTTGGGAAAGAAAGAACATTACCCACCACAATCATTAACAAAAATCCATTATTCCAATACACACTCAACAAACCAATCATCCAATGCATTTCACAACTCAAACAATCATGCACAAATGATGCATGCACCTGACTTATCTATCAGCATGCAATGTGGTACCATATCCCAGAAATAGCCTATCACAGGAAAAATGATTCACCGCCTATCAGGGTCACCCTGTCGTGCACTGGCCATTCCCCCCGGTGATCAGCCAGCGTCGCTAAGAAATTCCAAACTTGATGACCCCTTAGTGCCTGCGTTCTCAGCCCACTGAAACCCACAGATACGCGCGTGCCTTCATTCTATTTCCATCCATGCACATGAAGTATGAAACATAGGCATCATCAATGTATGACCAAGGTCAGGAACAAATCCTTCCCCGCAAGGATGACCAATCATACACCCCCCATGTACATACCTAACACACCAATGTGGGCTCACCGATGCACTGATCATGGCTAGGAACAAATCCTTCCCCTCAAGGATAACCAGCCGATCATTGCAACTCACGTGTATATACATAGCATACAACCATGGCACCATCAATGTATGACCATGGCCAGGAACAAATCCTTCCCCGCAAAGATGACCAGTCATACACCCCCATGGGTATCCATATATATCCACATCACATAATGACAACCATGGGCACCATCAATGCATGATCATGGCTAGGAACAAATCCTTCCCCGCAAGGATGACCAATCATGCACCCCCATGGATATCAGTGTACATACACATCACCTCATCTCGATATCATCATCATATATATTAAGTTCATCTTATTTCAACATTATCCTCATAAACATCAACTTTATCTCATTTCAACATCAACATCTATTTCATCATTATCTCATTTAAACATCATAAACCACATCATCATCATATCATTTATACATCATCAAACACATCATCATTATTTCATTCAATCATCACCAACACATCAATAACATCTTATTTCAACATTATCAATGACATCAATATCACCTTATTCATCCACAATCCATATTACCATGAGACTGGTATTTTAGGAAAATTCTAAATTAAAGAGGAGGACTACAAAATAGGAAACACACTCTTATGTCCATTTAAAAATTTAATAAAGAAATAAATAGGAAAACATATTATAAAATTTTGGGTAGAGTCTCCTCTATAATTAAGATTTTTCGCAAAAATCCAATCAATTAGAACAACAACATCATTCACAATTTTAACCATCAACAAACCAATTCAATGCATCCCATTAGTTAAAAACACAGTTTTTCTTGAAAACGAGCACACACAGGAACAAACACCCATCAATCATAAATATATCGCATCTCATTAGTTAAAAACGTAATTTTTCTTGAAAACCAGCACACAGCAGGGACAGACAGTTATCTTCATAGTTGGACTCCCTGGCCCCCAACTATGGTATCTAAACTATCGCCAAAATAACAAAGTCCCCTTACCTAACCAGGAGTTCTCCCTATTACAGCCTAATGGTGTTGTTTCGCAATCCTTCAAATATGCATGCTTGTCCGAACGCAGAGTTCTACATACCAAATTGAAGATAATTTAGTATAAATTTCCAAGGTAATATCAATATTAATATTTGGGATCAAATACCACCTCAAATCAAAAAGGGGCTAAAATGGTGTTTTGGAAGTTCACATCAAAAGACATCATTTTGAAATTCCAATCACACCAATGTGATCAGGGTTCAACAAGGATCACAGAAATGACATCAATTTCATAAAAAGGAGACTTTTACAACGTCTCATTTTCAAAGGGATTTTCAAAGGAAGTGTAAAACTCTCAACAACGGTACCCAAAACACAAGATACACTAAGAAAAGCTTAAACTAGCTAGGAGAAGACAAAAGAAACTAAGATTACCTCAAGGAAATCAAGAAAGAAAGATTTGGAAGCTTCGTTCTCTACCAAAACTTTGAGAAGAGTTTCGAAGATTCTGCTCTTATTAAAGGGTTCCTTTCTGTGCGGTGGTCTCGTGGCAAGCAACGACGACCCGTGGTGGTCACCGGTAGTCTTGGGTTGTAGAGGATGATGGTGGGAGGTTAGGGAAGCTTTGGGAGAATAAAAAATCCTCCATTTTCGTGGTCTGGACGCTGAAATACATATTTAGCATTGCCTTGACTCGCTCAGATGAGCAAAAATGGCTGCAAAATTCGCCTGGGCGAGCTGACCAAATTTTAAAATTTATGCTTCTGTGAGAAAATTTAATTTCTCACGTTTGAAACGTAATAATTCATATGGAAGTCTCAAAGAAATGAGGATCATGTGCGTTTCAACCTAAAAGAGAAAAACAACATTGTAGGGAAAACAAGTAGAGCGCGGTGTTATAAACAGGAATCGCATATTCAAATTCAAGCATTTTAATTTTGTCATATTTATCTTGAAAATCGTTAACAATCAACAATTATTTAATTAAAAGGTGGGTTCATGATCACATGGAATGTCTCTATCGTGGGCTATCGAATCAATTTAAGTCAAGGCCTGATTAAAGCTTGCGTTTGGATAAACTTAGATGAAGAAAAAAAAATTAGACATATAATAAAAACGTTATTTTTATGGCATAACATTTTTGTTTTAGATATTAAAATTTATAATTTATGAAAAGGCTACTATAACTATTTTTTATTGATATTTTTAAAACAATTTGATATTAAAATTAATTTAGTCGTTTTAGATTTACAATCACACTAGCATGATATATATTTAGAAGTGTTACATAAATCAAGAGATTATAAGCAAAGACGGATCCAGAAATCTTATAAAAGGGGAAATAAAAAAAAAATCTTCCTTTATAATTATTTGAATGTGTAACTTTTAATAAATAAAAATTGTTTAAAAATTTATTATTTTCATATATAAAATTAAAACTCATTTTAATATTAAATGATGATAACCTTAATTATTATCATAATAATAACAAACACAACTATTTTTACACTAGTTATCACTTTAATCATTACAATAAAATAACAAATATAACTAATTTTACACTTTGTACTAATTAACATTAATCGTTATTATAATAACAATATATAAAATTAATTTTATATAATTGTATACTAATTAACTTTAAAATGTATATGTATATATATGAAAAATTCTAAGGAAGGGAGGGCTGAAATCTTGCTCGCCTCTCTTTAGATTCGTTCCTAATTACAAGATTAGTTTGATAGTAAAAAAATGAAGAGAGAAAAAAGTCATAGATTTGAATTTACAACTAACAAAAATTGACATTTTTCTATAAGAAAATAAAGAAAAATGAAACATAACAATAATAATATTGTTATTTTTATAGGAGGGACAAATACTGGAGTTGTCTTAATTGAAAAGCAATTCACATTAAAAAGTAATTTTAAAAGAATATAATGAATTCAATTGCAAACCATCAAAAGTAGGGGTGTAAGTTGATGAGACCGAATTCGTGAAATCATCTCATTCAACTCAATCCAATTAGATTTTTGTGAGTTAGATTTAGTTATTGGATTGAATTAATTTTGGTTCAATGAATCCAATTAAAATTCAATTGGGTGACAAATTTGGAGTTTTGGACCCAATCATTATCGAATTCAACACAACCTAATTCATATATAATTAAATTACTAATATACAAACCTTAAACTAAACCTACTTTATTCTCAAGGTAATACATTATTTATCTCAATGTAACGTATTGTTTTGAAGTTTATCTTTATTTATTTATTTTAAGGAATACATTAATTTATGAACGGTATGTAACTATATATTTATCATTTTTTTATCATATTAATAATAAAATGTTTTATGAATACTGATTTTTAAATCCTTGCTATTTTTGAGTTTGATGTACAATCACACTAGTATGATATTTAGAAGTGTTAAATAGAGAAAAATGAACGGGTTATCAGATGGTGAAGAAAGAAGGAAAACAAAAAAAGGTCATGGATTTAAATTCCATAACTCATAAAAACTTATAACTAATATTTTATATAAAAAATAGAGAAAAATGAAACAGAACAATAATATTTTTGTTTTTAAAAGATGGGTAACACTGGAGTTGTCTTAATTGGTTTTTATTGTTGTTTTTAAAAGGTAGACAACAATGGAGTTGTCTTAATTGAAAAACAATTCACATTGAAAAATAATTTTAAAAGAATTTTATGGATTCAATCACAAACCATCATAAGTTTGTTGATTTTTACAAATCATCAACAATAATTTTTTATTAGTTGACAATATAAAATTATTAATTTAATTATAAATTTTACCACCAAATTTTTATTATTTTATAAAATATATCATCCAACTTTTATAATTTTGTGAATTTTATCATCCATATTTTTTCACAATTTTTATCATTCAACTTTCAACATTTTACAAATTTTATCATCCAAATTTTCAATCTTTATGTATTTTACCATCATGTTGGTAACTGATGAGAATCCCCCTGCTTTGATTCAATTTCGGACCAATTCTAGGTTGGAGTTCGCACACCAACAGAGCCAGAACGTACTGTTATCTTTTATGTATTTCTCGGCCTACAGAACTCGGATTGGACTGATTCCAAAACGAGGTGAAAGAGGACTTTCTGAAATGCAATTTAGACACAAAAAACACCGAAAAAGGATGGGTAAAACGAGAATTATGACTATAAGAAATTCGGGGTGAAATCACAGAATTAGTAATGCGAAAACTTAAACAAGGAACAGAAATGGTGCAAAGGAAGAAGCAGATAGGCGCCACAAACAAATGTTTGATAAGCCTTGAGGATCGCCACAAGAATTGAAGAATTCTTGATAAGATCAAATGGTTCAAGGAAGAACCCTAGCAGAGAAATACTCAAGCTAATGATAAAATTCCAACAGCCAAAGATCCTTCTCTATTCACTTCAGAATTGATTTATACAAATAAGTTCTCATGTATTTGGTAGAAAATAAAAGAAAATTAAAATCTCAACATTGTAAGATTAACTGAAGTGGCTTAGTGGTTAAGTCAGACATAACTAAGCTTGAGGTCTAAGTCTCAAAACCAACTGCAAGCACTTTATTACTATTATTTTTTTTATTCAATGCCTAAGTCAATAATTGCTTTTATTATCATTCCAAGCAAGCAATACATGTGACTAGCAGTCCACTCATGCAGTCCTCTAGATTTTGAGTCCCCTCATGCAATTGGATTGCCCTCAGATTAGCCATTATATGTTGCAAAGCTTCTTGGGTCTTTTTAGCTCTTGCTCTTGTCATGGGCCCTCCTATGCCTTGTATTGGGTCTTGGTCTTCGGGTTGGTCTTTGATGTCCTCATCAATAACAAAATAATGTTATTTTATTTTATCTTTATATTTTATTTTGTGACACATTAATAGTGGTAAAATGTGCAAATACTGAAAACTTAGGAGATAAGATTCACTAAAATAAAACTTGGGTTGTAAAATTTGCAAACTAATGAAATTTTGAAGATAAAATTTATAATTAAGTTAAAATTATTTTATATTATTAATGTATAGTAATTAAAATATTTAATTAAAATAAAATGTGTTATATTACTTAAATAAAATAAAAAATAAAGTCTCTTGATATATTATAATTATAATTGCTATTACCTCTAAACTCAAATGTAAACAAAAATAATTAACTAACTTCATACCAAGTAAGAAAAGTTAATTTCATGTAAAAAAAAAGTTAACAACATTTAGTTTTACTGTTTTAAATTAAAAAATAGAATTATAAATAACAAAGATTCATTAAAAATAAAATCTCATTTAGATGAAGGGTATTTTAGAAATCATATCATTTAATAAGCTAAAATTAATTAAATTTGTTTATATTTAAGTCCATTAAACAAAACAACTTTCTCATATTTTAGTAGAAATATTATATATCAAGTTTAAAACTTTAAGATGATATTATGACTTTTTATATCGGTTATGTATATAATGATATAATTATAACTTTTTTTTTACATTGATTGTGTATATAATTGATATAAAAAACTAATCCATATAGATTTGGATGTCAAAACCTTGTTTCGAGACAAAAAATTTCATATTTCAATTTTATGAGGAACAAAATAATACTAAATTTTTTACAAGAATGAATAGTGAACATTTATTTATATATTTAGGAGGATGATAAATATATTTTAATTTTAACATAATTTAGACTTTTATTATCAGTTAGGAGAAATATTCAAAATATTATCGTCATTCTTAATAAATATTTTAATTTTTATAATAGTTGTTTGAAGAGTTTCGTATACAACTACATTAAATATTTGGTTACAACTTTTTCACTCAAAGTCCGTGTTTGGAACCGATTAACAAAACGTGAATTTAACATCCTCTCATCATGACGTATTGAAATACATAATAGTTATGGATATTAATTTCTACCTAACGCATGTCAAAATGATAAAAATGTGAAATAAGATGAGCTCATAATAATCACATTCAGTTGGAGTAAAATTGCTTTCCGTAAATAGTATCTATGGTCTTTAAAAAAAATTGTGGTCTCTAAAAAGAATAAAATAATTATCTTATGGTAATATAATAAATTATTTAATATATTAAAAATAGACTTAAATATATTTTTATTCTTATATTTTATTGTCATTTTTTATTACAAAAATAATGACGGATCAAACAAAATAATGATACTATTATGATATATCGTCACTTGATGATGTCATCTTATCACATCAGTATTGTGTTCTGTCATGTTAATTTATAAAAATTATAATCAAAATAAACATATTTTTCAGGAATTAAAATATTTTTAAAATCTCAAATTAAATATTGAAACTTGCTCTTAAAGACTGGTTTGAATTGCTGATTGATTTGATTCATTTTAGTACTATAGGGTTTTGTGTAAAGATATGGTTAATTGGTTTGCTTAAATGATGATTAGGCATTGTATACCTGTTTCTCAAAATCCGGGACCTGGTCATAATATCTCCCGGAGGAGCAAATCCTAAGCAGTCAAAGATTCTTGTTAGTTTTCGGAATTTAAGAATTTCTGTATTTCTGGATACATATTGTATTGACTATTGAATTCAATAAATGTTTCTAGTAATATTCTTATTTACTACTCTCTCTCCATTCTTTTTAAAATAGGCCTTTTAGAAAATGTTTGTTTTTATTTATTATCATTTTTAAAATTTAACATCACATTAATTATTTTTATCAATTATATTCTTATTTATTTATAATATTTAATGATTTTATTCATACATTTGTTGTGGAATAATAAGAAAAAAAAGTATAAATAAAAAGGAAACTTTATTACTATTTTACAAGAATCAAGAAAATTTATTACCTTGTTTAGTTTCTAAGTAACAACAACTTTAAACAACACATAAAAAAGGAGAGAGAGTAAAAGATTAATAAATATATTTTATATTAAATACCAAAAATAATTTTTATATTATTAATCTTCTTATTTTAACTACAGTTTTTCTAATTTGTGTAACCTTGCACATAATAAGAGTAATTAACTACAGTTTTAGTCAATTTAATCACTTTATTTTTCCTTATTTAAATTAATTGATTCATTTTCAATCAAAATAATAAATCTATCTCTCGTTTATTAAATTAATCCCTTTACTATAATATTTTTCCCTAAAAAAATATTTCCCATTTCTAAAAAAAAATCAAAATAATTTATATTCATAAATTTTTCATTTCCCATATGATAGTTTCCCTCAAACAAGAAAAAACTCATAAAATCCATAATTATATTCAAGAACTTTTTATTTACTATAATATTTTTCCTCAAAAAATACCATCACCACGATAATGTTTTTTATTTATTTGTGGAATTTTGGAATCCCTCCAAGGCATGTATGCTTTGGCTTTCTCTGTTATGTTATTTGATCTTATGTATATAAACTTTTATGTGGTGTGGTTGTTGCTTGATTCACTGATTATGTCTCGCTACTTTTGCTCTTAAAAATTATAGGTTGTATAATTAGTCAAAAAGGTTAAATGTTATTTAAATAAGGTTTTTGAGGAAAAATATTATAGTAAATAAAAATTCATGAATATGATTAAGGAATTTAACTATTATTTTATTTTTTCTCATAAATAGGAAAAGTTTCGGCGATGTTAAAAAATTCTTGAATATAATTATGGATTTTACGGTGTTCAGTGATGTTATTTTTTTGGAGGAATAGGAAATGAAAAATTTATAAATATAAATTATTTTGATTACTTCATAAAAGAGAAATGATTTTTTTGGAGAGAAAAATATTATAGGAAATGAATCAATTTAATAAATGAGAAAAATTTATCATTTTGATTGAAAGTGAATCAGTTAATTTAAATAAGGAAAAGATAGCAATTAAATGGACTGAAACATTACAAATAAGTTTTAATTTAAATTAGGTCAAATTGACTAAGGTTGCACACATAGAAAAATCGATACTTTTTGACAAAAAATCCTATGCACATTAATGTAAATATTTTTTACATTACCATCCCATAAGAAATCACCATGTACAATAAAAATTTGTTGATTTTAATAAAAATTACTTAAAAATCATATATTATGATTTGTAATTGGTTGATAATGTAAAATAATTTATATTGTTAGTATATGAACACTAAATTTTATTTTTCTCTCTATAAATTGTTGTGAAGATTAATAAAACCAAGTTATAGAGGTATGCAGCATTATTCAACAAAATGAATTTATCCAGCTTGATCATAAAAAGAATAAAGATATAGCATTTTTAATTAAATCACTATGAACATAGTAATAAATTCACCCCTCGATTTTTAGATTCAGTTAATGTGGTCATTCAAAATGCAAAAATCTAGAAAAGGAAAAGATTGTGACATGCCAGAAAGGGTTACAGGATGGTCCATGTCTGTAATTGCAGTATAAATTTAGTGATTACAACGTTCTTCTATACCAATTACATCCAAATATGATCGTTTAAAATCAAGAAATCAAACAAGAAATGGTGTCTCATTAGCAATGATTGAGTCAGATACAGAGTAACAGAGTCAATACATTCAACAAACAACTTATATATAGGCCGGCATTAACATTCCTCCCATGATCAAGTGCTACTTGGTTGCAAAAGTTTTCCATAAACCTTAACAAAGTTGAGTAATAAAGTTTAATGGCTAGAGCATCAAAAAGGCCCTATGCCTAGAAAAGATTGAAAACGTGTATATAGACTAATAACAAATATCTTGAAATCTGTGAGAAGAATACAGTGCTATGGGAAATCAATGATATTATTTCCTTCAACCATATACCACTTTACATAAAACATAGACACTTTTGAGCCATCGAGGAGCTAGCTCATCACTAAACCTATGTGTTTCTTGCATCAACTAGACAGCCACTAGAATTATGAAATGAAGTGAAAGATTAACTGATTCATTAACTAAAAAGTGGGTGTTTAGGGTGGTACCATAGGATGCTTCCCAAATAAAGGGTCACCTAAGATATCTATTGGATAGTGTAAAATTATGCCTTTAAGGGGAATCAATTGTTAAACCTTTCTTTATTTTCCTTTTCATTTATTCAATTTACTTTTAACCTTGAGATACTATCTCCTTTTCAAAAATATAATTGTTTTATTTCTCTATGGTTTTATTAATATGGAATCTTCCAATAAGGTGATATTGCTTTGGTGAGATGAGATCACATATCCAAGAGAAAATTGTAACTGGCAATGTTAGCCAAGAAAGACATCAAATTGTAACTGTCAATTCTTGATGGGGTAGCCAAGAAAGAATAAAGTGGAAGAATTTTGGTAGGGGCCTACACTTTTGGGGCATAACATGTTTTAGGTTAACAAGTCATTCGTCCAACCTGTAAGAATTCAGACTCAAACTTGTTAAGCTCAAGAGATATCTTCCATTATTCTCATGAATTGGCAGTTAATATATCCTAAGGACCACTGATGATAACATATGCAACTCAGTTTACCTGGAAAGTACATAAATTGGAAGTTGGACAGAAATATAAGAACAAAAAATAGAGAAGATCTCAGTTAATGTCATCAAAACCCCACCAAAGTTCTCACATGATCACACCCTCTCTTATTTTATCAGTTACTACAACTTACAATTTACAACACCATTCAAACCAATCCTAGAACAAACTTACTTTATGTTCAGTGCAAACTTTGTAATGAATATAAAGTGTCTCGTGTGCTTTTTCTTCCCCCTAACCGTTTACTCTCTCTCACACACATACAGCTAGAAAGAGAAAGAGAAAGAGATTGAGATTCCATACAGCTAAAAAGACTAGACCAATGATTGGTCCTTTTCTTGCATTTTTTACCTTCCTTCTCCATCAGCTCCTACCTAAAAAAAAATCCTTGGGAAGAGAAGCATATTATTATTACAACAAAGTGGAACTGGGGGAAATTCCAAGTAAGAAAAACATGGTTGATGACTCCAACAAAGCACAATATCCCACCCAACGAATCCCCTACTAAGCTTCCTTGATTCCCTCCTAGTTAAAGCCTCGTAATTCTAATTCCAACACTCAGCATAGGAATAATAACAATTAATTAGATTTAACACCTTGTCAAATGGTCAATTTAGAAGTCTCTGTCATATATTCACCCCTCGTGGTTTAGTTTGCCTAAAGTAATGACCCTCACAAGAGGTTGTATGGCAGATTCCCACCCCCCCATGTTACAACTTCCCCTTTAACTATCCCCCACCATCCTCACATTTTATAAAACCCCACAACCCTCCCTTCCCTCTTCTTCAATCCTTCATCACATTCTTCATTTCTTCCCTTCTTTTCTTCTTATCATTGTTCCATTACATCTCCTAATCCATTAACCCTCTTCCTTGTCAACACTCCGCTATAACAAAATACACATTCAATTAAAGCACACATAAGCAAGCAACAAAATGTGCAGCTCCAAGACCAAGGTGACTGTAGGTATAGAAGCCACAGCTACCTCTCTGGTGGCCAGAATCAATGGCCGGCCAGTCCTTCAACCGACTTGTAACCGAGTTCCTAACCTGGAGAGGAGAAATTCAATCAAGAAACTGTCACCAAAATTACCTTCTCCTCCATCACCACCACTTCCTAGCAAGACCTCATTGACACTTCCAGTTTCTCCAAAGTCCAAGTCCCCTAGGCCTCCACCTATAAAGAGAGGCAATGAGAGTAATGGACTTAACTCAAGTTCTGAAAAGATTGTGACCCCAAGAAACACCATAAAAACTCCAGCTCTGGAGAGGAAAAAGTCTAAGAGTTTCAAGGAAGGGTCATGTGGTGCTTTAGGCTTTTCTGCCTCCACAGAGGCTTCATTAAGTTACTCTTCCTCTTTGATCATTGAATCCCCAGGAAGCATAGCTGCAGTGAGGAGAGAACAGATGGCACTGCAGCATGCACAGAGAAAAATGAAGATTGCCCATTATGGAAGATCAAAGTCTGCAAAGTTTGCAAGAGTTGTCCCTCTTGATCCTTCAGTCAATCTTACTTCAATGACAAGTGAGGAGGAGAAGAGATGCAGCTTTATCACAGCCAATTCAGGTAACTGAGTTCAAAATTCTATACAAATTGACTCCCACTTTTTATACTTTGTGCAATGTGCTAACCTCAATGTCTCTTTTGCTATATAGATCCCATCTATATTGCTTATCATGATGAAGAATGGGGAGTTCCAGTTCATGATGACAAGTAAGCCCCTACTTTGCTCTTTTCCCATGGCAGACAAATACAATTAAGACCCTGCATAAACTTCTCAATAAGTACTTGCATTAAAAGAAAATAACGAGTTAAAATGAATTAAACTTCTTCCTTAAGATAAAATTATCTTACAGGTAAGTTAAAATAAATTTTTAGAGAAGTTAAATAAGAGAGTTTCTATAAATTAGTTATGCATGAACTAATTTTAACTTAGAAGAGAAGTTTAATTCATTTTACCTTCATATCTTCTATAAGTGTTTATCGAGAAATTTATTCAAGAAGAACCTAGGAACAAACAGAAGATAATTGATGATATTAACAAAAACATTATTGTGCATACAGGATGTTGTTTGAACTTCTAGTTTTAAGTGGTGCTCAGGTTGGATCAGATTGGACCTCAATCTTGAAGAAACGCCAGGATTTCAGGTTGGATTCTGCTATAAAAAAAAAAAAAAAAAAAAACATCTAAAAGCTCCATTTCATTGCACACCAACATGTATCTATTTTTTCTTAGGGTCCCTTAAATGGAGCAACTAATGAATGTTAAATTCTGTACAGGACTGCATTTTCAGAATTTGATGCAGCAACTTTAGCCAACTTGACTGATAAGCAAATGGTGTCTATTAGTTTGGAATATGGCATTGACATAAGCAGAGTTCGAGGTGTTGTTGACAATGCCAACCGAATTTTAGCGGTAAGCAAGAATTGAGCCTCAAAAACTGCACCCTTTTTCTCTCTCTTTTCTAATTGGTATCTCTTCTTTGCACACATTATTTCCCTCCAGAGCACTAGTTTGCGTGAATTAAGTGAATATTCTTGACAAAAAAAAAAACAGATTGGTTAAGAGTATCAATGATGAGAAGTACAATAATGACTTTTTCCGTCAACTGCATTTTGTTAATTTCTCTTTGATTCACCCATTGACAAGAAAGTTTGCACATAAACAAGTTCCAACAGGGGATAAATTTTAATGTCTGTCCCCATATGAATTGATTGTTCCCTATGTTAAACTTTCCAACCGTATAAACCTTGTGACACATAACATACTTGGATATATTTTAAAATTAATCAATATTAAAATAAAAATGGTATTATATGATGATTTGTAATTGGATAAGAATGAAAAAAAACTTTTATGCAATTAATATAATTCTAATTAAATTCTAAAACGAACGTGTACTGTACCCACAAAAAATTCTCTTTGACGGGTGTACGTGTCCCTATTATTTTTCTTTTTTCATGATCTATCTAACAGAAACAGAAATTGTAACTACAAAATTTTCCTCTCATAAATATCAACTCTCTCTCTTAATTGCTAATTTCTTTGGCTGACGTGTTAATTTTTAATTGAGGAGACATATAAGAAAGAGACAACCAGAATAATTTCATTGGACTTATTTACGTACACAGTGTAGGTGATAACAAGTTATGTGGTGCATATATCAAGTTATAGATTTTAAACATATTCTCTCTTTAATTTGTAAATTGGGCCATTGCAGATTAACAAGGACTTTGGTTCATTTGACAAATACATTTGGGATTTTGTCAATCACAAACCCATCTCCACGCAATACAAGTTCGGCCACAAGATCCCAGTGAAGACATCAAAGTCAGAGAGCATAAGCAAAGACATGATCAGAAGGGGCTTTAGGTGTGTAGGTCCAACGGTGCTTCATTCATTTATGCAAGCAGCTGGGCTCACCAATGACCACATAATCACTTGCCATAGACACTTGCAATGCAGCTTATTGGCATCAACCCCCCATTGTACGACAGAGCACTCTCTATAGTTCCAATTTCAATTGAGAAAAATGAGATTGATCCAGATGAGATCAAGACCAGAATTATGTGTGCTCAAGAGCATATATATGTAATGTGCTAACTATAGTACTTTGTGTATAAGATTAGATATTAGACTAGGTGGGGAAAAAAAGTTTTCTGATTTATGAGATGTGTGGTGTGGTTAATTAATTTTCAATTGATGATTTAAGAAAGTGATTATTAGAGAAAAGAAAAAAGGTTTAGGATTGTGTTATTAAGTAGTGGGAGGCTTAGGGGACAGTGACCATGTGCATGTGCAATTGTGACTTGTGAGGCAAGGGCATGTGTTGTTGTGTGTCAGTTTGCTTTTTGGTTTTAGTCCATGTGAGCAATCAGGCTTTGCATTATTTATTACTCCCTTTAACAGCCTGTATGGGGATACTACTTGGCATTGGGGGAGTGTAGGACCACATTCCCCTTCTTTTTCCTTTTTATGGGGTTGTTATCTTTTCTGTATTTCTTAAGTTTGGCTTTGGTGAATGTTATGTTATATATACCACAATGTGTTTTGCAGTTGGCGTGGGGTTTGCCTTGAGTTGAGTGGTTTTCATTACACTTGTCATGTGCTGCTATATATTTGATTACTAATGCATAGTATATATTTCAAAATGTTAACACGATAAGTATCTTCTAGCTCCCATGTGACCCACTTTTCTTTGTGATAGAAACAATTTTTTCCTCTCCTTGTAACTTTCATTATCTTGTATACTGTTTGTTACTTCAAAAATTAAGGAACTGTGGCATGCAGTGAGACTTGTAGTTGAATAAGCGGTCACAGACATAATAACTTACTCTAGCACTCAAGAGAGTAGCTTCTAGACAAGGGTATTTACAAGAATAAATGCATAATAAAATGAAAGGTAGTTGACAACACCTATAATTGATGAAAAATAAGGAATCACTAAGGTATTGAGGAAGTCTCCGTCTGTCACAAGGTATAGCCAATTTTGGTATGCAAGTCAATGAACACCAGCTACTAAATAATAAATGCAAAGAACAAAGGTATTTTCTTGCTAACAGTAAAACAAATTATTAGTAAGAATTAAATAAAGTATAAAGGGATTTACAACAACTCATTCTGTTCAACTCAGCCAATTAAGCAAGACACTTTTAATTAATAATAATTATGTTAATAATAGTCTAGGGATGTTAGTCAAAGAATATTTACTTCCTCCTTACCTAAATATAAATAAAATTAACCAACTTCTATTCTATTTTAAAAAGTTAATTAATAGTATCATTTAATTCTACTATTTGTATTTAAGAAATAAACTTTTTCGAAACCCAAACTTGATATCCAGAATAACAAAAAATTATACAAATATAAAAAAATAACAAAGAATTATTGGGAATATAATCTCAATTAATTAAATGACATTTTTGATATATTATTACTAAATAAAGTAGAAGTAATTAAAATTTGCTTTATGTTTGAGTTAAAAAATGTTTTTGCTTTATATTTAGGTCCGGGGGAAGAAGGGAAGGAGGGGGTAATATTTTAATTAGTTAAACAAATAAAGGTATGGTCTTGCTAATGAGTAATTTAGGTATATTAGTTAAAGAATACTTAGACAAATATATAATAATTGTAAAAAGATAAATTATATAATAAGTAAGTACTTTTAAAATTTTGAACATATTAATTACTTCATTTTTTATTTAATATTTTCATTTTAATTTCATAATAATATACTTTTGAGCATATTTCATATAGTCGACCTCTCTATAAAACACAGAAAAATAAAATTGAAATTATTTAGGATAAACTATGTCTATTGTTTCTATAAAATTGAAAATACTCTTTTTTGGTTCTTGTATTTGTTTTTTTTTTATATTTTTAGTCTTTGTAAATTGAAATATATTATTGTTTGACTTGGAGCCAAGCTCAATTAACCCAAACCTAGCTCTAGATCAAATGATGGTATATTTCAATTTTACAAGGACAAAAAAAATTTACAAATTTTTTTTGAAGGGACCAAAACCAAACATTTTCAATTTTATAGGGACCAGAAATATATTTTTATCAAAATAATATAAAATCAATAAAAAAATTAAGTTTCTTTTTGGAGAAATTATATTAAACCATTGATGGTATCAAGAATTTTCGCGGATTCCCCAACGCATCATCGACAGTGAGCTCATGGACCATTGTCGAAAGTAGCACTTTGGTATCGAGATCTACTTTGTCATCATCGCAAGCACTTCCCATAACCTAACTCTGGCGACCACTCAAACGACTACTAGAACAACGAGATCTCTGAGCCACATCTACACACTGATAGACCAAACATCATTGTTTTCTTCTCCAACTAGTGCAAATGACGACAAGCTTAGGTTTTTATTCTCTATGTTAAGGATTTGTCTTCTCATTAGGTCATTTGATGTGGCAAAGTTTTATTAGGCTCTTTGTGTCATTTACAGTGACGAAGAGAAAAGTGTGGTAAAGAATGACTAGGGTTGGTGAAAAGAGCAAGAGAGAGAATTTTGAAATTGAAAATGTTTGTTTTTATCCATATAAAATTTTAAGTATTTTTTGGTCCTGTAAAATATTTAGTATGTCTTTTGTCCTTGTAAAATTGAAATATACCATTATCTGGCTTAGAACTAGGCTTGATTAACCCAAACCTAGCTCCAAGGCAAACAATGGTATGTTTCAAATATACAGGGACTAAAAACATACAAAAAATTACAGGAACCAAAAATGAATATTAAAAACAATATGAACACATACAATTAACCAAGAAGGTGGGTGAATTGGTTAAAACAGGGTCTTTAAAAATTTCTTTGAAACTAGCAGCGGATTAAAGATCGTATCACAAGTACACCCTTTTGAAAATGAAACTTTCAATCAATCAAGACTCACCCTTCACAGCAAGCAATAGCAGAAAAACTATCTGTTGATCTTGAAAAGATTAACCAAAAGATAAGCAAATAAAGACAACAAGATGAGAATAAGAGAACACCAAAACTATACTGGTTCACTCCTCAAAAAGAGAAGCTACATCCAGTTTCTTCTAACCAAACCTTAGCTAGAGTTCCACTATAACAAAATCTGTTCTTTAAAAGCTTACAAATGATCACCCTTTTGTTAACCCTAGATAAAGAATTGAAATCTAAACACCCTTCAGACTTCTAATGATCAAGACATAGAGAGTCTTTCTCTATTCTTCCCTCTAGAGAACCCTAGTTTAGAAAAGCTTTAAAGAACCTCTTTGATACAAGAACTTACAAGAACAAAAGTAAAACAAATTACTACAAGAGTTTAGAGGAGAGATACAACCTTATGATTCACAGAATGAAAGTGAATGAATTTACCAAACTGAAATCAGGTTGAAAGAAAACAATCTTCAAATCAGCTCTCCAAGAAAACTCTTTTCAAATCTTGTCCAAAACAATTTTATCGATCATGCATATGAATCTTGGTTTTTGGAGCAAGAGCTATGTATCTCAGTATATCTTAGAATCAGAGGGCTTTTGAAAGTGATGAAAATTTTGAAGCAACAAGTTCTTTTTAAAACAAAAGACCCAACAGCTTTTTATAGAAAACTGATTCAGCTGAATGTAATCGATTAAATCGTCAATGTAATCGATTATTTTCACTAAAGTAATCGATTAAAATCCTATTTAATCAATTAAAGTGTTCTTAGTTCTTTCTGGAAAAGATATATGAGTAAATAATCGATTAAATCGCCATATAATCGATTATCACAGACAGTCTATGTATTCAAAACGTGCTAATGTAATTGATTACGATTAGATGGTAATCGATTAACACAGGAAGATTTATTCTGTGTTTTTGTGTTGTGTAATCGATTACCATTACCTTGTAACCAATTAATTGGTTCTTCATGGCTTAAGTAATAGATTACCAATTCTAGTAATCGATTAAGTTAGTGCAAAAAGTGATTTTTCAAAACTTAACCATGAGAGATTGACTTCTTTATGCAAACATGAAAACCTTATGCTTTTTAACAAATCATGTGACTTGATTATAACCATGTATGCATGCCAATGGATAATGTTTATGCAATGCAAGGGATCATAAGATGAGGCTCTTAAACAACTTAACAAATTACAAATGTCTTCAATTGAATGACATGTAAAAAGCTAAAATATGTTTGAGACAAATGGCTTCATCCTTGTCTTGATCCTCTTCAAGCTTCCCCTGTATCTAACAAATATTTCTAATTTTAAGAGACAAACAATATATTTTAGCCAATTACTTAGCTAATTCGAGTGTATACAATAATGTAGGCTGTATTTGAATAGTAATTTATTATTATTATTTATAACTTATTTAATTGGTTTATAAACTTATTTCATCAAAATAAATGTGTTTGATAAATGATTCTATGCCATTAATTTATAACACTTTTATATGCTAGAATATGAACTAAATGATAACATGATTTTTGTTTCATTTTACCATCAAAATTTTAATAAATTTCTTCCTTCCCATCCTCTTAATAAAATTCCTCCTTTAACCCATCATTTGCTTTTTTTAAAAAAAAAATTCATATCTTAACTTTTTGAATAATAATATTCTTTAAATAAAATAATAAGGTTTAGAATTAATTAAAATTTTAAAATTTTATAAAACAAATATTTTGTCTACAAAACAAAAATATAATTTTTATGAAAAATATACATATATTTTGAAGTCCTTTCATTTTTATAAACTAGTTTAATGACTAAATTTACCAAATATTAATAAGCTAATTAAATAGTTTTCAACTTTCAATTAATAAATTTTAGCCAAAAATAAACGGCTTATGTTAGATCTGGACAATCTAGTATGTTATATCTGGAGGAGCCAAACATATCCATTGTTTTGATGATAACAAAGATATAAATTATTGATGAACTAATGGTTTATGGGAAGTGGAACAGTACATATTTGATATAAGCACATATGGTCAAAATCCCTATCCTTATGCTTTTACAAGTTATCGTCTAATGGCTAATGAAACTTGTTTTATTGAACATCCAATTTGTTGTTATTAAACAAGTGTCTAATGGTTTGTGAAAACCAGTACGAATGTACTGTGTGTCTTTACGTGTCCAAAAAGAACATAGCAAACTTACATAATAATTTATATCATGTTAGGCCCTACTCCAGATGATTTCATTTTTTTATTTTTGAAATTTTTAAAAATTAAAACCAGTGTTGAGTTTTAGTTTATTATTTGTTTTTAGTTTTTAAAAAAGATGTTGCAAATGAAAATAAATATAATGAGTAAACCGTTTTATCTTATCTCCACTATAATAATGGTGGTACGCGAAGGTAGCGGGGTGGGATTGACAATTGTGACAGTGATGCTAGTGAAATGATGCTAGTGGCAGTGATGATAATGGTGGAGGTTGAATAATGGCAACGATAATGGTGGCGATGGTGATGCAATAGTGATGGTAGTAGAGGTGGAATGGTGGTGGCGGCGGTAACGACAGTGGTGGGGTGAAATAGTGGTAGCAACAACAGCAATGATGATGGAGACAGTGAAATGGTGGCGATAGTAGAAGCGAAATGGTGGTGGCAGTGAAAATGTGGTAATGATGGTGGAATGGTGGGGTGGAATAATAGTGGCGATGAGGACAACATCGATGGAGGCAACATAATGGTGTAACACCCTGAAATTTCGATAACTGAAAGTATATGTTTTATGTATTTGTTGTGTTATTTGATTGTTTGATAAGATTGGATTAGTTGATTTTTTGTGTAGATTAACCTTGTGAAATTGCTTGGTATGAATGTTAAGTTATGAGAACTTTGTTGGATTTATTTTTGTAATGCGTGATAGTTGACCCATAACCTGCTTTGTTAAAATTATCATCTTGGATTCGTTAACTGTTGGATCGTCCTTAAATATTGGCAGTAGCTTCCCAACACATCTCTACATATTTTAACCGTTGGGATCTTCAGAAAAACTAGCGTGTTAAGCACGCCAATTCGCGCTGGGCGCAATTCAAAGAAATTTCCTAACAGAGAGGAAATTGCGCTAAGCGAGAAAGGGCGCACTGAGTGAGACTTGCTGTCATGCTGAGCGAGACCTACAGGCACGCTAAGTGAGTCAGGGCATGCTAAGCGAGGCTGTCGGGTTATAAATACTCACCAGTAGTACAAAAACGCAAACAATGCATTTTTCTTCATTTTCTCTCTCTAAAATCACCCAAAAACCCTAGAACCACCCATTTCCACCACCTAAGACCACCATTAACCACCACGGGCTACTGTTGCTTGCCATAGAACCACGACACGGAGAAGAACCTTGTAATCGAAGCGGAATCTTCAAAACTTTTCTCAAAGTTTCGGTAGAGGAAAGAGCTTCTAAATTCTTCTTTCTTGGTTTCCTTGAGTTAATCTTAGTTTCCTTTGTCTTCTTCTAGCTAGTTTAAGCTTTTCTTAGTGTCTCTTGTGTTTTGGATACCGTTGTTGGGAGTTTTACACTTCCTTTGAAAACCCTTTGAAAATGAGATGTTGTAAAAACCTCATTTTTATGAAATTGATGTCATTTCTGTGATCCTTGTTGAACCCCGGTCACATTGGTGTGATTGGAATTTAAAAATGATGTATTTTGATGTGGAATCCCAAAAACACCATTTAGCCACTTTTTGATTTGAGTGGGTATTTGACCCCAAATGTTAATTTTGACCTTGTCTTTGAAATCTATACTAAATTGTCTTCAATTTGATGCGTAGAACTTTGGGTTCGGACAAGCACGCATATTTGAAGGATCATGAAACAACACCGCTAGGCTGTAATAGGGAGAACTCCTGGTTAGGTAATGGGAGTTTGCTATTGTAGTCATAGTTTTTGATACCATAGTTGGAGGCCAGGGAGTCCAACTATGAGGATATTTGTCTGTCCCTGCTGTGTGCTGGTTTTCAAGAAAAACTAAGTTTTTAACTAATGGAATCTGATGTATTTATGATTGATGTGTGTTTGTCTCTGTGTGTGCTTCTTTTCAAGGCAAATGATGTTTTTAACTAATGAGATGCAGTCTATTTATTATCGATGTTGTTGATGATAGTGAAATTGAGATGTTGCGAAAATGATTTCATGAGGTTTATGCGGTTTATGATGCTTAAATGATATAATGATGATGTGGTTTATGATGTTGAAATGAGATGAAGTTGATGTTTATCAGGATAATGTTGAAATAAGATGAGTTTGATATGTATGATGATGATATTGAGATGATGTGATGTGATGTGTATGTACTCTGATACCCATGGGGGTGCATGATTGGTAATCCTTGCAAGGAAGGATTTGTTCCTAGCCATGATCATACATTGATAGTGCCCATGGTTGTCATTATGTGATGTGAATCCCCTGCCTTGATTCAATTTCGGACCAATTCTAGGTTGGAATTCGCTCACAAATTGAACCAGAATCGTATTGTTAACTTTTGGACGTTTCTCAACTTGTAGAACTCGGATTGGCGCGACTCCAAAACGAGGTGAAAGTGGACATTCTGAAATGCAATTTAGACACAAGAAACACCGAAAAAGGATAAGTAAAATGAGACTTGTGTAAATAAGAAATTTGGGCTGAATTACAGAATTTAGAAATGCGAAAATTTAAACAAGGAAACAGAAAGTGTGCAAGGGAAGTAGCAAATAGGCGCCACAAACAATTGATGTTTGATAAGCCTTGATGATCGCCACAAGAATTGAGCAATTCTTGATAAGATCAAAATGGTTCAAGGAAGAACCCTAGCAGAAACAATTCTCAAGCTAATGATAAAATCCAACAGCTAAAAGTCCCTTCTCTATTCACTTTAGAATTGATTTATACAAATTAGTTCTCATGCATCTAGTAGGAAATAAAAGAAAATTAAAATCTCAACATTGTAAGAATAACTAAAATGCCTTAGTGGTTAAGTGAGGCATAACTAAGCTTGGGGTCCAGGTCTCAAAACAAGCTACAAGCACTTCATTACTATTATTTTTATTATTATTAAAGGCCTATGTCAATAATTGCTTTTATTATCACTCCAAGCAAGCAATACATGTGACTAGTAGTCCACTCATGCAGCCTTCTAGATTTTGGGTTCCCTCATGCAATTGGATTGCCCTCAGATTAGCCATTATATGTTGCAAAGCTTCTTGGGTCTTTTTAGCTCTTGCTCTTGTCATGGGTCCTCCTATGCCTTATATTGGGTCTTGGTCTTGGGGTTGGTCTTTGATGTCAGGTTGACCTTTGATGTCCTCATCATTATGTAATGTGGATATACATGGATAGCCATGGGGGTGTATGACTGGTCATCCTTGCGGGGAAGGATTTGTTCTTGGCCATGGTCATACATTGATGGTGCTCGTGGTTGTATACTGTGTATATACACGTGGGGTGCAGTGACCGATTGGTTATCCTTGTGGGGAAGGATTTGTTCCTAGCCACGGTCATTGCATCGGTGAGCCCACATTGGTATGTTATTTATGTACATGGGGGGGTGTATGACTGGTCATCCTTTCGGGGAAGGATTTGTTCCTGGCCATGGTCATACATTGATGATGCCCATGTTTCATACTCCATGTGTGTTGCGAAATCGGCAAGTGTACTGTTCGTTTCAAGTAATAAAGTGAGTAAGTAAAGTATCGTCTCCACAGGGATTGAATGCAATCTTATGTAACTTAACGTTTTAGGAATTGGAATACAAAATAATGAGTTGAGAGAGAGTTTATTGATTTGTATTTGAATACTATAGTTTAACTGACAGAAAATTAATCAAGAATGTAAGTGAATGTAATTAGATTTTTCTGCAGTAGTGAGAGACGATTGTGGTTAAGCGCAATTCCCTATGAGTCCTTCCTACTATGCTTCGATTGGTTATTAATTTGAACTAATCCTAATTCCTCAGCTGATGTGTTCTCTTATGATTAGCTAAACCCTAATCCCTTAGTAATTTAACCCTTTGATAGAATTAAGAACCCTAATCCCTTAGTGATTCCTTCTTAATCCAAGCATTAAGCAAACACAACCTAGAAATGCTGCAACCACACATCCCTATCCCTAGGCAATTTATAAATTGTTGTCTTACTCAATTCAGAAATTAGAATCCCAATATCCCTATTGTGAATCCCAACCCTAAGTCTCTTAACAGAATGGCCAGTCCAAATTAAGAATTATGCAGTGAAGAATGGAATAAGACAAAGAAATTGTGATAATTTCTTATTAAAACCAATCAATACATAGAGGAATTCTTCATAGGTTCATGGCTCAACCATAATACAAGAATTAGCCAAGCATACTCAGAGTTGACAATAAGTCCATGACTAACATACCAGAAGAAAGAAAGGATTACACAGGTTATGGTTCTGCAACTCCTTAACTTCCAATCTTCCCCCAAGAGTCTCCCATGGCTTCTTCTTTTGCAATCTGTCCAAATCCCTGTCAAAAAGCTCCCTCTTTTGTGACCCAGAGGCTTCCTTTTATCCCCCCTAGACGTCCTAGGTCTAATTCAAGTAATGAATAATAATTTTCTCCACTGAATCAATTCAAATCTTTTAATTTGGGAAACAACGAGCTTTTCACGCGATTCGCGTGAGGTCCCATGCGATTCGCGTGAGTTGGTCGAGTTGAATGGGCTGCTCTGGACTTCTGGCGCTGATAGCGTGACTTGTTCGAACTGAATGCTTGAGTTTGATAGAATGGCGCGACTCGCGGGAATGGTGGCGCTGATCGCGTGAGTCATTCGAACTGAACTTGTTTTTTTGAACACTTCCACGCTGATCGCGTGAGATCCCACGCTAATCGCGTGGTTCATTTGAAAGCTCTGGCTTGCTCTTTTTGGCTTCTTTTCCTCTCTTGTTTGGTTCCTAGATGATAAAATACTCAGAATTTAAATTAATATGCAATTAAATGATAATTCATCAATTCCTAATCTAATTTACTAATTTTTAAACAATTTATTAATTAATTAAACCTAAAAACTATTATATGCTGGAAGTATATCAAATAATTCCCAGATTTATATATTGCTGTCCTCAGCAATAAACAGAGTTTCTATTTGGAAAGCAAGCTTCAACAATCAGGCATAAATTCACAATTAACATTCTTAGAATCACAATGCTAAGTATAATCAATTTCAAAATCAAAGTTTCAATAACACTTTCAATTCCATCAACTGCAAAAGTGTCACTTGAATCTTCCTTACCAAGATGTGTGTATGTCACTCATCACTCAAGTGTATAAGGTTTATTATACTCACTCAATCCATCACAGTGATAGCACTACCATGAGCTTGATCATATTCTCGAGTTCCTGAAATTAAGAAACATGAATGCATGCACAACTGATCAAAAGGTCTTTACAAGGTTAAAACTTGGCCTGGCTTAAGGGTAGGGATCTTTTGGATAGTGACTAACATTGAGATTGGATTTTTGTTAGAATTAGCCAATTCCACTTAGCAGTAAACTATTCTTTATTCTTTTATTTTTTCTCTGCAGAACACTTGTGATAAGGGGAGTAATGCAGTGAATAAATATATTTAGATCCACCAGCTGGTATTTCAGACTTGTTACTTCCTTAGATTGGACAGCTGGTATTTCAGACTTGTTACTTCCACTGGATTTTTCACTAGATTTGGTTTTTGCCAGATCTGTTCTGTTGGCATTTTCACTTTTCTACCAGAATTGTCTTTTTGGGTAACTTTGTCTCTCCTCTTACCTTTCCTTCCTTTCCCTGTTTCCCTTTTATTCCCTGATCTTGTTTCTAATTCTTTCTTTTCCAATTAATGAAGTTTGCATTATAAGTTAAATTTTGTGCGTAAGAGTTGATAATATAGTAGCGACGAGGCGGGTCAGTACAAATGGAAATGACAACACTAGTGTTGGTGGTGGAGGCGACAATAACAGAGTGTGGGTGGTGGTGGTGGTGGCAATGGCGGTGGTGGTGGTATAGTGACGGTGGTGAGAATGTGTTTTCTAAAATAAAAAGCCAAATTCACAAAATCATTTTTCTTAGTTTTGATAATGAATGCAAAATTATTTTGAAATTGAGTAAAAATCATTCTAGTTCCATTTTTGTGAACATGTTTTGTTTTGAAAATTGCATTTGAAAACCAAAAACCAGAAACTCACAACTAAAGTGACAAAAATACTACAAGAAGGGGGGTTGAATTGAGGTTTTGAAAATTTTTAAAGTTTCTTTGAAAACAAAAGGTTTCTGATAATAGTTCTAAATGAGTGAGTTTAGAATAAGACTCTGTTACGAGCTCATAATGGAAATTCAAGTTGCTTAGAATGAAAATGCAATAGTTTTGGAAAAACAATTCTTTTGCAGTTTAAAGTTTTTGTTTCAAAGATTGTTGCTTAATAAAAAAATCTTGGTAAGACAAAGTTTAGTTTTGTTGTTACTATGGAAAGATAATATATTTAATGATTTAATCAAAACCAATTTTCAGATTTGTGCGAAGTAAAGAAAAAGAAAACAAAAAAGTGCATAGAAGTTTATATACTAGTTCACCCCAACCTAGGGCTACGCCAACCCTTACCCTTAAAGATAAGATTTCACTAACACAACCAATACACAACTGGACCAGCAAACCATTGAGTTTCAACAACCTACCAGTTCTCCACTGGACTTCAATCCTAGCCTCAACTAGACCAACTACACCACTGGATTTTTCTTCTTCTAGCCACTATTGGACTTTATAGAAATGAGTTTGTGATTAACTACATAGATTATAGATTTTCTCCTCACAACAGGGATTCCACTCAAGAACTTAATCTCACACTTCTATCTAAGATTATTACAAGCTTTTAAAGTACAATACAAAAGTGGGTCACTCTCACAAAGAGGGTTGAAGCTAAAACACAAATTTCTCATTAGAGATCTAGCATAGTGTGTTGCGGATTTTGAATGCTTCAACTTGTTCTCTGATAAGTGCCATATTTTAGTTATTTTTGGGATCAGAATGTTAGCAGTTATTTTTTGATTTTAGTAGTTTTCTTATAAACTTCCCTTAATTCTAGTTGTTTAATATATTGTACATTTATAAATATTTTTGTTTAAATATAGAAGATTTCATCCATGCATTTCTTATGTTTTGATGGTTATTTGATGGATCCAAAAACCAAGCCAAGATGAAGAGCATAAGTGTCATTTTTGAAGAATATCAGAGTGTCACTCGCCTGGGCTAGTGAGATTACTTCAACTTGAAGGAATCAACTGAGTTGGTCTGGCACCTCTTGGACCATTTCGTTTAATATTATTTGGATACTGAGGTGTGAACGATGAAATTCAATCCTAAGTTTCTCTTGAATTAATTAAATTCATTTTACTTGTTTTCGTAATTTTACATATTTCTGACAAACTAATTCCATTATTTTCCCTACTTTCGTTATTTCCATTATTTCCGTTAAACCCATGAGATTTCTATTAAATTTGTTGTACATAACTATTGAATTGTTTACTTTTATTTGGAGAAATTGAGTAACTCAACTTGTTCTCTATGGACTTCAAAAATGCCTCTTAATCTCCCAAGAAGACCATTGTAGTGGGATCCACACAATTGGCTGATAACGACTGTCGAATCGCTACAAAACAATTAAACTATGCTAATTCTATAGCGTGGGATTAACCTAGGTCGACTCAAAGACACGATCAATTTGGTTCTAACTTCAATTCACTAATAAACAATAGGAGGATTTTAATCGAACAGTTTGTAGGCAATGAATAAATATTGAGAAACACAAACAAGAATTGAAGAAAAATGCAAAAACTAACAAAATTGATAAAAGGTGTTATAAAACAAATTCAAGAATATCAATCCAATTCACCAAACCAAGCAATACAAATTATCATAGTTTTCATATAATGATCATATTATGAAGGTTCATTCAATATCATTCGAAGCAGTTCAATTGAATTAACTGCTAAATCAATTTAAATCACAAATCGGATTGAGATATCATCCAAACAATCTATGATTAAAATTTAAAATTAGGAAATAAATCTATAACCTAATTCATTTTCAATCCTAAACATAATCATAATCATGAAAATCGAAAAGAGGATTGAAGAAGAAGATGAACATTCACATAGAAATTAGAATACCAAACCAGAACTTAAATTCTCCTTGCTTGGATTGGATCCTTAGATTGATTGATTATTTAGCTTTCCATGATCATCATCAATGTAAGAGCCACAAAATTTGTATGAGAAAAGTAAAAGAACAGAGATGAAAGAAAGAAGAAAAATAAAGAACAATGAAGAACAATTGAGAGAAAAAGGGAGAGAACTTTTTAATTATGAAAACCTCTAAAAAAAACTTCAATTTATGTTTGTGCTCAAATGAAGTGTATTTTTCTCACTAACTAATTGCACTAATTTATAGTGACTAAGTCAGTAGGAAAGGATGAGCCATGATTAGACCCATCTAATCTAACTAATTACAAATTACTAATTATACCAATTCACAGCCCAAAACTTGAGTGCAAGGGTTCTAACTTCCAAGCCTAAAATGACCCTCAAAATGATAGAATTGGCCTCGGCTTATCTTTGTCAAAATTGTAGATCTTTTCCTTATCTTTCAGGGACTACTCATATGCACCATTTGGAATTCTATAGAGCTCTCTAGGTCCTGCAAAAGGAAGATAGGCCAAGTAAGCAAAAGAATCTGAAAATAAGCAACAATTATCAATTTAGCCCACTTGTTTGCCTAAGACCAAAACTGAGTTAGAGTGGGGAAATAAAAGTCCAAGAGAATTGAAATAAGCGAAGTAGAAAAATATTAAACTAAAAACACTCAATCAAAATACCCCACACTTAAACTTTTGCACTCCTGGGCAAAACTAAAAGAAAGACTAAGAGAAAAATTCAAACTAAAGTAAACCACAAACTAAAAGAAAGGTATGAACAAGGCACACACAATTTTCAATGGATCCTAACAATGCACAAAAGTGAGAAAGATGAAAAATGGAAGAATGATATTAAGGTAACAAACAATCCATGAACACATGATCACAAAGTGTAGAGTGAAAAAATAATCAAGTTAAAATTAAGAATGAACCAAGGTGATATAAATCTCTCAAAGAGCAACACTCAGCCTCTTCTAATGTGTATGGGTTTATGTATACACTCAAACACAACATGTAACTAGCACATCCATATTTTGACAAGACTCTAATTCATTCAACTTGAAATACACATACATCAAAAGATCAAAAGGACTTTATTGGTAATGTATGGCTTAGGTAAAAGGTGGATAAAAGAAGAATATTTAGGCTAAAACTAAGAGAAAAGAGGGGCAATGGGGAGTAAGCCAACAAGTAAAATGAGGGGTATAAACAAAGAAATAAGGTGGAGAACAATAAAATAAAAAGAACTTATACTGATGAAAATGAACCACAACAACTTTTATTGCATTTTTTTTTAACTTTTGCTTTTTAAACTCTTTCTTTTATTTTATTTTCTTTCTAAATCAAAACAAAATAAAAATAACCCACACTTGTTTGAAATCCACTCCCAAAACAATTCCAAGGCTCCTTTTCTCTCTAAAGTTAGGATAACATGGTTTTCCACTTTTTGGCTTGTAATGAGCTACACAAGAAAGAAAAGTTTAAAGGATCAAAAAGGGTGACAATGGATATCAATGCAAGGTAGGTTTATTTGGCTAGTGGCTCAAAGAAAGAAGACCTAAATCATCTCAATCAATGCATGTGCAAAAAGGAATGACAAGAGAGACAAGACAAAACCTATAGTAATCTAGCACAAGGGTGAAATCACACATGAAAAAACATGAATGAAATAATGTGATTCATCCACAAAGGCCCAAAAACTCACAAGGAATAATTCTATCACACATGATCCATCTTAAATTCTATTTCTCAAGCCTACTTATCACTTAAACAATTGCAACAATGATTCACATCAAGCATGAAACCTTTCAATCCAACAAAAAATAGTACATTTCTCACTATTTATACAAGTTATAAATCCTATGAAAAACATGAAAAGTGCCTAAATTCTAATTTTTATTTTCTGAAAGTAAAAACAAAATAACAACAAAACAAAACAAATGCAGCAAAACAATAACATAAACAAAATAGAAACCAGAAACAGAAAATATTTTTGTAATCCTTCACCCCACGCTTGAAATGCACATTGTCCTCAATGTGAGCATGCAATGAAATGCAAACAAAGAGACAACATATAAAAGAAGGGAAAAGGAAACTCCCAAAATGTCATTAAAGGCACATCATCACATAAAATTGACAAGACCAAAGAGAGGTCTGCCACAAGCTCCTCCTCTACTTGCGGCCTCTCATGCAATAGCTTGAGTTGGTGACCATTCACTTTGAAGACCTTGCTGGTAACTTCATTTATTGCACCATGGGGAAAAACATTAGTAATAACAAAAGGTTCTTCCTATCTAGATCAAAGTTTACTGGAAATAAGCTTAAGGCGAGAGTTAAACAAGACCACTTTTTGACCAATATGGAACTTGATGGAGGTCCATTGCAAGCTAAAGGTCTAGAAGGAGAGCTTGAAGCACTTTTTTAGTGAGCTTTAAAGGACCCGTGACAATGGCTAGAACTCAAGCCCTTCAAGACCACATCCAAACTAATTTGGACAAGCACGAAGAAGCACACCAACTTAAGGATAACAAGGGTTGGATTTTGATGTCTCAAGTTCACACTTTAATTCCATAAATTCCAGCACTTGTTAGAAGCAAAAGTAGTGACAAATAAAAAGGCTTTTAGTGCAATTGTGTAAAGAGGTGTAGGTGCCTTGTTTGTAATTCTTGTAGCACCTATGTAAGCTTGTTGGCTGCACTTAGAAGATAAAATACTGCACCTTTAGGCATGTTGGTTCAGCCAAGAAGTCACTTAGGAGAAGCTTGCATTTCAAGTTTCATTTAGCTTGCATTTAGGCTTCTTTAGATTGCATTACTAGCTTTATTTCATTGTAATTTTCCTTGCATTTGGTTTGTAATTTCATGGCCTATATAAGCTACCCCAAAAACTGAATGTAACACTTTTGATGTCACCTTTACAAATCTAAAATTTGTGTAGAGAGTTTCTCTCTTGTTCTTGTGCAAGAACCTCTTGTTTCTTATCAATGACTTTATGCTATTGTGGCGATTCTTCCTAGCCTTATTGGAGGGCTTCTCCATGGTGCCATCCATCTACATCTCTTACCTTTTCCATCTTCCATTGCTGCACATTTAAAGCTTCCAACCAGCCATAGTTACACGTGAAGTTGGACAGCTTGTGTTCTTGGAGAATTCTTGAAGTTTGGGTTTCATTACAAGGTAGATTTGGGAAATTTAATGGCTAATGGGTTCAGCCATACATCATGTGGTATCTAGAGAATAATTCTTGTGAGATTCTTCTTCAAGTTCAGTTCTAAGAACTCCTTCAAAGGTAGAAAAAACTGCAACTTTCAAAAATCATAAAATCCTATTCTTTTCCTAGTTTTCTGGAAGCTTTTGTGAAAATCTTGGTGGTGTGGGCTGTGTTGTGTGTTCCGTCACCTATCCTTGTGTTTTCCTTCAAGTTTTGTTTGATGTCATGTCTTCTTGTTCTTCATGTTCTTCATTTGTTCTTGATAATTTTCTAGCTTTGATTCTTGTAATCTAGTTTTAGTAGTTGTTTTTGTGTTAGAAGCAAACTTTTACAATTGTTATACATAGTTTTTGTGATTCATCAAGTTTCTTTAAGAATTCTTGAACTTGTACAAAAAGAAAAATAAAGAAGTGCAGCCCAAATGTTTATGAAATTGTGACTGGAAAAATAATCAAAGTGCAGCCCAAAAAGTTTGTGAATTGTGGCTAGAAAAACAATCAAATTGCAGCCAAGAAGTTATTGAATTGGTGGCTGGAAATTACAAATTAAAAATAGAATTTAGAAGCAAAGAAAAGTTGCAAAGGTTACAAGTTTAAAAATTCTTTTGAACCACAAAACTAAGTGAACTTGTATGACATGCAATCTTTGTGAAATTTGGCTTCTAACAATTGAATTTGACTGGCATATCCTCCTTGTGCAGTTTGGTACAGCCATATTATCCTTGAGTTGTCTCATTAAAATTCCACTTTGAGTTTGTGCTTTTCCAAAATTTTGCTTTTGTTGCTTGTCTCATAAAAATTCCAAGGTTTTGTCTTAGAGTTTTCTTGTTCTTTGGGCTCTTGAGTCTAGCCTAGAATTGTTTCCTATTTCACTATAGTAAAGAAACTTGATTAGATTGAGAGTGTTGCTTAAGAATTATAGAGAAGCTAGAGTGGAAAAAGGCAAGAGAGAACATTAAAGAAAAATCCTAGATAAAGAGTGCAAACATGAGTGTGAGTGACAAACACTTAGAGAGTGGTAAGAATTTCCTTATATACTTATGTTTTTGCTAACAATTTGTTTTGAAGGATGAACTCAAGTGGAGAAGAAGCTTTGTCACCTAAGACCTCTAGGTTGATGAAGGCCATTTCAAAACAAATGGAAGATTTACAAGCCAAGATGGATGCAAGATTTGAGGAGTTACAAAGGAGGACCCAAAGAAGGAGCAATTCCATTGGGAGTGTAGATGGAGAGGCTCATGGTGATAGGAGGTTGAGTGAGTATGCATCCTATCATGGAGGAAATTATGAAGATGAGGGGAATGAGAGGGGGGATTGGAGAGAAAATAATAGAAGAAACAATCATAGGAGGGAAAATAGAGATGAGGGAGATTGGAGGCTTAGAAGAGAAGAAAGAGAAGGGAGGAATGGAGGATTGAGTGGAGTGAAAATAAAAATACCAAATTTCCTTGGCAATTATGATCCTGAAGAGTACTTTGAGTGGGAGATGAAAGTAGAACAAATTTTCTCATGCCAACAATTTGATGAAGAAACAAAAAGTGATTCTAGAAACTCTTGAATTTAGTGGCAATGCTTTGGTATGGTGGAACCAAGTTCAAATGGACATAGGGAGGTTGAGGAGACAAAGAATAAATGGCTGAAATGACTTGAATATCTGCTTGAGGGAAAGATTTGTTCCCACTTATTATGCAAGAGAAGTCTAGAACAAGCTCCAAATACTATTGCCACGCTACAAGAGTGTTGATGACTACTACAAAGAAATGGAATTAATGATGATGAGGGCTGAAGTTGTGGAGGGTCAAGAGGTAACAATGGCTAGGTTTCTTCATGGTTTGAATCGATAAATTCAAGATGTGATGAAGCTACATTCTTATGCAACAGTAGAGGAGCTAGTCCACAAAGCTCAAAGGGTGGAGCAACAACTAAAAAGGAGAAAAGCTTCCAAGACCAATGGGGCTGCAACTTCCAGCTGGAAAGACAAGCCTAAAAGGGAGGTTTCTCAAGTGAAAAATAAAGAAGAAAAGGTGGAAAGCTCAAGCAAAATTTTTTTGCAACCAATTCCAACAAGATCAAGTAATATCAAATGTTTCAAGTGCCTTGGTAAGGGTCATATTGCTTCTCCATGTCCTAACAAGAGAACTATGATTTTGCTTGAGGATGGAGACATCAAGAGTGAGTCTTCAAGTGACTCATCTAGTTCTTCAAGTGAAGAAGAAGAAGAACTTACACTTATAGAGACCGAAAAGGGTGATCTCTTGATGGTAAGGAGAATGTTGAGCAATTTTTGCCTAGAAAAAGAGGAGACCCAAAGAGAAAATATTTTTCACACAAGGTGCTTGGTTGAAGACAAAGTATGCTCACTAATAATAGATGGAGGCAGTTGCACCAATGTGGCTAGTACAAGGCTTGTTGAGAAATTACACTTGCCAACCACAAAGAATCCAAAGCCATACAAGCTCCAATGTCTTAGTGAAAGTGGAGAAGTTGTGGTAAATTCTCAAGTGCTTATTCCTTTTTCTATTAATGTTTATAATGATAAAGTTTTTTGTGACATTGTACCTATGGAGGCTGGAGATATTCTTCTTGGAAGGCCTTGGCAATATGATAGGAAAGTGATACACAATGGCATGGAGAACACTTTTGAGTTTGAGCACTTAGGTAAGAAAATTATTTTGAGGCCTTTGCCTCTTAGACAAGTGTATGAAGATCAAGTGAGGATGAAATAAAAAAATACTACGCTTGAAAAAAAATACTTCACCAAAAAAGAAAAGAATAGTGAGCTACAAAAGAGAAAAACTAGGGAGAAGAAAAGAGAATGAGAATGAGAGCAAAAAAATTCATGAGACTAAAGAGAGCTTGTTCTTGAGTGAAAATGAAATCAAGAGAGTGTTATTGGCCAAACAACCTTTTTATTATATGCTTCCTAACTCTCTTTGTTTACATGTTGAAAATGAAGGAGAAAAATTTCCCAAAGCTATGCAAGCTCTTTTGGAGGAATATGAAGATGTTTTTCCAAAAGAAGTACCTAATGGCTTGCCTCCTTTAAAAGGCATAAAGCACCTGATAACCGATGTGGTATCGCTTCAAAAAAATTAAACTATGCTAATTTTGTAGCACCGGATTAACCTAGGTCAACTCAGAGACACAATCAATATGGTTTCAACTTCAATTCACTAGTAAATAATAGGGGGATTTTTATCGAACAGTTTGCATGCGATAAATGAAAATTGCAGAAAAACGTAGCAAAATAGAAACTAACAGAATTGATAATAGGTATTCTAAAATAGATTGAAAAGCATCAATCCAATTCACCAAACCAAGCAATGCGAATTATCATAGTTCTCAGATAATGATCTTGTTATGAAAGTTCATTCAATTTCACTAGAAGCAGTTTAATCGAATTAAACCCTAATTGAAACCACAAACCTAATTAAATATCATCCAAATAATCCGTGATTAAATTTTGAAATTAGGAAATGAATCCATAACCTAATCCGTTTTCAATCCTAAATGAAAATACAATGAATATACTGCAAATAAACCAAGAGGGGGGGGGGTAAATTGGTTCAAAATTGATATTTAAAACTTTCTGAAACAAATTGCAGAATTAAAATCTTGGATCATTTCACTTGTTCACCTTTTGAAAATCCAAAAATCTTTCTTCAATCAAGATCAACCTTTTGATATGCATGCAATGACAGAAATAGTTTCTTTGATAATAATATTTTGATTTCACAAAGACAAGCAATGAAACATACAAAATTTGAAACAAGAGACAATGCAATTTATACTGGTTCACCTCTCAACCTTGGAGGCTACATCCAGTTACTTCCAACCCACACTAGGTTAGAGTTATCACTATATCAAAGAATCTTTACAAGCAGTTTACAAAGACCACCTTTATCAACACTAGATAAAGAAGCAGAAATCTAAACCCTATAGACTTCAAGTGATCAAGACTCAGAGAACCCTTCTCTAGAAAATAGCTCTAAAGAATCAAAGATATGCACCAACAGAATTCTTAATACACAGAAAAACTCTAAAGAAAGATTCAAGAGATACAACCTATGATCCTTAAAATGAACGAATGAATTAATGATGTTACCAATCAGTTAGGTTGAATGCACACCAAAGCTTAGAAGCAAAACTCTTGAAATCTCTTCTTTTCTTTAAGACTTTATCTCAAAAACTCAACTTTCTTGATCTCATGAGAGGATTTTCACTCTTAGAACAAATAAGTATTTTGGCTCTTGAAAAAGCTTTCTCTCTTTTTAGTGATTCACACAAATGCTTAAGTTCGCTCTGAACAATTCGCTCCAAGTCTATTTATAAAGACAAGTCACACAAAGCTTTTAAAAAACAGATTTAACTGACAATAATCAATTAAAACGATAAGGTAATCGATTATTTAATCGTATGTAATCGATTAAATTATAACATAATCGATTAAAATGTTCTTGAGCTTCCTGTAAATGTATTCATGAACAAGATAATCGATTAAATCGTACTGTAATTGATTAAACCAGTAAAACTCAAAACACGAAAATGGCCTGTGTAATTGATTACTGAACATGGTAATCGATTATACCAGACAATGCATCATGACAAATGAATTAAGATAATCGATTACATAACAAGATAATTGATTATTCCAGTGATGCATGATTCATAAAACACTATGTAATCGATTACGATAAGCTTGTAATCGATTAAACTGTTCTTCAAGGCCTTTTCAGAAATAGTATGAATGTCTTTAATCGATTAAAATTCTTGTATAATCGATTAAAACAGTAAGTTTTCATTTTTACAAAGACTTAGCCATGAGAACTTAACTTCTTATAAAATCATTGGATTGCTTTGAGATTTTAATGAAAACCCATGTATGCATGATAATGAGAATGCAAATGCAAATGAAAGATCACAAGGCAATGCACTTGAACCACTTAGACAAATTACAAATGCCTTCAAATGATTGGGCATGTAAAAAGCTAAAACATCAAGCCTTCATCCTTCCTTCAATCTTCTTGCAGCTTCCCTTAAAATCAACAATGATCACAAAGTGCAAAGTGAAAAAGTAATCAAGATAAAATTAAGAATGTAACAAGGTAATAGAAATATCTCAAAGAACAACACTCAACCTCATCAAATGTGTATGGGTTTGTGTTTACACTCAAACACCACATGTAACTAGCACATCCAAATATTAACCAGACTCTAATTCACTCAACTTGAAATACACATGCATCAAAAGATCAAAAGGGCTTTTATTGGTTTGGAATGTATGGTTTAGGTAAGGATAAGAGAAAGATGTTTAGGCCAAAACAAAGAGAAAATAGGGGCAATGGGGAGTAAGCCAACAAGTAAAAAGAGGAGTAGAAACAAAGAAACAAGGTGGAGAACAACAAAATAAAAATAAAAAGAACTTACAAGGATGAAAATGAACCATATTGATTGAGTATTTTTAGTTTAATATTTTTCTATTCTTCTTAGCTTATTTGACTTCTCTTGGAATTTTATTTTCCCATCCTAATTCAGTTTTTGCCTTAGGCAAACAAGTGGGCTCAATTGATGATTGTTGCTTATTTTTGGAGTTTTTGCTTACTTGACCTATCTTCCTTGTGCAGGACCTAGAAAGCTCTACATAACTCCAAATGGCGTATATGAGTAGTTCCTGGAAAGATAAGGAAAATATATACAATTTTTTCAGAGATAAGCCAAGGCCAATTCTATCATTTTGAGGGTCATTTTAGGCTTGGAAGTCAGAACCACTGCACTTGAATTTTGGGATGCGAAATTGGTGTAATTAGTAATTAGTTAGATTAATTAGGCTTAATTATGGTCCATCCTTTCCTACTGACTCAATCATCATATTTTAGTGATTTTAGTTATTTGGATGGACACACTTCATTTTAGCACAAACATATTTTGTAGTGACTTTTAGAAGTTTTTAGAATTAAAACTCTTTCTCTTATTTTCTCTCAACTATTATTCATTGTTCTTCACTGTTCTTCATTTTCATTTCTGTTCTTTCATTTTCTTGCACTAATTTCATGGGGCTTCCATTGATGATGATCATGGAAGGCTAAACAATCAATCAATCCAAGGATCCAGCCCAAGCAAGGAGAATTTGAGTTCTTGTTTGGTATTTCAATTTCTGTATGAATATTCACTTTTTTCTTCAATCCAAGGCTAAACACCAAATTGATTTGATTCCAGGTTGTTCTCTTCCAAATAGGCCAGCATATAAGAGTTCACCCATGGAGGCAAAAGAGATACAAGCACAAGTGGAGAAGCTACTTGATAAAGGGTGGATCCGTGAGAGCACGAGTCCTTGTGTCATGCCAATTATTCTTGTGCCTAAGTGTTAGACTATTGGCAAGCGTACCAATTTGTCATTGTAAGTTACAGAATTTATAAAAGATCGTCTCCATAGGGAATTGAGTTACTCAGTTAATCCAAATAAAACTTAACAGTTTAATAGTTATGTACAACGAATGTGAACGAAGTTTTATGTATTTGTGAAATAACAGAAATTACGAAATTTAAAGAAAAGCGGAAATAATAGATTTAGTGTGTTGGAATTACAGAAAATTATGGAAACTAATAAAACGAGTTTAATTAATTCAAGAAAAGTGTAGGATTGAATTTTATCATTCATACCCTTAGTATTCAATTAATATTACCATGCATAAATTATTTTCTTTTATTATTGATGCATACATAAAATCACCCGAAATCGATTCCTCGCATTTGATGATAGAGGACTATCTAAGGATCATGATGATGGAGGTCCATTCCAAGCCAAAGGTCTAGAAGGAGAGCTTGAAGCACTTCCTTTGGTGAGATTTGAAGGACCCATGACAAGGTCTAAAACCAAGCTTCTACAGGAAGAGATGACCAAGAGAATCATGGTTGGACTATTTAACAAGGACAAGGATGGAGGAATACACAAGGAGATTAATTGGAGCACCTTGAATATTGTAGGAGAGCTTGCTTCAGAATTCCTTTCGTAGCTTTCGTAATTTTGTAGTTTTCGTAATTTTCGTAATGTCGTAATTTAGTAATTTCTTATTTGTGTAATGGGTCTCAATGTGGACTTAAAATAGGCCCAAACTATGCATTTTTAGGATTAAATCTATAAGTACTCAAATATTGGTATTTCTAAGACACTTTGATTAATAGAAATTAAGCATTTGCTTGAATTGGGAGCTTAGCCTCTTGTTGGTTCTTGATTGAAACCAAATTGATTCTTATCAAGGAAGCTTTCCTTTGTGGCGAATCCTCCTTCGACTTATCGTTCCATTTGTGGATCGTGGCGTCATTCCTTAATCTTCTCCATTTTTCTATTTGAGTTTTAAAGCACCATTCATGGAGTCTTGAAGCTTGCAATTCCGGAAACGATCCAAACCAAGCATTCATGTCTTGGTAGTCATCATTTGAGAATCATTAGAATATTTATCAAATATCGATCCCTCGCATATGAAATAAATACCCCACCATTACAATCATAATCGCGTGTTATTTGCAATCTAAACGTTATGCTCTATTCCTAGCAACGTAACGTAAAGAGTAAAATTATTCAGTTCAAGTTTTAAGAGTACTTTCCAGTTAAACTTAAAACCTTATTTCATGAAACTAGTGATCAATTAGAATCAAGCATTAAGAATAGAATGAAATTACCAATAACAAATAGAAAAGACTTATGTATAAATAAATATTAAAAGAGATACTTAAGGGTAAGAAGATTACATCCAATCCTTAGAGAAGTTAGCCAATCATTATGGAGAGCACCTCCTCAATGGAAGAATTGATGAAGGAAATCATCACCAACTCCTTCCGACAGAGTTTCCACACTAATTCCTCACTTCTCTCACTCTCCCTATGCTAAACTACTCTCAAATCACGTCCTAGGCTCTCAAATTTCAAAAATGGAATGCCTTTCTTCAGGGTTTGCATGGCTATTTATAGGAGAGGATGGCTGCCCGTTTCCACTCGCCCAGGCAAGTGTTTTGTGCTTGTTTAATTCGCCTGGGCAAATTTAATGCCACTTGCTGCTGTCTCCACTCGTCTGGGCGAGTATATTGTGCTATTTTCACTAGCCTGGGCAAATTAAAACAACTTTCTGGAAACCTCTACTCGCCTGGGCGACCATTTTGTGCATAATTAACTCGCTTGGGCGAGTTCTAAGCCATTTTTGCTTCTGACACCTCCCAAATTTTATTTTTATGTCCCTTTTGCTTGCTTCGTTTGCTTGGATGCTTTGGATACCATTGGAACCTTATCAAAATACAAAATATGATTGGCCTAATCTTCCAAAATGTGAAAAACAACATTTATATAAGTACTAAATACAATTCGACTAGGTTTTAGGGCAAGTTTATAAACAATTTTACTAAAATCAAAAGATAAGTGCCATCATTGTAAGCCTGATTTTTATTAAAATATGACATTTATCACTAAGAAGGAGGGAACATGGAGAATGTGCACGGATTGGAGGGCAATAAACAAGGTCACCATAAGATGCTACATCAAGGGCAATTTCAGGACTTGGTGAGAATGTCTACCTCAAATTAAGTTTGCTTATAATAGAGTGGTTCACAAAACTACTTCCTTATCTCCTTTTCAAATTGTTTATGGCTTTAATCCTTTAACTCCTTTTGATTTATTGACATTACCTAACACCTCTTCTATGATTAATCATGATGCTTTCTCTAAAGCTTCTTATGTTAGAAAATTGCATGAACAAGTGAAGGCACATGTGGAGAGGAAAATGGAACAATATGCTAAACAAGCTAATAAGCACAAGAAGCAAGTGATCTTTAATGAAGGAGATTTAGTGTGGCTTCATTTGAGGAAGGATAGATTTCCTCATGAAAGGAAATCGAAGCTACAACCTAGAGGAGATGGACCTTTCAAAATTCTAGAAAGGATCAACAACAATGCATATAAGCTTGAATAGTGAGTATGGTGTGAGTACTACTTTCAATTTTTGTGATCTTTCTTTTTGTTGGATATAAGGGGAGCTTCTTAAAGCTTGAAGCTTAAGACTTGAAGAATGGTTTTGAGCTTTTTCACATGCCTTGGAATGCCTTGGAAGATTGCAAATCAAATTAAGTGTTAAAGAGTTCAATTTGTTGATCCTTGCATTGCATGCATTAAATCATTTAATTGACTAAGTGTTTTTAACTAAGAATCAAAGCATGTTTTTACAAAAGAACCAAAGAAGTAATGTTTTTGGAAAAATGCAAAATGCACTGGTTTAATCGATTACACAGCATATTAATCGATTATTTGCTTCATTTTCAAAACTGGAAAAGCTTTGATGAACACTTTAATCGATTACCACTTATTGTAATCAATTACATAAGCCTTTGTGAAAAGCATGTTCTACTGCAATAATCGATTACCAGTAATTGTAATCGATTACACAATGCTTTCAGAAAACATGTTGCACTGCAATAATCAATTACCATTTCTCGTAATCAATTACACAAGCTTTTATGAAATGTTGTGCTACTGGAATAATCGATTACAGCTCGTATTAATCGATTATTTTGTTCGTTATTCAAACCCAGGAAACTCATGAACACTTTAATCGATTAAAGTGGTGACTTAATCGATTACTTAAGCGTTTTAATCGATTATATGGAGCGTTTAATCGATTACTGTTAGTTACGAAAGTTTATTACTTGTCAATTACGAATTTCTGATTACCTTCAAGCTTTCACCAAGATTCAAAGAGTTTTTCTGAGCTTATAAACCTCTTGTCCCCTTTCTTAAATCACATGAGTTCTTGATTGTTTACTTGGGCAAGAGTCTTTCAAAGAAGAATAGGAGAGCTAATTCTGAAGTGTTTCATTAGATGATTCAACACTGTTGGTAATTCATTTACATTCATAAACATTGGATCATCAGGTTGTTTCTCTCCATTCTCTTTGGGTGTAATTATGTTTTGAATTGTTTTGTAGTTGGGTGCTATTGTAATTTGTTCTTGAGGCTTGCACTAGAGTAGTGTTCTCTAGGGAAGAACAGAGTAGTGTTCTCTAATTCTTGTTAAGGTGTCTAATAGGGTTTTAGATTTCCTTTCTTTATCTAGGGTTGATAAAGAGTAAATGTAATCAAGCTTGTAAGAACTGAAATTTTCAATAGTGGAATTCTAATCTAGTATTGATTATAAACTGGATGTAGCTTCTCTTGAGAAGTGAACCAGTATAAATTCTTGTGTTGTTTGTGTGCTCTCTAATCTCTTTTAGTTATCTTGTTCATTGGTTCTTTGAATTCTTATCATTGCTTAACA